>QLOD02000001.1:25254731-25299908 GCA_003260245.2 Sideroxylon spinosum | reverse complement strand
TTAAATGTCATATTAAAACAGAATAGCAAAAGACACATACCCACATATTTTTAGATCAATGTATCTGACACAACATACAAAGGTTAAAAAAAAAAAAAAAAAGAATAGCAAAGGACACGGCATAAAAAGGTAAAGCAAAACATAAAAAAAAAAAAAAAGAGAAAAAAAAAACGTACGATCGGCGATGCAGACTATGGAGAGAAAAAGAGCCGGCGATGAAAACTGTAGAGGGAGAAAGGGCCGGTGATGAAGACTGTAGAGAGAGAAAGGGCCGGCGATGCTGCAACGTAGAGAAAGAGAGACACGGCAATGCAACAGAGATGAAGCTCCGGCGACATCAAACGGATGAAGCTCCAGCGATATCGACGAGGATCGACAGCGGACAACCGGTACCCTTCTCTTTGCTCTCTCTATTCTCTATCTTTCTGTCCGATTCGCTTTATTCTCTCATTCACTTCCATCCATTCTTTGTTTTGGGTCAGCTTTTCATGCTTTACTGAATACCGAGGGTTTCACTTTTGACCGAGATAGTGCCGATATCTTGAGATAGCGCCGAGATCTCGGTAGTCTCACACCGATAGAAGCTGTTGCGGCGATATCTCGGCCACGAAATCGTATTCCAGCGAGTTGGGTTGATTCGGCCTGAGATCTCGGTGCGGCCAGTGACGAAACCGAGCCGATACCCCGAGATCTTGGCTGTCTCGGACGAGATTTCGAACCGTGATGGGACTACATGTGAGGACAAGTGTTAGCTACCTTCGTATACATAGAAGTGGTCGAGATCTTTCGTGCGGGTTAAGACATCCCAAGGTGAGTATACCCGATTTCATTTAAGGGGATCTCCTCAACAGCGTTCATCATGTGTGTGTTTTCATTGGCAACCAATATTGTATGATTCTATCTCTTAAGCATGCCGATTGCATATATACTTGTTAAATGCCTGAATTTAGCTTAACTATCTTATTACTATGAATATTTGGTGTCCATGCAATTCAAGCAATCAAATCTAACACTCGAGGCTTAAAAGACACCAAATAGGCAAGAGGACGTGAGCCAAAGCAAGTAAAGACAGAGAAATTACAAGAAGATGGGCTATGGATGCAATGGGGCATTTTACTAGAGACTTGGAGTACAAACAAGAAATCAAGTGCTGGCCCAATCTTGAGGGTTCCTAGTCATTCCCAAGCACGCTTAAGCCCATTTTAACTCGAGCCACAGCACTACAAACCAAGAGGCATGTCACAAATATAAAGCCAATACAAAGGGGGCTTTGAAGTTATGTCATGCTAGCTTCAAGGGAAACCAGGCCAAGCAGACCAGCTCATGATGATCGAAAATAGAGGGAAAAGTCAACTATAGCATGTAAAAGGCAGCCAAGGTGCTGTGGCCCGATCACAAAGTCCATAAACAAAACCGCAACTCATTTGAGGATTCTTTTGAATATGCCGAGCATGTACAAAAAGGTCACAAAGTGGCCATAACAATCAAGCCCAAGCCATGCCTAAATCCATTCCAGATCTTAACAAAGCAAAACCCAGTTGGCAGCACAAGGCAGTACTGCCAAGCCACGACAACCATGCTCTAGTACTTCTAGCAGTCGCCAAGGCACTCCAGACACTACCAGGCGCAAGGAGCAATCCTAAGGCACCTAAGCGCACTTGATATAGCCACCCAGCACTGAGGCACGTGGGACACGCCCAGAAGACAAGCCCCAACACGTGGTTGTTACCCCAAATGCTACACGGACACGCCTCAAACCCAGCCTTGCGCATGAGTGTCCGCCTGGCATGTCCCGTTTCATCCTCACACAACCCAGCGCCATGTCATGCACATTCTCAAAGCCAAATGGCCATGTCCCACACATCTTCAAGTCCAAATGGCCATGTCCCACGTCTCCTAATGCTAAAAAGATGAATTCAGCCTAGTTGCAGCCCCGTCTGCGCATGTCCTGCCCCTTGCCAGCCTCCAACAACAAGCATTGGTGTCCTGTGCACACGGTAGGTTCCTGAACCTGTTTTTCGGGTTTAACCCTATAATTTCATATTTTTGTCTATATATAAACACCCAAGGCCTCCAAGATCGGGATCTTTGGTATTTTTTAAGACTTTTGCAAGGGATAGATAACCTCATAGGGTTCCTCTCCCTCCTCTCCCATTATTTTCATTTCTTTGCTTCTTTTCTTCATTTCTTTTGGAAATTTGGTGTACCTAGATCAGAGTTTTGTGGGTTTGGACCTATGGGCATGTATTCAAAGCTTTGTGCAGAATTTTTTTGAGGTATATAAGACCTAACTCTTCCCATCTCATTGCTTTTGTGTTCTTGGTTGATTTACATACAAACCTGTGATTTTTCATTGAATCTTGATTTCTTTATACTTGAATGTTATGTTCTTTTGTATGGATGCATTGACGATGATGTGGCAGAGATGGGTATGCTAGGTTTCTCTACATTTTAGGTTTTTATGGTTCTTGAATGAATTTGGGAACCATGGAAACCAAGAATCCCTTGGTTCCCCAACATTGTGCTCACAAGTGCATTTTTCTTGAGCAATCCAAGTTACAGAAGGGATATCGTTGCTCTAATCCGTCTCTTAATCGCTTTGTGTGTGTTGATGTCACTTTCTTTGAATCCACCCAATTTTTACCCAAACACAATCTCCGACTATTCTTGATGAGAGTCTTCCGATATCTAGTCTTTCTATTGAACCCGCTTCGATTGATAATTCTTCTCCACTGAGTCCAGCTCATCATTTGTCTCACCCTAATTTGTAGGTCTACACCAAATGTCGAGTAGTGACTGCTCTATGTGCTGCTTCGTATGCTCCACCATAGGTTTGTTCCATGTCGTCTAATTCTCCCAATAAGTTGGATCTTCCTATTGCTCTTCGGAAGGGAAAACCCTCTTGTACTTCTTATCCTCTTTCTAATTTTGTGTCTTATGATGCATCCCTTTCTTATCTTTTGTTTGTTACATCTCTATCTTCTATTTCTATCCCTAACACTGTCTCTAAAGCAATGTCTCATCTTGACTGGAGTTCTATTATGGAAGAAGAGATGTCTGCTCCTCGAGCTAATTATACTTGGGAATTGGTTCCTCTTCCACCTAATAACTCCAAGGTTGGGTTTCGTTGGGTGTGCACAGTTAAAGTTCAAGCTAATGGCACTATGGATAGACTGAAGGCTCGTCTAGTCGCAAAGGGTTATACACATGTTTATAGCTTGGACTTTTCTGAGACCTTTTCTCCCATTGCTAAGATTGTCTCTATCCGCCTTCCTATTTATCTAGCTGCAGTTTACCATTAGTTTTTACATCAACTTGATGTCAAGAATGTATTTCTTCATGATGATCTAGCTGAAGAAGTTTATATGGAGCAATCTCTTGCTTTTGTTGCTTAGAGGTGGTCTGAGTTAGTTTGTAAACTGAGGAAATCATTTATATGGTTTAAAACAATCTCCTTGAGCATGGTTTGGTAGGTTGAGCACGGTTTGGTAGGTTGAGCACTATTTTCAATGAATTCAATCTAATTCGCTGCGGTGCAGATCATTCAATATCTTATCGTCTACTAGTATATATAGAATTCGGCTACTAGTATATATAGATGACATTGTTATCACAAGTGACGATACATAGGGCATTATTGATCTAAAGAGCTTTCTCCAAAGTAGATTTAGTACGAAGGATTTGGGTTCATTGAAATACTTCTTAGGGATTGAGATTGCTAGTTGACAAATGAGCATTTCTCTCTCTCAAAGAAAGTATGCGCTTGATTTGTTATCTAGGACTAGTATGTTGGATTCTAAACCTATGGACACTAATGGATCCAAATACTAACCGGAGGCAGTTAAGGGAGAGTTGTTATATAATCCTGGTCAGCATCACAGGTTAGTTGGAAAGTTAAATTATTTGATTGTTACAAGATCAGATGTAATATTTGCTACGTATGGTTAGTTAGTTCTTAGAATCGGCTCGCAGTTGTCATTGTGATGCAATTACCCGAATTTTAAAATATCTAAAAGGGGCACCTAGTAGAGGCCTATTATACAAGGACAATGGATACACTTTAGTTCAAAGATACAGTAATATAGACTGGGCTATCATACAAGGAACTGAAGCTTCTCACCTTAAATCACTCAACTGAGGCTATCAAGTTGCTTTTAGGTTGAGCCCACTATGGTATTCTAGCCACTAAGGTATCACTCCGATTTGCACATGAAGAAGAATTCTCAAATCCCCCCAAACTCCTCTTGGTCTTCTCAATCGACAAAGCTTCGCTTAGTTCCCTCAAAAAGCAAAAACCTAGCTAGCTACAATGCAGAGGGATTAAGGGGAATAGGGAATATAGAAACTTCCTCTTCTTCGTATTTCTCTTATTGTCCTTTTAGGTAATTTGAAGGTGATAGGAACGAAAAGGGCTAGGCTAAATTTGGAATATGTTAGTATTAATTTGCTATTATATATTGGGTATATTTGAAGTTGAGAAAAATAAAGAGAAAGAGAGAATTGAATTAATCCTTCTCTTCTCTTCTCTCTTCAATTTTATTTATAATCAAAGTCTTACATCCAGTAAGGAAAACTAAGAAAAGAAAACATCAAATAAGGAAAACTAAGAAAAGGAAAACTAGCTGTGATAACTTGTAAGGAAATGAAATAATAGGAAAGAATATCGTATCAATCCTACATTCTAAATTCTAAATGCTAACACTCCCCCTCAAGCCGAAGCATATAAGTCAAAAATGCCCAGCCTGGATGAGAGACTCTGAAATGAGGAGCGAGGCAGAGGCTTGGTAAGAAGATCAGTCAATTGAGAAGAAGATCGAACAAACGGAGTACTCAGCTCTTTGCGAAGTAGCAAGTCCCGAATAAAATGGCAATCAACCTCAATATGCTTGGTACATTTATGAAATACGGGATTACTGGCAATAAAGATGGCAGCTTGATTGTCACAATGCATAGCCATAGGAGTAAGAGCATCAATACCAGAATCATGAAGCAGTGAGCGAACCCAAAGCATTTCAGAAGCAGTATGTGCCATAGCACGGTACTCAGCCTCAGCACTGGAACGAGCCACGACTTGTTGTTTCTTGCTGCGCCAAGTAAACAGATTACCACCAACAAATGTACAATAACCCGAAGTTGATCTTCGATCATCTCGGTTTCCAGCCCAATCAGCATCACTATAACCAGTCACCAAGAGAAGAAGGTTTATATAATAATCTACGGCCAGGAGCACCCTTCAAGTAACGTAAAATACGACATACGACCTCAAAGTGGGTGGAACGAAGGGCATATATAAACTGACTAATAATATGCACGGCACAGGTAATGTCAGGACGGGTGACGGTGAGATAGATCAGTTTTCCCACTAGACGGCAGTAACAACTTACATCAGAGAATGGTGTACCAGAAGTTGTATCAAGTTTGACAAATGCATCAATGGGAGTGTCAGCAGGTCGAGAACCAAGTAATCCAGTTTCAGATAAAAGATCCAAAACATACTTACACTGGGGAAAGCATGAGATCTACACTGGATCGTGCTATTTCTATGCCAAGAAAATAGCGAAGGGTACCCAATTCTTTGGTGTGGAAGTGTTGACTTAAATGAGTTTTCAAAACAGTAATACCAGTGACGTTATCACCCGAGATAATGATGTCATCAACATACATAATCAATACAATAGTACCAGAAGCAGAATGCTGAGTGAAGATAGAATGATCTGAGGTAGATCGCTGCAAACCATATTTTAGCAAAACATCACTAAAGCAATCCAACCAAGCACGAGGAAATTGTTTCAGACCATATAAAGCACGACGTAATTTGCAAACTAAGTGTTCACTCCCGGGAACCACATAGCCAGGTGGTTGATCCATATAAACCTCCTCTTGAAGTTCACCATAAAGAAATGCATTTTTTATGTCTAGCTGATAAAGAGGCCAAGATCGACTTATGGCCACAGCAAGAAGTATACGGACAAAATTGAGCCAAGCAACTGGAGAGAAGGTCTCCAGATAATCAATTTCATAAGTCTGAGTATATCCTTTAGCAACAAGATGAGCTTTAAGGTGCTCAACTGAGCCATCGGGGAGATACTTGACATTATAAACCCAACGACATCCCACTGTTTGCTTTCGTGAAGGTAATGGTGCCAATTCCCAGGTATGATTTTTATGAAGTGCCTCCATTTCCTCATTCATGGCATGCTTCCACCTAAGAGACGACAAGGCTGCTTGATAAGAAGCTGGAAGAGAAACAAAAGACAGAGCACAAACAAAGGAACACAAACAAGGAGAAGTACGATGATAGGAAACAAATTTAGTAATGGGGTGTTGTGTGCAAGCACGTTTACCTCAACGCAAAGCAAGAGGTAGATCATCATCAGGGGTAGAAGGAGTGGTAATTAGAACCTCAGACAAATTGAAAGCTTGGGATGGGCTATAAGAAACAACAGGTCTATCCTGATTTCGCTGATACACTTGCACTTGGGTGTGGGAATTTGGATGAGACTCCTGCAAAGAAGATTGAAACATAGGTAATGTAGGATTAGACTCCCCCTGATTAGTCTCCCCCTCACGAGTAGGATAGGACTCCCCCTGAATGCTGGAAAAGAAGTCATGAGATAATTGAGTCCCGGAGGTAGAGAGAAGGAAGTAGACTCAAAAAAAATAACATCAGCACTCACAAAATACCGACGAGAGGGCAGATAATAACACCGATACCCTTTTTTGGTACAAGAATAACCCAAGAAAATGCATTTTCTAGAACGAGGAGATAACTTATCTAAACCAGGATCAAGAACATGAACAAATGCCACACACCCAAAGACACGAGGAGTAAGAGGAAAGGGATTACCATTGGGATATAAGATGGAAAAGGGAGACTTGTTACCCAACACCACGGATGGCATACGATTGATGAGAGAACATGCAGTGAGAATAGTATTGTCCCAAAAAGGTTTTGACACCTGCATATTAAACGTCATAGTACGAGCAATATCAAGCCAATGACGATGTTTACGCTCGGCAACACCATTTTGCTGTGAGGTATGAACACACGAAGTCTGACTAATAATACCTCGATCAACACAAAAGGACTCTATAACAGGTTGGAGGTATTCTAGAGCATTATCGGAGCAAAAAATTTTGATACGTTTTTCAAATTGGGTAGAAATCTCATTGTAAAAACGAGTCACAATATAAGGTAAATCAAATCTATTATTCATAAAAAATAACCAGGTCATGCGAGAATGATCATCAACAAAAATTACAAAATATTGATATCCATTAATACTAGAAATGCGAGAAGGTCCCCAAATATCAGTATGAACCAAGTCAAAAGGTTCTGGTTTATGACTGACTCCATGACTCGAAAAGGAACTATGGTGATGCTTGCCAAGTTGACACGCTTCACATTCTAGACTCGATACAGGACTTAAATGAGAAATGACAGACTTCAATTTATTTAAAGAGGGATGCCCAAGACGAAAATGCCATTGCAGGGGAGAAATAGTTGCACTCAAAATAGATGAAGCAGTAGGAGGAAGGCTTGTAGGATCCAGGTAGTAGAGCCCGCCTTTCTCATGCCTCAAACCAATTGTCCTCTTAGTCCTGAGGTCCTAAAATACACAATAGGTAGGAGAGAAGGTTACAAAACAATGTAAGGATTTAGTCAATTGACTGACAGATATAAATTAAATAGAAAATTAGACAAATAAAGACTCTGAGGCAAATGGATTGAAGAATGGGAAGAAAGAACTCCTTGTCCTTTTACAGAACGAGAAGATCCATCAGCCAAGACAACATGATGAGTAATGGGATTTAAATGAGAGAATAATGAAGAGTAACCATAGATATGAGAGCTTGTACCAGAATCAATGACCAAGGAGGGTGGAGCGGAAGCAATACAAGTAATATTACCTGAATTTGCTAATGTAACAGTCGAAGTAGATGAATGAGGAGCTCGAAGAGTTTGTAGCAATTCACTGAGTTGAGCAGTAAGATCATTGGTAGAACTTGAAGGCTCTGACTGGGTGGAAGCCATAGGAGTAGGATTATCGGATACATGGTGAACTTGATCTGGCTTACCATACTTAGCCCAACAATATGGCTTAGTATGATTAGTGCCTCCATAATGGGAACATTTTCTATCTCCTCGCCGTTGAGAAGAACGACCACCACAGGCTGAACCTCGAAAGTTGCGACCACGTCCTCGCATTCCACGAGAGCCTCCTTGAGTAGTGTAATTTGAGATCAAAGCAGACGTTTTTGAAGTAGTGGGCAAAACCGATGTACGGTGCCCTAAAGATGATCTCAACAGACGAGAGTAAGCATTGGTAGCGGTAGGCAAAGTTCATTGGCAAGAATTTGATCTTTAAAGCCACGCAAATCTGAATCAAGCCCTGAAAGGAGAGAGGCAATCATAAAATCTTCCTAGTGCAGCTTTTGCTGCTCAAGATCTATAGTAAAGGGCCTATGCTGTAACAACTGATCCCATAGGTTCTTAAGAATATTATAATATTCTGAAAGAGAACGACCCGTTTGTTTGGTAGTGAAGATCTGCTCATATAATTCAAAAACCCTTGAAACATTACTTTGTTGGGAGAATGAGTTAGTGAGAGAATCCCAAATTTTCTTTGAAGAATCATAGAATTCTACGATGGTAGCAATGTGAGATTCAAGACTGTGCCATAACCACCCCATAACGACAAAATCTTCACTAAGCCAATCCTCATATCCACTATCATCGGTTTTGGGTGGAAGATCAGTAAGAAACTTCAGTTTCTTTTTCCCACGAAGAAACACCTTTACCGCATGGGCCCAAGCCAATAATTTAATCCATTCAATTTCTTAGAAGTAATTGACCGAGGAGCATCTTCATCTTTCATTAAAATTGATTTCAGTTCAGTAGTATTAACTTTCTCTTCAGCCATGGAATAGAAGAAACACCGAAATCAACAAGAAAGCAAATTACCAGGAGTGACCAAATAAGGATAAGTAGAGCATCAACAGATCATCATAGAGAAAGAATGGCAGCAGAAAATCATCACAGAACATTAATAGTAACCAAACAAGAGTCACCAAATCATCAAAGATCGAAGGGCAGTAACAGAGAGCCAAGAACAATAGCAGAGATCGACTAGTAGCAGCACAGATCGAAGAACAGCAAAAAAAAAAAAAATCAGATCAAACAAGGGTCACCGGCGACAAGGGTACTCCCTTCCATTAGGCGATCGCCATCACGCGTCGCCGGAGGTGCACGTGCCAATCAGAAGGAGGCGCATGGGCTTTACGTGCCGCGGGTGAGCTGCGCATGGGGGCGTGTCGAGGCTTCTCCGATGACGGGATTAGGTGGGTGAGGCTCATCGGCGGTAGGCGACTCTTCTGGAGTGGTTGGCCATCAGCTCCGATGGCCGGAGAGCCGGTGGCGGCGAGGTGGGATGTACTGACACACGTCTGGCCTCTTCCTCTCTTTTTTTTTTTTTATTTTTTATTTTTTGAAAATAGACTTCAATGCTCTGATACCAAGTTGAGAAAAATAAAGAAAAAGAGAGAATTGAATTAATCCTTCTCCTCTCTCTTCAATCTTATTTATAATCAAAGTCTTACATCCAATAAAGAAAACAAGGAAAAGGAAACATTCAATAAGGAAAACTAAGAAAAGGAAAACTAGCTGTGATAACTTGTAAGGGAATGAAATAATAGGAAATAATATCATACCAATCCTATATTCTAAATTCTAAATGCTAACAAAATATGTTACTGTTAATTGGCTATTATATATTGAGCTAGTCTGTATAATTTATTTGATTAGTTATATTCATTGATCCCTGCCGATTACTTCAAGTGGTAGCAGCACAAGCTTCCTCTATTTGGTTTTCTATCTTCCCATTGATTAAACAAAAAATGTCTCCTTGTGCTCCCTTATCAATGGAGAGTCCAAACAACAAATATCGAAGTATGAAGAATCTTTTGGCTTCATAGCCAAAAGTTGGAGCAACGCATAGACCATCAACTTGCTGTACTTTGAGAGATGTTTATTGCACCAATGAATTGTAAAGGCATAACACTTAATGTCAGTAAACTCGAGCATCATATGTTAAATTGAATGTTAAATGTTAAAAAGCTGTAAAGTTTATCAACCACAGCAATCAAATCATGGTTCAATACAAAACCTAACTGTCCTTAATAAAGAAAAGACAGTTTTAGATTCTTCTCAAAATTCAATTTAGTCTAGGAATTCAATAGATAAAACAAACAGCTGACGAACCTTAAATATCATATAAGGAGTCTCAAGAACAAAAGAAGACCAAGATAAAAATACTTTTGCCTCTGACGATAACATCTTTGTAGACAGTTACAATTTGGAACAATTGTTTGGCGCAATAGATTATAATTGGTGTTAAGGGTAGGAGATAAATTTCACGAGAATGGAATTTAATAATTTTCTAGGTGAGAATTATAATATCAACCTGCCTTGCTGCGATCTAGAAGAACAACCAAGTTGTTAAAAATCTTGGCAGAAGTCTTTACTCTTACAGTGGAAATTAACATGAGATGCACAATACTGAGAGCAAGCAAGGATATCCTAATACAGTTTTAGTGTATGAAGAAAATGGACATTCTGAAGGCCTACACCAGTGATAAATTTTCCTCAAGGAAAAAACCAGTCCAGCTCCTTAATAAAAGCATAAGAAGCTTCCCTAGGTTTGGGTACATTAGCAGTCCGAGAAGAATCTCCACACTAGTATCACTTTATAAGGCCTCTTTATTTATTGTTTATTTTTGGATGAGATGTCTTGTCAAAGCTCAATGGGAAAATATCGCATGATTTATTCTTGTATCACAACAAACAGGAAAGATGATGCACAAAATGCCGTCAAACTACTATTTAACACCAGCACTAAAAAAAAATGCAATCCACAAAACGACATAGATAAACCAAGAATGCTCAAGTGCAAATGTGCAATATATCATCATGAAAACAATACTGAATACCTGTACAGGAAAAAGGCTCTCTGCAGGCAATTTATCATCGAAACCCTGACAGAAAAGAGGGGAAAAAAAAAAAAAAGGTCAAGGACAAAAACTGTCGACATCAACCAAGTCAACAAATTACATCGAACATACCAAACCGTCAATGTCAATTACATCATCCTTTAAAGCCATCATAAGTCGCAAAAGGTCACCACCATTTGTCTTCCCTATATCATTCTCTGATTGTTTTTGAACAATTGTAGCCCTCAACTTTGTTGCCAGGTCACTTTTTCCGACATCATTTATAAATGCATTGCCTTGATTCATGTGTGATGAGGATGCAGAAGTTGAAGCTTGAGCTGCCCTTTCCACCAGGCTCTTTTCCACCGGATGGAACAAATCGTCCAAAGAGGCATCGCCAGGGGTGTCACTAAATCTACTAAGCTCATTTGCCCCCATCGTAACTGATGTCTTTGCAATCTTCTAAAGATATTATACAGCACATCCACAGGAGTTATAAGGTTTGAAAAAAACAACATAAAGTAGATTAGATAATAAACTCAATGCAAGAATATTAAGGAATAATTGATAGATTATACTCTATTTATTTTTGATCATTAGCTTATGCTGGCTTATTCCAGCTTTCTTTCTTATAATTGAAGCTTGATTATAAATACAGTAAGAGAGAGAGAAATTATTCATTCCTCTCAGTTATTTCTTTTTACTTTGCTTTCCAACATGGTATCAGAAAAAGTGAGAGAGTGAGAGAGAGAGAGAATTCGAAAACGTCATTTGTTGGGTCTCTCACCGCTAACATCATCTCCAGTCACTGGGATTCATCTCTGGCATCACCTACAACTTCGTTGGTGACTGGCAACCACAACCCACTTACCCTCGTTATCGGCAAGCTTTGCGCTTGCCCCCATTCACTGTCGATTGCTATTGCGAGTAGATCTCATACGTTGAGTCTATGATGCTCTTGCCGGCGCGTGAGCCTTAGTCACACCGTTCGCAACCTTTAGTAATGGTTGTCTAATGTCGAACATTCTCCTACCACCATAGTCGTGATGTGTATTTGATCATAGCTCGTCGATTTGTTGCTCAGTTTTTGATTCTCAATCATCTTTATGGTCTTCGAGCATTGACGGTTGTTTGTTGCTCTTCGAACCACTCGTTGCTCTTGATCGGCCTACGTCGATGTTAATCTCCTTATCAGTTGATTCTATTTGTCTATTGATTGGGATTTGATTTTTTTGGCGTGGTTCGTTGATTGGTCAGACGCAATTGATTCGTGTGGGTAATTTTATTTGTCTGGTTTGTTTGGTTTATATATATATATATATTTGGGGGATGGCTATTGATCATTCGAAGAGTCTAGTTTCAGCTTCAACAGTAACTATTATTCCAGTTGATAGTCTTCTCATATTAATTGTTTGTGAGAAATTAAATGGAGCTGCCAACTATTTAACTTGATCTCATTCAGTTTGTATATTCCTCATTGGGCAACAATTAGAAAACTATATTAAGGATCTCGCACCCGATTCAACATCTTCCACTTACTCCCAATGGTGTACTGCTAAGACTATTGTTATGAGTTGGTTATGGCACAATCTTAAACCTTCAATTTTTCATATTGTGGCCTTACGCAACACATCTAATATTTCAAAGATTTTTTAGGCCTACAAGCAACTCTTTTCATTTTTGACAAAAAGACAGATCAATCTCTGATTATTATAGCACTTTTAAGGCCCTTGGTTATCGACTTTTACAGCTTTATCCCTTTCTTGAAACTAAGGCAAAGATGATATTACAGTGGGATGAGCTTAAGGCTGTTCTTCTACTTGCCGGGTTGAATGATAATCTTTGTAGTTACAGAGATCAGTTGTTGACCGAAGAAACTATTTCTCCTTCAGCCAATGCTTATTCCAAATTGCAACGTTTCTTCCTTGAGTCACCATCATCATTCGGCATCTTCTCCTTCCAGTGGGTTTGACCCTGCTACTTTGGTAAATGGCTCCAGTGGTAATGGAGGTTCTCGGGATGATTTCCACGGAGGGGGTTGGGGTTCTGGTGGTGGCTCTCATCGTGATGGTTGCAGTTCTGGACGCGACACCAATCATATCGAGCCATACTGCTGGAAAAAATAAGGCCACCTGAACAAGCTTATCATGTTACTACTGATTCGATTAGCTCTGAAGTAGTTTATGGTTCTACTATTGATGCTTCAAATGATCTTGCTAGCCCTAGAGCAATTTCTCAGGGTCCTTTTTTATCTGCTGAGTTAAATGCTATTGAGCAGGCTCTTCACATCTCTCGCTCTTCCAATTCCACTGCTAGTCTAGCCCATTCAAGTAAAAGTGCATGTTTTTCTTCCTCATTTGCTCGATAGTGTATTCTTGACTCTGGTGCTAGTGCTCATGTATCAGGCTATCCTTTCTTGTTTTCTAATTTAACTACTACCACTCATCGTCTTACAATAGCGGATGGGTCCTCCTAATCTGTGGTCGGTAAAGGACACCTCAAACCCTCGTCTTTCTTATCTTTACCTTTGAGTCTTTATGTGCCTAACTTTTCTTTTAACGTAATATGTTAGTCAATTAACTAGACTCTTAAACTACTCCACAACCTTCTTTCCATATTCCTATATCTTTCAGGATCTCAGGACACAGAGAAAGATTGGTTTAGGATGTGAGCAAGATGGTCTCTATTACCTTGACTATTCTAGTTTTTCTTTGTCTCATTCAGTTTTCGTGTGTCTGATTCACCACTTCAGTGGCATTACCGGTTAGGCCATTACCGGTTGGGCCATCTATCTTTGTCTCACCTTAAGCTTGCCTAACGTAACTTAACGGAATGAAATACAAGAACAAAGAAGAAAATAATAACTAACAAAATAAAACGCAATTTCTTTCAATATTATTCCAAAGTTGAATACCCTTACAATCTCCAACCCTTATAAAGGCTAGCGTTAACGACCAAATCAAGTAATTACCTAAAAGAAAGCGATCAAATCATAATCAAATCACAATCAAACCTCAATCAAATCTCAAAATTTAAGGAAAACAAATAAATTACTACTAAAAATCCTCCCTCCCAAAATTAACTTATCCAATTCAAATTTGATCCCCACCTAGAATATTTGAACTAGAAATGGCTATCATGATCCCCATCATTCCTTCCGGGCTGTAAAGAACTCTTGTCTATGAAGTGCTAGTGAAGATAATGCGCTAAAAGTTGAGGATCAATGCGGTGGAACTCCTCCTTAGTAATCCAAGTGGCATTGGAGTCTGGTCTGTGCTTCCACCTTACAATAAATTGCTAAAGGCACCCCTGAGGAGAAATGATGGTCTCAAAATCAAGCACATTAGTGATCTGCTCTATATCCAATTACTGAAGAGGTGGAATGGCTGGCATCGGTGACAGAACCGAAGAAACAACTAAGTGACCTATAGAAGTACCAATCAGAATGATGGGAGGCTCGAATGTACCTTGGTAAGGTAACAAATTATCTACAATGAAACCGGACTAATATTCATATCGGTAGGTAAATCAATTAAATAAGCATTAGGGCCGAATTTGCTACGGATATGAACAGGTCTAATGCCATGTGCATGCAATTTCTTGAAATAATGTTTAGGATAGTGCTTTAGGCAAATAGAAACCATAGCATAGTCCCCTTCATTAAATGCAACATTGTGATGATGTTTATCAGCATCTAGTTTATGATCTATATTACTAGTCGCAATTTTAAGTCGAAAATCAGTATAGATATCATGAATGTGTTGGGCAAAAGATTAAGCTGATTGAGATGGCCGGCTATTAGATGGTAAGCGAATAAGGTCAATAGGCTTGCCAGGGGAAACACCATAAACACACTCAAAAGGACTCTTACAAGTGGAACGATTGATAAAGATATTTAGGCAAATTCAACGGTATGGAGTAATAAATCCCAAGTTCCCTAATGCTCCTCAACTAAGCACCTAAGCATGTCTCCTAAACTCCGATCAACTACCTAAGTCTGGCCATCAGTCTAGGATGAGAAGCAAACAAAAATTTCAAATGGGTACCAAACAGTGTCCACACCGTCTTCCCAAAGTAACTCAGGAACTTAATAGCCCCATCGAGCACTATGGAAGTGGGTAGTCCGTGCGGTTTGACAACCTCTCTAAAGAACAACTTAGCCACGTGTGAAACATTAGCCGTTTTGGTGTAAGGTATGAAGTGGGCCATCTTAGAAAACCGATTGACTACTACTAGAATGGAATCATGACCTTTAGCAGTTTTACGTAAGCCAGAACAAAGTCCATAACGATATCCTATCATAGTGTGTGAGGGACAAGTAAGGGTGTATATAACACAGAGTTTTGCTTCTTAGCCTTTACTACCTGACATGTGCGACACTGAGATACAACTCTAGCCACATCTTTCATTAAGGATGGCCAATAAAACCTATCTTCAAGAAAAACGATAGTCTAATCCCTACCAAAATGACCAACTAACTCTCCTACATGTAACTCCCATACCAAAAATTCTTGAACAAAAGTACAAGAAAGGCACAACGTAGACCCACGAAACACGAAAACATCATGAATAATAAAATCAACAAGCTCACAATGGTTACCATCCCAGATATCTTAAAAGATTAGGCCAAAGTCTGGTCAAGTTAGATATTCATCTTTAAGCTTATCAAAACTTCTGACACTAACACTCAATAGACTACAAAGTGAGAGCAACGCTACTCAAAACATCCACAACCTTATTCTCTACACCTGTGCATTGATTGAGACAAAGAAGCATTCCCAAAGAAACACTACCTATGACGTAGCACAACAGAACAAAAACATAAGAACAACGAAGAAAATAATAACAATTGAGAATAAAGAACATGGGAGAGATTGAATTGAATCTCTCTTTTCCCTTGAATTATAACTAATGAAATAAAACTGAATTTCTATTAATATTATTCCAAGAAAGAATATCCCTTACAATCTCCAACCCTTTATATAGGCTAGAGCTGATGACCAAATCAAGTAATTACCCAAACTAAAGCAACCAAATCATAATCAAATCACAATCAAATCTCAAAATTTAAGGAAAACAAATAAATTAAACTCCTAAAAATCCTCCCTCCCAAAATTAACCTATCCAATTCAAATTTCATCCCCACCTAAAATATTTGAACTGAAAACTGCTATCATGATCCCCATCATTGCCGTTCCCTATCCCAGTTCTATCTCGAGTCCTGAATGTAAAGCTTTTTGTTGGAACACAACAAGACTCATTAAACTACAATAGAAATTCTGCAATTTGGATAGGAGATAAGACCACAATTAGAAATTAATTCACTGCCTAATTCTACTGTCTACTGACTTATTTATATAAGTCTACTTAGACTTGGACTCTCAAAAAAAACTCCTTCCTAAACTCAAGCAATAATAACAGACTCCTAAATTCAAGCAACAACTCAGACTCCTAAACTCAAGTAATAACTCCACAACATATCCAATATCTAGGGTTTTGTTTCTTAAATCTTCACGATCTAACATTTGCTGGCCATGGGACTTCAACCTTGCCCTCAAGGTTGGATTCTGGAGATTGATTTCTTATCTGTTTAGTGGATTCCCAGGTGGCTTCTTCCTGAGGCAAGTGTTTCCATTGTAGTAACACTTCGGCTTCAAGTCTACTGCCTTGTTTCACCCATCTAAAATCTTTAATAGCTATAAGCTCTAGCTCAAGAAAACCTGCTTCCGAAACGGGTGGTATCGTGCTCTGCAGAACCTCCCCTTTTCCTCTATGCTTCTTGAGGCACGAAATGTGGAACACTAGATGAACTTTAGACTGCTTTGGTAACTCCAACTTGTATGCTATAGCCCCTATCTTTTCTAAGACCCGATAGGGTCCAAAGTATTTGTTAGCAAGCTTCTGATTGGCTTGCTTAAACATTGATTGCTGTCGATATGGTTGTAATTTCAAAAAGACTGAATCACTTACCTCAAAACTCTCATATCGTCGATGGCTATCCGCTTGCTGCTTCATTCGGTTTCTGGCCTTTTCCAAATTCTGTTTCAGACGCCGGAGTACGTCAACCCAATCGCATAACTCTTTGTCCACTTCTTGCACTACCGCGCTGCCAGGCAAATAACTAGTGATCACAAATGGAGGCCTTCCATAGAAGGCTTGGAATGGAATAAGCCTTATTACGCAGTAAAATGTGGTGTTATACCAAAATTCCGCCCAAGAAAGAGGGTGACTCCACTGCTTTGGGTTTTGACTGGACAAGCAACGAAGGTATTGTTCAAGACTTCGGTTCACTACCTCTGTTTGTCTGTCGGTCTTAAGGTGATACGTTGATGACATTTTTAGCTGTGTCCCTTGTAACTTAAAAAATTCTTGCCAAAAGTTACTAGCAAACAAAGCATCACGATCACTAAGAATAGTTTGAGAAATACCACGGAGATGAGCCACGCTTTCAACATATACTTCCGCTATTTTCTTGGCTATAAATGGGTGACCCACAGCAATGAAATGGGCATATTTAGTCGACCGATCCACCACGACAAGAATGGGATTTCTTCCATTGGAAGCTGGCAAGCCTTCTATAAAGTCCATAGAAACATCCTCCCATACTTATGATGGCACAAGAAAGGGTTACAGGAGGCCAACTGGTGATCAAGAATCAGCTTTATTTCTTTGGCATACATCACATGCTGCAACATAATTCTGCATGTCCTTCTTGAGCCCATTCCAATGAAAAGGCTAAGCAATCCTTTTCCATGTTCTAAGCACTCCTGGGTAGCCACCTGTTTTAGTGTCATGGAACTCCTGTAATAGGTTGACTTCAAGGTTGACTCCGGTGGAACAGCTACACGTCCTTCATACCAAAGTAAGTCATTTTTCCTATCATAAGCAGGCACATTTTAGGGCTCCTCTTTTATGCGATCCCTCATTTCTTGGACCCATAGGCTTTCCAATATTTCCCTTCTTATGTCATCCCATATGGTGAAGTATGGTTTCTAGATGGCCAATAAAGTTGGTGACTAAGGTGCCCTGGACAATGAATCTACAACACTATTCTCCCTATTGGATCTATATGTAATTTCATACTCATAGCTCAACAACTTGGTTAGCCACTTTTGCTGCTCTAGAGTAGAGACTCTTTGCTCTAAGAAGAACCACAAGCTTCACTGGTCGGTTGAAATTTGAAATTTTCTCCCAAAGAGAAAAGGCCTCTAACATCGAATTGCTTCAGTAATTGTAAGCATCTCCTTCGAGTAAATAGGCCATGCCTTCTTTCTTGGACCCATAGCTCAGCTTAAATATGCCAACAGATGACCTTGTTGGGACAATTCAGCTCCAATTCCTGCATTTGAAGCATCGATTTCAATTACAAAAACTTCATTAAAATTTGGAATTGCTAATACTGGGGTAGTGGTCATTGCGGACTTGAGTTCTTCAAAGGCCTTTTTTGCCTCCTCGCTCCACTCAAATTGTCCCTTCTTCAATAAATGTGTACGAGGGGCTACAATAGTGCCATAGTTGCACACAAACTTACAGTAGTACCCAGTAAGTCCCAAGAAGCCTCGGAGTGCAGCAACATTTGTGGGTTTGGGCCAATTCTTCATAGTTGCAATCTTGCTCTCATCCACTTGCAATCCTTTGTTGGAGATTAGATGCCCCAAATATTCCACCTTAACTTGTTCGAGTACACATTTAGAACATTTAAGAAAATATTGCTGGCTTTGCAAAATTTAAAAAATAACTCTAATGTGTTTAAAATGCACCCCCCATGAACGGCTATATACCAAAATATCGTCAAAAAATAAACGAACGAACTTAAGTAATAATGGCTTGAAAATGGCATTCATGGTGGCTTGGAATGTCGACGGCGCATTGCAAAGCCCAAAAGGCATAACCAAATACTCGTAATGCCCATTATGAGTTTAGAACGCTGTTTTGTGCACATCTTTGGGGTAAACTCGAATTTGGTGATATCCGGCTCTAAGGTCAAGCTTTGTAAAGTATTTCACCCCACGTAGCTTGTCAAGCATATCATCCACTGACGGAATAGGAAAGCGATCCTTGCTCGTGGCCTCATTTAAAGCTCTATAGTCGGTGCAAAAGCGCTAGGAGCCATCTTTTTTATTAACTGGTAAAACTGGTGATGAAAAAGGACTGCAGCTGGGATGGATGGTCCCATTCTCCAGCATCTAGGACACTTGTCGTTCCATTTCATCCTTCTGGGATTGTGCGTATCTATAAGGGCAGACATTGATAGCCAAGACTCCTTTTAGTGGGATTTGGTGGTCAATCTCCAAAGGGAGGTAAGGAATGTGACTCTTCAAAGATTGTAGCAAACTGTTCCAATAGGCTAGCTATGCTAGATGGCACCCGTGCACTTCCTTCTTCCAGTTGGTTGGTCTCTTTGATCAATAATGCAAACAAAATGTCCCCACCATCAAGTTCTTTTTCAAGAGATTGTACAGTAAACTCTGTTGACGATGACCCCTTCTTATCGTGAAGCTCCTTGGCCTCCCTTTGCCAATTAATTCTCATTGTCAAGTTATGCCAATCACATAGTACTGGACCCAATTCCACCAACCACTGTATGCCCAAAACAACCAAAACAACATCTAATCCTTGTAATGGAAGAGAAAATAACGAGACCACGAAAGAGAAACCTTGGATCTCCACTGAGATGGCTTCATGTTACTCTTGGCAGGAAAGTTGCCCTCTATTTGCAATTCTCACACTAAATTTACCGGTAGAAACAATCGGTAAATGAAGGTGGCGAGCAACTCGGTCGCTTATGAAGTTGTGGCTAGAACCACCTATGAACCACAGATACTTCAAATTAGGTGCCACACTCGTATTGGATACTCGGGGGATACGGATACGGTCGAATACGTATCGGATATGCCATATGGCGTATCCGAATTGTTTATTTTAAATTTTGCATAGAATACGGTCAGAATACAGATAGGATACGAGAAGGATACTTTTGGGATACGACGAAGGTGTAAATGTAACATTTTTAAAATTTTTTACGGGTAAAATTGATATGATAAATTTTAATAGGGGCCAAACTGCAATTAACTACAATAGCCCTGTTTGGCAGGATCAAAAAATACCAAAAGTTACCAAAAGTTATACTTTTTTCTAATCATATTTTACCACCTATCACATTTATGTCATATCTTTTGTACTTTTACTGTACTTTTTGGTTTTTTTTTTCCTCCAAACAACCCTAATATAATTCAATACTTTTTCTTCTGTTCTGTTATAATTAAGACACACAGAGGAAAAAAATATTTTACATATATGTTTTCATACTTTTCTTATATTTGTGTTTTTTTATGAATGATATCGGTAATTTTGAATATGAATAATATTAATTTATAAATTTCATGGTATTTTTCATGCTATAGAATTGTTATTTATATAATTTTTGGGTAATTTATAGATGCGATCTTCCAAAATATTTTAAATAAAATATATATATATTCTTTTTCCGTATCTTTGCCATACCTGTATTTTTATTTTTTAAAAAATATTCATATCACGCATCTGTACCGTACTTGTATCCGCTCCCGTATCCACATTTGTGCTTCATAGAGAGCCACTATTGACCAATATTGTAACTAGTTGTTTGCCTATAGTTGAGAAAGAGAATAAGAGAGAATTGAAATTGATATTTCCCTTCTCCCGTAAATCTTATTTATAATGAAAGGTTTACATAAAATAAGGAAATAACTAACAAGGAAATATCTAATTACACAAGCTATGAGGATTAAATATAGAAATAAGATCATATGGAAATAAGGTCATAAATAGGAAATTCATCATAAATAGGAAATTCATATATTCTAACACGCTCCCTCAAGCAGGAGCATATAAGTCAAAAATGCTCAGCTTGAAAGAAAGACTTTGAAATGAGGAACGAGGCAATGGCTTGGTAGGAAGATCGGCTAACTGAGAGGAGGAGCGAACAAACGGAGTACTCAATTCCTTGCGAAGCAATAGATCGCGAATAAAGTGACAATCAACCTCAATATGCTTTGTCCGCTCGTGAAACACAGGATTATTAGCAATAAAGATAGCGGCTTGATTGTCACAATGCATAGCCATAGGAGCAGGAGGATCAAAGCCAAAGTCACGTAAGAGTGAGCGAACCCAAAGCATTTCATAGGCAGTATGAGCCATGGCACGGTACTCAACCTCTGCACTGGAAGGAGCCACAACGTGTTGCTTTTTACTACGCCAAGTAACCAAATTTCCACCAATAAATGTACAATACCCCGAAGTCGAACGACGATCAGTCCTGCTCCCAGCCCAATCGGCATCACTAGAGGAGAAAGGACGATACAGAAGGTCACGAGTAGGAGAATGCTTCAAATACCGTAGGATTCGACAAATAGCCTCAAAATGGGGAAGACGAGGACTATGCATGAATTGGCTGACCACACCTACTGAATAGGTGATATCCGAGCAAGTAATAGTGAAACAGATGAGCTTCCCCACAAGACGACGGTATCGACTCACATCAGAAAAGGGCTCTCCTGAAGTAGTATCCAGCTTGGTGGATGAGTCCATGGGTGTAGTAGCAGGACAAGCACCTAGGAGACCAGTCTCAGAAAGCAAATCCAGAACATATTTGCGCTGACACAGAGAAATACCTTGTGAGGAGCGGGCAATCTCAATCCCGAGAAAGTAATGAAGTCTGCCAAGATCCTTAGCGTGAAACTGAGTAGCAAGATATTGTTGTAAAGCCTCAATACCCGAAGTATCATCACCAGAAATAATAATATCATCGACATACACAATCAAGATAATGATACCAGAAGATGTCCGACGTACAAACACAAAGTGATCAGTAGTAGAGCGAGTATACCCAATATCAAGAAGAACAGAGCTGAAGCGATCAAACCAAGCCCGAGGAGACTGTTTCAGACCATATAGAGCACGCCGTAAGCGGCACACAAGATTTCTCACTGCCTGGGATACTATAACCAGGGGGGCTGATCCATATAGACTTCTTCCTGAAGCCCACCATGAAGAAAAGCATTTTTAATGTCAAGCTGATGTAAGGGCCAAGAACGACTAGCGGCAACAACGAGAAGTCTGGGCATATCCTTTGGCAACCAACTGAGCTTTAAGGCGCTCGACCGAACCATCAGGAAGATACTTAATAGTATAAACCCAGCGGCAGCCAACGGTTTGTTTGCCATTGGGAAGAGAGGTGAGATCCCATGTCTGATTTTGATGGAGAGCATGCATTTCTTCATCCATTGTGTGTTTCCACCCCGGAATAGATAAGGCCTGTTTATAAGGAGGAGGAACAAAAACAGAAGACAATGCACAAACAAAGGAAGAGAGAGTAGGAGAAAGACGATTATAAGAAACAAAATTAGCAATAGGATGGAGGGTGCAAGTACGCTGACCTTTTCGTAATGCAATAGGTAAATCAGAAGGAGAGGGATCAGGTACCTCAAACGAAGGAGTGGGATCAGTCGGTGGTATGGAAAGAATGACCCTCCTATCAAGATCACGTTGGTAAACTCGTTGCAAAGGAGCAGAGGGGCCAGATACAATGGTAGGAGCAGGAAGCGCAGTTTGCACTAAGGTTCTAACACGCGGGTGGAGTCTGTCGTAGGACCAGGAGAGAAAGGTTGGGTCATGGGAATATAGCTGGAGGATAATGAAGCAGGAAGGGTAGGAGAATGCGCCCCCTCACGAGGAGCAATAAGATCAGAGTACAAAAGGTCTCCATCAGGGGAAAAAAATGCAGTAGACTCAAAAAAAGTGACATCAGCACTTACAAAGTAATGGCGTGACGAGGGGTGGTAACACCGATAATCTTTCTGAGTGCGAGAATATCCTAAAAAGACACACTTACGAGAACGGGGTGAGAGTTTATCTTGATTAGGATAAAAAATATGAACGAAGGCAGTACACCCAAAAATGCGAGGAGAAGGAGCAAAAAGGGACTGATCAGGGTAAAGAAGAGAAAAATGAGATTTATTGGATAAAATGGGAGTAGGAACTCTATTAATGAGATGACATGCGGTAAGGACAGCATCAGCCCAAAAGGGTTTAAGGACATGCATGGAAAACATCAAAGTACGAGCAACATCCAAGAGATGACGATGTTTTCGCTCAGCTATACTGTTTTGTTGAGAGGTGCGAGGACAAGTGGTCTGATGGATAATACCCTTATCAATACAAAAACTATGAACAACTGTCTGAATATATTCTAATGCATTATCAAAATGGAATACTTTGATTCTTTTATCAAATTGAGTAGCAATTTCATTATAAAACTGAGAAATAACAGAAGGCAATTCAGACCGTTGTTTCATTAAGAAAAGCCATGTCATACGGGAAAAGTCATCAACAAATATAACAAAATATGAGAATCCATTAATACTATTAAAGCGGGAGGGACCCCAAAGATCAGTATGAACTACAGCAAAGGGTTCTGACTCACGACAAATACCACGACTAGGAAAAGAACTACGGTGATGCTTGCCAAGCTGACAAGCTTCACACTCTAGACTAGACACTGGACTCAAATTTGGAACAATTAACTTCAACCGAGCTAAACAAGGATGACCAAGACGAAAATGCCACTGAAGAGGAGAGATAGAAGTGTGAAGAGCTGTAGATGGTAGATGCTCCGGAGAACCATCACGATCAAGATAATAAAGGCCATTCTCTCATGCCCCGAACCAATCGTCCTCTTCGTTTTGAGGTCTTGAAATACACAAGAGGTAGGAAAGAAGGTTATGGAACAATTTAATAACTTGGTTAGCTGACTAACAGAAAGTAAATTAAAAGGAAATTGAGGTACATAAAGACTAGAAGGGCGAAGAGTCCCTCTACCAGACACAGGACGAGAAGAACCATCAGCTAACACAATACTATGATGGAGATGATTAAGGTCAGAGAATAAAGAGGAATTACCAGACATATGCGAACTGGCTACCAAATCAATGATCCAGGAGGGAGAATATGAGGCCACAAGAGCTGGTTTACCTGAGTTTGCTAAGGTAGCAGTGGAAGCAGAAGGGTAAGAAACACGCAATGACTGAATAAGTTCCTGAAGCTACGACGAGCTTAGAGTAACTCTCTCCTGAGAATCAGATGAGGTAGCTCCATTATCAGATGCTGGGATTGGAGAAGATGCACGGTCAGAAACATGATATGCCTGCTCTGATTTTCCATACTTCTTCCAACAATAAGGCTCAGTATGATTAGTGCCGCCGTAGAAAGCACACTTGCGGTCACCTCTACCACTAGAGGAACGGCCCCCACCTCGAGAACCACCACGAGCATTGCGTCCACCACAGGTGCCACAAGAAGTACCCTGAAAGGAACCTCCACGATTATGACGACTCACAAGAGCAGAAGAATCGGTAGATGGGATTGAGTAATCATTAGTCACAGGCGAATGACTGCCCAAGGATGATAGTTATATGCGGGCATAGGCTCTAGCAGCAGTAGGCAAGGTTTCACTTTGCTAAAATCTGATCCTTAAATCCTCGAAGAGAAGGACTAAGGCCAAATAAGAGATTGGCAATCATAGATTCCTCCCAATACTTTTTCTGCAGCGTCAAATCCTCACTAAATGGTCTATATTGTAGCAACTGCTCCCATAAGCTCTTCAAAAGATTATAATAATCAGATAATGATCTCTCACCTTGTTTCGCAGAGAACATCTGCTCATACAACTAATAGACTCGAGAAATATTACTCTTCTGGGAGTAAGACTCGGCAAGACAATCCCTTATCTTCTTAGATGAATCACAAAACTAAATAGTAGTAGCAACTGAGTCTTCCAAATTGTGCCATAATAATCCCATAACAATTGCATCCTCACTCATCCAAACACGGTATTGAGGATCAGTAGAAGGAGGATCATCCGTAATATACCGTAATTTGTCTTCCCTCCTAAGAAAAGTCTTGACTGCATGTGCCCAACTCAAATAATTTGTACCAGGTAATTTCTTGGGTGTGATAGAACGGGGGACATCATCAACTTTGAGGAATACAGACTGAGGCATAATAGTGACAGACTCTGTGTTCTCGGACTTTGACATAATTGACAGTAACCAAAAATAAAATAAACAGGTACCAACTCGTCAAGGGACTAGCAGAAAAAATCATCCAAACCTCTGTTCGTCAGGAAGCCAAGCCAAAAACAAACCTCAGACAGCGGCAAACGAACAGGCGAACAGAAGGCAAACTGTGGAAATATCGGAGAATTAGGAAATTAGAAAGTATGTAAATATTCCCTCAGTGACTTCTGGATCCATCATAGGGAGACTTACTATGTATAGATAGTGGAATAGGCTATAAGTAGGAGGATCTCTGTAAAGTTTTTTAAATAAGAAATCAAAGAAATAATTTATTTCTTATTCTTTACATGGTATCAAAGCATAGGTTCCCAACCTAGCTCCAATGGCCGACAAACCTACAGGCAGTCAGGAGATTTCCTCATCGATCACTCACGAAGGAGAAATATAGAGGCAATCATCCATTACCACCATGGGAGGGGCAGGCCTCTCATCAATCCAAATCACTATTGACAAGTTCAACGGAAAAAATTTCCGTGAATGGGCACAGTCGATCAAGCTTATGATTGACGGCAAAGGAAAAATTGGCTACCTGACTGACACTACCAAAAGACCCAATGAAGGAGACACAGTGGCCCTCCAAAGATGGAAATCGGAGAATGCCATGGTAACCTCCTTGCTCGTCAATTCTATGATCCCATCGATAAAGAAGACCTACCTGTGGCTGCCGACGACGAAGGATGTCTGGGATGCCTTACATGAGACTTACTCCGACGAGGAGAACCTCTCTCAGATCTTCAATCTGAAAACCCGGTTGTGGCAGATGAAGCAAGGAGATAAAGATGTCACAGAATACTACTTGGAGATGACGTCGATCTGGCAAGAACTCGACCAGAGCATCAACGACAGTTGGGAATGCATCGGGGATAGTGTACGCTACAAGAAGATCGAAAACGAGAGGATCTTTGAGTTCTTGGCTGGTTTGAACCAGGCCTTGGACGATGTACGAGGTCGCGTACTCAGTCGGCGTCCCTTGTCGCCGATGAGAGGGGTCTTCGCCAAGGTGCGAAGAGAAGAGGCTCGACGAGCTGCGATGCTGGGCAAGGAAACGAATGAATATTCAGCCTTAATAACCCAGAATAAGGATCGCGGGTTGGGTCATTTGACCCTTGAAGGAGCTGGAATGAAGATCCATGGGAATGCTGAATCTGGATACTTGACCCGAGGTCCAACAAATGAAACCGGCCCAAAATCAATTAAAGGAAGGCCATTTTGTGATCATTGCAAGAAGACGGGCCATTCCAAAGCACATGCTGGGAAATCCATGGAAAACCTGCAAATTGGAAACCCAGACAAAATAAAAATAAGGGTTACCAAGCTACAATTGAAAAATTCTCAGGAGGAAGAGAAACAAGTCAGAACAGTCCATTTAGTCCTGAACAACTTGGAAAGCTCTATGAGTTATTTTCCACATTTTAAAATTCTGATCAGTCCTCCACAAATGTTCCCTCTGGATCACTAGCCCAAAAAGGTAGTTTTTCACAAGCTTTGGTTACATCTAGTACCAAAACTCCATGGGTCATAGACTCAGGTGTCTCTGATCACATGACTGGATCTCATAATTTATTCTTTTCGTATATTCCTTGTGCTGGGTATTTGAAAGTCAAAATTGCTGATGGATCTCTCTCGTCTGTAGTAGGAAAAGGGAGTATCCGTCTATCAAACTCACTGTCTTTAAAATCTGTCCTCCATGTCCCAAATCTCTCTTGTAATTTACTGTCTATTAGTAAATTAACCAGCGATTCAAACTGCTCAGCTAACTTCACTGCCTCTCTTTGTATTTTTCAGGATCTATCATCGGGGAAAACGATTGGCAGCGCTAGGGAATATGAAGGACTTTACTATTTTGATGAGGCAACCATGAGTAATAATGTTAATAAAGTTTTTTGTAATTCTGCATCTATTTTCCAAGATAATGAAATTCTACTGTGGCATTCTAGAATGGGCCACCCTAGTTTTTTTTATTTAAAACATTTATTTCTAGCCTTGTTCTCAAATGAGAAATCCATTGACTTCCAGTGTGAAACATGTGAGTTTGCTAAACATCATCGTGTTTCTTTTCCCTTATCTACTTATAAACCTTCTACTCCTTTTGTTTTGAGTCATAGTGATCTATGGGGACCATCTCTAACCTCAAATAGAACACACACAAAATGGTTCATAACTTTTATTGATGATCATACTCGTGTGTGTTGGGTATATCTATTACACGACAAAACTGAAGTCCGCTCAGTCTTCATTGATTTTCACACCATGATACAAAACCAGTTTCACACCAAAATTCAAATTCTACGGACTGATAATGGGACTGAGTACTTCAATCAGTTTTTGGGCCCCTATCTTCGTGCAAATGGTATTATTCACCAAAGCTCATGTATCGATACCCCACAACAAAATGGGGTGGCTGAGAGAAAAAATAAACATATTCTTGAGGTGACACGAGCATTGCTGTTCACAATGCACATGCCCAAACATTTCTGGGGAGATGCTATCCTAACAGCCATCTGCCTAATAAACCGTATGCCGAGTCGAGTTTTATCCTTTGCTACACCTCTTCAAAAACTACAAGAGTTCTTTCCAACCTCCAGAGTTCACTCTACAATACCCCTCATAGTATTTGGATGTACAACATTTATTCATATGCACTCACCAAAGGAGGCACATCAAGAAGCAGTATATAGGATCCTAAGATACCTTAAGGGTTCACCAGGAAGAGGTCTACTATTTAAAAAGGGTGAAACAAGAAATCTTTACTAATGCAGACTGGGTAGGATCAATAGAAGACAGGAGATCTACCACAGGATATTGTACCTTTGTATGGAGTAACTTGGTGACTTGGAGAAGCAAGAAGCAAAGTGTGGTAGTTAGAAGCAGTGCTGAAGCAGAATACAGGGCCATTGCCCTAGGGATATGTGAAGGATTGCGGCTGAAGAGACTTCGTGAAGAATTACATATTACAGTAAAGTTTCCAATTAAACTATATTGTGATAATAAGGCTGCCATTGATATATCACTTAATCCAGTTCAACATGACCAAACTAAGCATGTGGAGATAGACAGGCATTTTATCAAGAAGAAGATTGAATGAGGAATCATTTGCATAGTCTATGTACCATCACGGAAGCAGGTGGCAGACATCCTTACTAAAGGAATTCTCAAACCAGTATTTGAGGAATTAATAGGCAAGTTGGATTTAATTAACATCTATGATCCAACTTGAGGGGGAGTGTGGAAATATCGGAGAATTAGGAAATTAGAAAGTATGTAAATATTCCCTCAGTGATTTTAGCATCCATCATAGGGAAGCTTACCATTTCTTTGTAATATTCCCTCAGTAAATTCTGGATCCATCATAGGGAGACTTACTATGTATAGATAGTGGATTAGGCTATAAGTAGGAGGATCTCTGTAAAGTTTTTGAAATAAGAAATCAAAGAAATAATTTATTTCTTATTCTCTACACAAACGAAGAGAGGAACTCCTTCAAATCATCAAGGCATGAAGCACGAAGACAGCAGTAAGGGTCGCCTAAATCGAGCGATGGCCGTCGAAGGTCGCCGGAGGACCGTCGGGAAGCTACGCGCCGAGAAGACTTGGGCGCATGAGATCGAAGCCGCAGGGGTGATCGGCACGTGTAGGCGCGTCTGATGGCTTCCGGTGACGACTCCAAATACACGCCGATCGCCGGCCTCCGACGAGTCCTTTGGTATGGTCGGAGATGAACTCCGATGGCCAGAGGGCCCACCAGCGGCGCCGAACAGTGACGACACAAGCAGCTAGGTTTTTTTTTTTTTTTTTTTTTTTTTTTGAGAATCAAATAGGCTCTGATACCAAGTTGAAAAAGAGAATAAGAGAGAATTGAAATTGATATTTCCCTTCTCTCGTAAATCTTATTTATAATGAAAGGTTTACATAACATAAGGAAATAACTAAAAAGGAAATATCTAATTACACAAGCTGTCAGGATTAAATATGGAAATAAGGCCATAAATAGGAAATTCATATATTCTAACACCTATAATTGCTTGTAACTTCATAGTGCGAGGTCCCTTCCACCCTGAAAAAGCATGGAGGATGATTTCTGCTTTCTCCTCTCCCCTTTCTTATTCTAGATCCTTGATTATTGGTCTAATTTTGGGGGCATGGCCACTACTCTCGCCTTCCTCGTCCCCTCCTTTAATCAAAAAGAATGTGGTTTCTTGCATTTATGGCCAGGTGTAAAGCGCTCATTGCAATTAAAATAGAGACCTCTCTCCCTCTTTCGTTGCATTTCCTCCCACGATGGGCGCTTTACTGGAGAGCCAACTACTTGTTTTGATGCTAAAGGTCTTGCGACAAATGGTGCAGTAGCAAGACGGCGTGGTGGTGGAGCAACCAGTGCAACTTCTAATCGCCCCGTCCCCATCTCCTTATGAGCTGGTCTTCCTTCATTCTAGCAATACCAATAGCTTCTCGCAAAGTATGTGGTTTTGCCATGTGTACTTCGTCTGCAATGTCGTCATGAAGGCCTCCTAGAATAGTTCCAACAAGGGCTGATTGTGGCCACCCAACAACTCTGTTAGCCAACCTTTCAAACTCATATTGATAGTCCCTGAGGGTGCCGTTTGCTTTATAGGAGACAGTGCTTCATCAAAGGACTCGTACTTCGCGGGAGCAAAACATGTATCTCTCGTTCGAACAAATTCCATGCAGTCACCAATCCTTCATCTTTTTGGACTTGCTTGAGCCATTGCCACCATTGATTTGCCTTGCTAGATGAAATCATGCTAAAGCAACTTTCTGCCCTTCTCTAGTCTGTTAAAAATCAAAATATTGGGAAGCTCTGCTTAGACACTCAGTTGGGTCATCACCAGAGAATTTCGAAAATTCCATCTTAGTGAATCGTGAGTAGTTGAAGTGATGGAACCCTTCATCTCTACTGAGCCCTTCTCAAAGAACTATTCTCACCATGATTTTTTGATGATTGTTTCCAAGACATACGAAACCCCGATAATGAATCAAGAACCTCTTTTGGTTTGTCTTCCATTCCTTTAATCTGGGCTCATGTCTCCCTTGGTCTCTATCGCTGTAAGCCATTGCGCACCTCCTGCAATTCAAACTCTAGCTTGTCGAATCACTCCTTGTTAGTCCCCATAACCTAGCTCTGATACTAAATTTGTTGGAACACAAGACTCACACTAAACTACAGTAGAATTTCTCCAATTTGGGTAGGAGATAACACCATAATTACAAATTAATTCACTACCTAATTCTATTGTCTACCAACTTATTCATAGAAGTCAAGTCTACTTAGACTTGGACTCTCAAAACAAACTCTTTCCTAAACTCAAGCAACAATAACAGCTCCTAAATTCAAGCAACAACTTAAGACTCCTAAACTCAAGCAATAACTCCACTTAATAACAGACTCCTAATCAAACTCAAGCACATCTCCCTAATTTTCCCATGCAGCCTCTCCACATCTTCTACCACTTGAATTGATCCTCCTGGTTCTGCACACAACCTATCCAAATATCTTGGGTTTTGTTTCCTGCTTCTTTGCAGTCTAACACTTGTCAATTGGGGAAGCACCACCGTAGTTCTTTTTTCTTGTAGTAGTCATGGTCGTAAGTCTGAACCTTTCTCTATACTCCATATGGGCATCTTGTGACTACATAGTGTTTTCAGTATTAATGGTTGTTAGTATTTTGTCTTATTTGTAAAAGACGTCTCATGTATGATATGGTTATTTTTACTGAAAAGTCATTCTAAGTTACCTAACATTGTCGTACAATTTTATAATGAAATCCCTACTCAATTTGACAAAAGAATCTAAATTTTACAATCTAACAATGCTCTCGATTCTTTGTTAGTGTTGATATTATCTTTTATGAGTTCACACCTTATTTCCCATTCAAGGGGAGTTGTAACCTCGAGAGGAAGAATTTTCTCCTTCCTCTTGAGAGGGGGAGTTATCCACATCTTTTCCTTTTGTTGATCTTGTTCTTCCTACTTCTAATAATCAAATTCTCCTTATTCCTGATGTGCCATTGCAGGTCTATTAGCATCACGCTCATCTTGCTCCAATTACCGCTGCACCTGTGGATCTTGCACCTCTTGAAACACCGATTCTTGATACTACTACTCTTGATCCGGACACTTCTATCACTACTCAGGATGAGGCTGAGCCCCTTGTTGTTGGTGACCTTATTGCCAAAAGGAGAGGTAAACGTACATAGGCTCAGTATCTCGTTGCTAAATTTGTTTCCTATCATCGTATGTTACCTCAACTCCAGACTTTTGTTTGTGCCTTGTCCTTTGTTTCTGTTTCAACATCTTATAATCAGGCACTATTATCACAGGACTAAAAGAAAGCAATGGATGAGAAGATGCAATACTACATCACGAACAGACATGGAAGCTCACTTTTCTCTTCTTCCAGGGAAGAAAACAGTTTGATCGTCATTGGGTTTACACAATAAAATATCATCTTGATGGTTTAGTTAAACATCTCAAAACTCGTTTTGTTGCTATAGGTTATACCTAAACTTATGCAGGATTATCTTAAGACCTTCTCACCAATAGCTTTCCTTAATTCAATTCGCATTCTTCTTGCAATGACAGTGTGTAAGTATTGGCCCTTATTCTAGTTAGATATGAAGAATGCTCTCTTGCATGGTGACCTGCAGGAGGAGATACATATTGACCAGCCACTTGGGTATACTACTACAAAAAAAGAGCACCTTGTTTGTCACTTATGCAAAGCCTTGTATAGACTTAAATAATCTCCATGAGTGTAGTTTGATCGGTTTAATTCTTCTCTTCTTGACTATGGGTTCAAACGGTCCACCTTTGATCACTTAGTGTTTATCCATCAATCACTATCTGGCACCATTATCTTGATTGTTTATGCAGATAATATCATCATTTGTGGTGACAACACTAATGGCCTTTCTGCATTAGAAAGTTATCTGAGAAATAATTCCACACAAATGATCTTAGAGCTTTGCGCTATTTTCGTGGGAATGAGGTTGGCCATTCTTCCCAGAGTATATCATTATCTCAAAGGGAAATATTTTCTGGATTTATTCTTTAAGACCGAACTTTTAGGGTCCTGTCCTATTAACACTCCTATGATCTATTTGCATAGATAGTCAGAGTGGTGATCCCTTTCCTAACGTTGCTTGTTATCGATGCCTTATGGGTAAGCGGATTTATCTTACTACTGCTCGTCCTGATATTACATATGCAGTTGGTGTGGTTAATCAGTTCATGAATGCTCCACGCAAATCTCACTTTGAAGCTGTGTCTCGTATTTTGAGGTATTTGAAGAATTCTCCTAATAAAGGTTTACTTTATCGAGCTCCTACCACAATAAATGTAATTGGATATAGTAATGCAGATTGGGCTAATAGCTATTCAGATTAGAGGTTTACTTTTGGATACTGTATTTTTGTTGGTGATAATATTGTTACCTGGTATAGTAAGAAACAGACTATAGTGACTCGATCTAGTACTGAGACCGAGTATCATGCCATGGCTCATACTGCATCTGAGATGCTTTGGGTTCACTCTCCTTTGGGATTTTGGCATTGATATTTTAGCTCCGACGGCTGGGTTTTGTGATAATCAGGCTGTGATCTTCATTGCTAAAAACTCGTCTTTCATGGATACACCAAGTACATAAAGGTTGACTGCCATTATTCGAGACCTCCTAGTTAGGCGCAATATCATTACTCCTTTATACAATCAGACTCCCCATTGTGTGATATTCTTACCAAACCCTTAGCTGGTTCGCTATTTCAAAAAATATCTATCAAGTTGAGCAAGTTTAATCTTTATGCTCTAGCTTAAGTGGGAGTGTTAGAATATTAAGGAATTTAATTAATAAATTATACTCTAGTTATTTTTGGTTATTAGCATATACTTGTTTATTAAAGTTTCCCTTCTTGTAGTTGGAACCCTAACTATAAATACAGTATGAGGGAGAGGAAGATTATTCATTCCTCTCAGTTATTTCCTTTTTACTTTAATTTCCAACACCCAAAAATAATAGAAAAAAATAATGCTCATGCATTAAAGATATAAAAAAATATTAAATAATGAATATTATAGCTTGAAAACTAATAATTTAATGTTTTCATGACATCCAAATGAGGGGGAAAAAAAAAAAACTAGCCTTATGGCTACAATGGGGAATGCGTTAGCAAGAGCAAAGACCATATTTATGCAAGGACCTCAATGAAAAGCACAAAAATTTATACGAGTCAATTCGTAACAATATAAACCTGCATGGACAAACTTAAACTATATTAATTTTGAAAGTTTAAGATAACCCCCCATAGGTTGACCAATATATGACTAGAATATAATTTTAAATCTTACATTTAAGAACATTAAAAGAGGCAGTGTTTAGTCATTCATGAATTCGTCAAACAATATGGGATAATAAAAGTTCAAAACTTTATATGTAAAGATGATTTGCACGTATTGCACAATTTTTGATCCATTATGAGCCTCTATAACTACATTTTTCAAAAACAAATAAAAAAATAGATTTATTGTAATGAACCGACCTTGATCTGAATCCACTTCCATGCGGTGAATTGCACGAATAGAAATAATCGTAAGATTTTGTATGAATCGGATAGATTCGGTTTGTTTTACCATGATTTATCACTACGTTTAATTCAGAAGTAAGATTAGCATTGATTATTTGGCGTATCAACTCGATTTGTAAGATTCGAACCAGGAATTCTATAATTTTGACAACTATGACGACAACGGGAAAACAAATACCACTATAAAAGTAAATCACAAATAAAATTATAATATAGAAATTTCCCTTTTTTTTTTCACTAAATCCATTTAATTTCAATTACATTCGTAGATAATATTTATTGCATCAATATATTATTCAATATAACGTATCTAGATGTTCATAACATGTCCACGTACTTATATCTAAATTTTGGATTCATGTATAATCCTCATATCCTAAGATTAGAGGTACAGTGAAGTCCTTCACTTGGATAAACACCTGCACCATACACACCTACTCATGTTTTACAATGACTGTCTAAGCACATTAGGAGAATCCATGTTTTTACCTAGACTACCGCCATATTGATGAAGCAGTTTATCTATAAACATCTTCCATTTTGCATAACCACCAAATCCAATGATTTTAGCTTATCAGCAAAGGGAAGGATAAACTTATAGAATTCATTGTATTCCAATGATTGCCACTTCCTCAATAAAATGAAAAGTGAATAAAAAATGAATAAGATACAATAACAATACACTTCTCTATCTCCAGCTCAGAGCAATCTCATAAACCCTTTTAAAGTTCGGGATAAATTTTCCATTCAACAACAGCAATGAAATCTTTTTCCCAGCAAGTACTGTCAAGAAACTAGAGTAGGATTACCTTTGGAGGGCTATAATCCTGGTTGTTTGTCCCAAAACCAAATGATGTCTGCTCAACATCCATTGAACTTCCATTTCCTTCAAGGTTTGTGGGTGCAATGTTTTTTCTTCTTGAATCAGTAATTCCCATTTTGCCATTCATCAGTACCTCCTCCCCCTCGTTACCAATGTGGGAGGGTTCATGAAGCTCCTGTAAATGAGAGGGACCCACTTCATTATCAGCTGATAATCTACATGAGCTAGCAAGTAGCGGCGACTTCTCATGGATGGCTAAGGTGAGAACTTGATCAGACAAAGCACCATCCACAACATTATCTGTTCTTTCCTCGACCAAATTACTGCTAGAGCCATTATCTTTACCAGATTTTGCAATATCAACTATGTCCGCTGATAACAAGTCATTTTCCGAGACCTGAAATGCAAAAGGTCAGTCACTGCTGGGAAACAGAGAATTCAACAGTGCAATTCTTTATTTTGAGGCAATTACTTGAACTTTCTCCAAAGAAGCGCTTTCACCAGTGCCCTGATCATCTCCATTTGAAATCCCTGCTTCCAATGAACCATCTACCTCTACATTTCTGCATGAAAATGGCTATTTAGATGTCCACATATAGAATTTACAAGAGAAGGCATGTAATTTTACTGGAGTGCATTAATAGGAACGAAATTATAGACAAATGCCCACAAATAGAGGAATGAATTCCCTGATATTATAACCAAATATAACCAACGAAACTCAATTTACCATACAAAACCTGGAATAGGGATTTATTGCACTGTTATTTCTGTGCCACTTAGAGAGAATACAATTAGTGCTTTTTATATTTACAACCAGTCCATTAAAAAATTAAACCATTTGTTAAATCATCCTATAACAAGTGCATGGATTGCAGCTTTTAGTTGATCCATAGACATGTTATAATATCAGGCACAATTCTTGCTTCAGTTCTTATATATCCTACACACTGCCTGAACCAAACCTAAGAGCCACTTCTCCGGCAAAAACAATCTATTAAATCAATATGAAACTGATTTTTCATGACTTCCTTGTCTTGTTCTTCAGACACAGAGCGAAGTCAGAAACCACTGGTATAAGAGAAACTCTTGCAGCATGAAAGATTAGATCTAAAGACTTTAAATTCAGAATAAGAAAACTCAGAAACATGTAAAATGCCGGAATGTGTGATAAGATCGCCTAGTATCATCTTTATATTCCATGTGAAACTAGAATAACATTTATTTACATCACTGCAACTCCAAAGCCTGAGAAAAAAGGAGCCACTACAAGTTACCAACATACACTACAAATTATGTCATTAAGCAAGGAGGCTGAGATGAACACAATTACATTATTTCAACTCATACATGTGCTGCCAGGAAGTATAGACACGGACATGGGACACAAATATGACATGACACAAACATGTCAACACGACAATTATAAAGAGTATCAAGACAAGAAAGTGAAGGGCAGAGACGCCTTACAAATAAATATATAAACAAACCAAATCAAACCAAACTAAGTGTTTTCTCACTAGATGAGATTGGTTATATGGATTTGACGACATCAATCAAATCTGTTTAAAGCCATGTGCTTTGTTAGATTCATGTAGGCAAGATCATATTTAATAGTTTCTTTCCAACTTCTCTTGGGTCTCCCTCTTCCTCTCCTACTCCTGACAATCTTTATGCTTTCATACCTTTGAACAGGTGCATCCATTGGATGCCTTCTAACATGACCGAATCATTTTAATCTTTAATTAGTGCCATTCCTACTTTGCCCCTAATCTTTTCGTTTCTAATTCTATTTCTCCAATGTGATCACATACATCCATCTTAGTATTCTCATCTCCGCAACTGCCATCTTTTCAACATGATTATGCTTTATTACCCAATACTCCAATCCATGTAACAATGTAGGTCTTACCGTTACATTATAATACTTTCCTTTCACATTGAGGGGAATTTTGGATCACACAAAATCCCCGAACCACTTCTCCATTTGATCCACCCAGCCTAAATCCCGTGACATCAGTATTAATCTCTCCATCCTGTTGTACTATAGATCCAAGGTACCTAAAGTTTTCTTTCTTGACAATCTTTTGTGTACCCAAACTGACTTCTATGCTACCAGTTGTCTTACTTTGACTAAACTTGCAATCCATATATTCTGTCTTACATCAACTTATCTTAAACCATTTTGTCTCTAGCGTTTCTCGCTTACAACTAAATATATATTTATATATTTATATTTATATACATGAAAAAAAACAACTATATATATTATTAAAGAAAAAAAAAAAAACCATATCATACTAGAAAATTTGAATATTAAAACTTCTATTAAAAAAAATTAATGGAGAAGGAATTAATAGATGAAAATTCTTAATTTTTAAATCCTATTATATAATTCCAATTTCTTAATTTAAGAGCAAGAATTAAAAGATGAAAATTCTTAATTTTTAAATCCTATTATATAATTCCAATTTTTTTAATTTAAGAGATCATGATAGCCTGCTTGTAGTTTGATCTTCGTGGTTACCGAGACTAGCTTTTGGATGGTAAGACTATCCCTACCATGTCCAATGCACTATTATCGACTCCAGTGTTCTTCTTTGGGCCATTATTCTCGAGCAACACCTTCTGCATCACCTTACTTGCCCCCCCCAAAAAAAAAAATAAACGCGTTCTGCATCTGGTAGCTCTGATTCTACCGAAATTGTTAGTTTTTTTTGGTGGTCGCAATAACAATTGCAGTAACTCTTGAGGTGAAACACATAATTGCAGCTGCATCTCCCGTAGTGGCTCTCGTGGGGGTGGTTGTAACTCAGCTCAGTATCAATAAGTGTCGTTATTGTGATGGCACGAATCATACTAAACCATATTATTGGGAGAATCATAGGTCCCCTAATTAGGCTCATCATTTTGCTACTAAGCCAACATAGATCTTTTTTTTTTTAACTCTCTACTCCAAATTCAAATACACCATCTATGTTGAGTGTTGCTTCCCAAAGTCCCTTCATTGTTGCTGAGTTAAATGCTATCTACAAGCTATTTGTATCTCTCTCTCTTCCAGCTCAACAGTGTGCAAATCCATTCGAGTAATACTACTCACTTAGAAGAGTTATTGCTACTATCACCCTCCTTACCGAAAATTTTTTGTTAGTGTTGATGTCACCTTGACTCTACACCCTTCGTTTTTTCTCAAGGTGTTTGCATCTTGTGAGAGAGCCATCTTCTCTCTCTTGAGAGAGGAATTATTTTAGTAACATTTTCTCTTTTCTAACCCTGTCCTTCCTATTCCTGGTTCTCCCTAAGAACTTTATTACTGTCGCACTCGTCCCACTCCAATCACCTATGCACTCGTAGATCCTACATCACTTGAAACACCTACTGATGAGATAACCCTCTCTAAGCCCCTTCAGGCTCGTAACACTAATTCTCTCGAGCCTACCTCTTCCACCATTGATGACTTTCCCTTTGCCCTACAACAAGGTAAAAGCAAACTTGCATACAACATTCTATTGCTAAGTTTGTCTCTTATCATCGTACAATGCCTTGTCTTCAATCCTCATATAGTGCACTATTTTTTGTTTTTGTTCGAGCATCTTATTAGCAAACATTATTATCACCAAGCTGAAAGGAGGCAATTGATTACATCAAAACCAAACATGGGAGCACACTCCTGTTCCTCCATAGAAGAAGATAACTGGTTTTCACTAGGTATACACAATTAAGTACCTTCCTGATGGATTAGTTCAGCATCTTAAGGCTCACTTGGTTGCTAAGGGCTATACCCGAATATATTTTGTTAATTACTTGGAGATTCTCTCACTTGTGGCTCACCTTAACTCACTCTATATTTATTATCCAGTAGTTGAGTCACTCCTAGTCCTTTCATTGGCTTGACATTAAGAATACTTTTTACACAAGGAACTTCAGAAGGAGATCTATATGGACTAGCTACCTAGATATGTTTTTCCAGCAGAGAGCATCTTGTCAGTCGTTTGTGTTGAGCTCTATATGGTCTTAAGATATCTTTGTGTGAATAGGTTGATCGATTTAGTACAATTCTCTTTGATTATGGCTTCTGGCATTCTACTTCAAACCATTCAACACGTACACATCACTCTTCTACTAGCATTATCATTGTGGTTGTCTATGTTGATGATGGTGATAATTCCACTAGTGTTGTGGCCCTAAAAGAATATTTAAGCGAACAATTTTACAACATGTATCTTGGAGTTCTGGGATATCTCCTAAGCATTAAAGTTGCCCATTCTTCTCAAGGCATTTATATTTCCCAGAGAAAAATACTCTTGATCTATTGTCTGATACGGGTATCCTTGGTTCTTGACCGATAGATACTTATATGGATTCTTCAATACACCATAACTTTAAAAGTGGGGATCATTTTCCTGATATTGGTCCGTATCATTTTCAAGTGAGGAAGCTTATTTCTCCTACCATAACATGATTGGATTTTATTTACATTGTGAGCATAGCCAATCAGTTCAAGCATAAACCTTGATAAACCACACTTTGAAATTCTTTATCGTATTTTACATTATTTGAACAAGTCATCTAATGGTGGCTTGTTCTATAGACCATTTGTGACTTTTGCTATAATTGGTTAAATGATATCGATTGTGTTGGCAGTCACTTAGATCTACGGTCTACATCTGCATATTGTACCTTTGCTATAAATAACCTTCTAAATTAGGGCATTAGCAAGCACATTGTGGCTGCTTGGTTCTAACGCAAGGATTGATATTATGTTATCGCTCATACTCTTCAATGATGCTCTATGAAAGATGCTCTATGTTCACTCTCTCCTTGTGATTTTGGCATTGACATCCCAGCTCCATGTCTATCAATTGTGACCACCAATTTATAATCTTTATTGCTAATAATCCAGTCTTTCATGAGGCACCAAACAGAACCACTTTATTCAAGACCTTGCGCTTAAGCTTGATCTCACTGTTCCCAATTGTGTCCTTGGATTCATAGTTAAGTTACAAGCTCACTAGAACATTGGCTCGACATTCTTTTCAACAGTTATTTACCAAGTTGGACATGTTTGATTTTTATGCTCCAATGCTAGAATTGCAAGAATGTTTTAAAATATATGCTAGGTTAATTAGCATTGTAGTTAAGTACTTTGTGACGGATTCCTTTCCTTCCTTATTTTGATTAGATTGATTGTTATATTTCCTTAACCAATGTAATGGACCCTATTATTTATATTACTATTTTAACTCTCAACATGCCTTCTCAAATGTGAATGAATTAATTTTGTAACAAAGTCAAAACAGATTCGATTGTTCACCTTTTAGGAAAGTTGACGAGATTTGAGCTCAGGATATTTTCCTATTTTATTCCATTTTAAATTATTAGCCACGGAATTAAAGTTTTTAGGTAACATGTTGGCTAATAATCTAAAACTTACAGAATCTTTACACAATTTTGATAAAGGATAGGTGGTGGTATTAAAGGAAGTTAAAATAATTTAAAGGTAAAATTACCAAAATAAATTATAGTTTTGAAAAATTCCTTGAATGGTTGTGGTTAGTTATACCATCGAGGGGAACTAAAGGGAACATAAACGGCTTCAACATGCATCACCAAATTTAACAATTTACCAAATGCCTCTAGTGTTCCATTTTATAATAGTATAGATGTATATATGCATGTAAACTCATAGAAGTAAACTAAAACAAGACAATTGAACATAAAATTCAGAGTCTGAAGTTAAATCAACTTAAAAAAACTCATTGAACTAACTAGGGAAATGGTATGAAACAACGTGATGATTCACAAAGCTATTAATCTATACTCCTATAGAAAGGGGGGAAAAAAATAAAATACACCAGGGCCATTTGGTTAAGTCAAACCTGGTGACACTACGACACATTTTAGTGTTTCTCTACTACCCCTAAGCTACCAACTACATTATCTATAGCTAAAGTTGTCTCAAGAATATGTAAATTTACTAGGTATTTCAAAAGCTACAAATCTAGTCTGCCTTTCAACTGTCACAGGTGATTACCATGCTGGTTCCTCCATTTACTGCACTATTGATGTAAGCCTACTAGGATCCCCCTCCCAAAAATAATAAAAATAAATAAAATAATAATAAATAAATAAAATAACAATAACAATAATAAGTAAAAAATAACTGGAGAGGTAGCTACTAATAAAAGTAAATAACAAACAATAGAATCATAAGATTCATACTATTATCTACTATCTACCTCATCGTTCCACTATGCCGAAGAGAAGACTGCAGAACACGCCTTGAGTTCTGTATCCAAGGATGCGAAAGCAGTGTCTTAGCATTTGGCCTCAATCTAGCATCCTGAAAAAGGCTATTCAAAGTCAAATGAAGCAACTAACGAGACAAATATAACTTAACACACAAAATTACCAAAGTTGACTCAAGGACATCAATAGAGTTCAATAAGTAAACTAATATACCCATACTATATTAAACATACACCCAAATTCATAAAACAAAGAATCTTCCATTATCCATAACATTCATGATACCGGGATTTTTTTTCCCCTTCCTTTTTCTTTTTTTTTTTTTTTTCCCAATGGAGTGGAAACCTGCAACCAATACTATTTGAGCGTATACTGGGTAACCCATTCGACCCTCAGAATAGCTCACAAACCACACAGACCGGTTAATCAAACCAAACCAAGCATTTTCTTACTAGGTGGGATCGGTTATATGGACTTGACGACGCCAATCAAATCTATTTAGGACCATATCCTCCGTTAGATCCAAGTCCTCCGTTAGATCCAAGTAAGCAATGTCATTTTTAATGGTTTCTTTCCAATTTCTCTTGGGTATTCATCTCCCTCTCCTACTCCTGGCAATCCCCTTACTTTCACTCCGTTGTACGCCTTCTAATATGATCGAAACATCTTAATCGATATTCTCTCATTTTATCTTCAATCGGTGCTATTACTACTTTGCCCCTAAACCTCCCGTTCCTAATTCTCTCTCTCCTTATGATCCCGATCATCCACCTTACATTCTCATTTCTGTAACTGTCATCTACTGAACATGATTATGCTTATAACCCAACACTCCAATCATCTTTATTGGCTCTACCTCCTACTTTTTATGACCAGAATGAATCTTTTTATCTAAGGATAAAAAAAAAATGGGTCCGGATTCATATAAAAACGCTGGTCTTGTCGCTATCTTATAATACCTTCCTTTCATCATGAGGGGGACTTTCCAACCACACAAGACCCAAAACACTCCTCCATTTGGTCCATCCGGCCTGAATCCTATGACTTGCATCAGTATCAATCCCTCCATTTTGTTGCACCATAGATCCAAGATACCTAAAGTTTCGTTCTTTACAATCTTTTGTGTGCCTAAACTTACTTTTATATTACCAGTTGTCCTACTTTGACTAATCTTGCATTCCATATATTCCGTTTTGCATCGACTTAGCCTAAACCCTCTTGTCTCTAGCGTTTCTCGCCACAATTCTAGCTTAACGTTCACTGCTTCTCTCGTCTCATCTACTAAAACAATGTCATCTGCAAATAGCAAACACCACAGCACCTCATGTAGATTGTCTTATAATTTTATCCATAACTAGGGCGAATAAGTACGGACTTAACGCTGAGCCTTGGTGTAGATCAATTGTGATAGAAACTCCTTAACCTCTTCGTCATCGTCCGTATAGATGTTACGGCTCTATCATACATATCCTTTTTTGTCTCAATATGTGTGACACACACTCCTTTCTTTTCCAATACTCTCCATAGAATCTCCCAAGGAACCCGATCATAGGCCTTCTCCAAATCACTGAACACCGTATGTAAATCTTTTTGACCTTCTATACACTGTTCCATTAACCTTCTCAGGAGAAAGATAGCCTCCATGATTAATTTCCTAGGTATGAAACCAACTGATTAAAACACGGAAAATTCATGTACGCGCTAGAAGCTCCTAAGGCTTCGAACTCCTAACCTCCCCACCAAAGGAAGGCAACAAACTTGGCCAACTGCTTGGTTATGATACCAGATAGTATAATGTAGGTACCTTCTAAATAAAAACATTCACATAACAAATCCTTCAAGATTAAAAAAAAAAAAAAACAGAGAGAGAGAAATTAGTTAGGACAAGGAGCTTAGTCATATCATGCCACAACCGATTGGGCAACTACTTCCAAAATTATGATATCCTCAGGCACCCACCAAAACATCACCTACCCCGAATTATGAGGTGGGTTAGATATCATCAATGAACAAAACATTGTTCTTTTCTATGAAATGGTTGAACTGTTATCGTCTCCTGAGAGACCAAAACGAAACACTACCAAGACAATAATTTTAATTCCACCATTAAAGCAGATTAAACATACCAAAAGATTGCATACTCTCAGCTCAGCTCAAGTTAAATTTTTTTTTTTTTTTAATTGTCAATTATCAAAATAATTGCCCAAGTATATCTTGAAAAAAACAAATTGATGAAGTGTTGTTAATGAAAATGCAATCCCACATTTCATTTTCAGAATGGGTATCATTTTTTCCCAAATCAGCAACTCTTCAAATCAGCAAATTAACCAAATCATTGAATAATAGAAAAGATTGAATATATATACACACACACAGTGGCTTAAACAATATATTACATATATATATATATATATACATAACTCATGAACAGAGAGCAGTGACTGAAACTACCTTGAGTCGTGAGAAAGGGCGACACATGGAGACTGAAACTAAAAGTTTTCAAAGCAAACAAAGAAAGAAAGATTGGAAGTGGTGGAGGGGGGAGGCAAAAACACAATATCATATTGCGTTTTTACTTGAACAGAATACGCAATTTTAGATCGCGTGTTTTTCCCAAGTTTTACTTGGCCAATTATTTTAGTAATTAACAGCAAAACTATTAAAAAAAAATTAGCTCACTCCCAACTAAATGAGGTGCCAACATCAATCCTTTTTTCGTATTTCGCTCATGAAGGGCTATTTCATTCGTTAGACCACATCGAGTCATGTTTTTTTTTTTATTATTATTTCTAGTCACATTAGTTTTGATCTTCCAAAATACATCGTACACCAAAATAGCAAGTTGTTTAATCAATTTAATTAGATTTCGAAACAGTTGTATGCATTTTCATAATTATGCACCTCTTTCAAAACATTTATGAAATGTTTCCATTTTTGTACCAACTGAAACAACTAACTGAAATAAACTTTTAATCCTAAGATATTCTTCAATAAAAATAATGAACATATTCATCCAGTTGCAATACTTAAAAGTCAGAGTGAGCTGAGCAACAATAGACCAAAAGGTTTTCTTCTTAGGCTGGTTAATATGCCTCCCTTTCCAATAATTTAACGCTGAAAAACAACTAAGAACTACACTTGGTATGCTTGAAAGTTCAATTGAGTACCGATTGTATAAAAAATTCCAAAATTTGATATAAAAAAAATTCAATTGAGTACTGATTCTACAAAAGTTCGACTAACTTTTCAACACAGCATCACCACAATTGACATCATTTCCAATGATTGGTATGGGGACAGTGTGAGAATCAGAGAGAGGAAGCAGGCTTAAAAAATTTGTCTTACTTTTTGTATAAGAATTGTGATGGGTAGAGTTAATATGCAGCAAAGCAGCTTCCAAAGGCAGAAGTAACATCTAGCAGGAAAGAACAATGGAAGGGAACCAAGTTTTGCTGTCTTCTTTGTTATGGCTACAAGGAGTCCTAGTTATGAAAATAAAGTTGTTCACATCACAAGGGCACTCTTGAGTGTGCGTATCATGAGAAGGGACCAGAGGATGGGGGAGCTTCACAATGGTTCTAACAGATTTTGATCTTGGAGGTAGGGAAGTGTCAAAACCAACGAAGGGAAAATTGGTAGGTAAGGTCGCTGCCCATCCAAGTTGTTCGAAGTTAGAGCTATGGTGTAGAACTGTCTTTACAAGGGAAGGCAATTGTTTACTGGTCAAAGGGGACGATGGCCAGAAAGCAAGGAAGAATATGCAATAATGCTTGATTGGAAGATTTGGGAGGGAAAATACAACTTTGGTAGAGGATGGTGAGGCTCAAAGATGGGATGTAAAGTCATTGCCTGTCTCCCAGGGGAGTTTAGGTTGAGGAGATGGAGGAGAACAGTTTTTTGTTCATCTACCTCATAATGGAATCCCCAGAAAATTTCAAAAAGGAAAGGAGAGTTTCATGGAGCACCCCTATAGGGAGAGAATAGATTGCCTAAGGAAAAAAAGTTGGTCAAAGAATGCTTAGTACACTGTCAGTTTCCCTTCCCAAGGCAGTGGGCAGATCGAGATCATCAAAAATATGAGAAGAGGAAACAAAACCTTCTCTGGGTTCACTAACTGGAACATGTAGAGATTTTGATGCTAATTGTACTCTTCTTGAGTAGACTTTAAGTGGCATTGTATGATTTTCCCCCTTGCCAAGCTATTGAGGCTGCTCTTGTGGCTCTTCAGGTGGTTTTAGGTTAGGCTGATCAAGTTTTTCTTGTGGTTGTTTAGGTTCAAATTCTGGAGCTTGAAAGACTTCAAGTCATTTAGGACTGGAAAGCTAAACCAAACCAAACCAAACCAAACTAAGCCTTTTCCCACTAGGTGGGGTCAGCTATATGGATTTGACGACGCCAATCAAAT
>QLOD02000001.1:25227184-25241619 GCA_003260245.2 Sideroxylon spinosum | reverse complement strand
GCTAAGATTCATTCCACGCTTTAGGAAGAAGGAAGATCTCACATAAGCTGACTCGAAAGTAGAGTGAGGTCGTTAACGAGGAAAGACACGTGCTAGATCTAGACATCCTTGTCCACGACTACAATAGAGAAAGAGTCTGATCTCTCTCTACAGAACATAGCGCGTAGGGACTAAACTAGAAAAATAGCCTGATCTACAACATGATTGATAGCCCTATCTTCTGCCCGGGTTTGTTGGGTTTTGGAATCCATGATCGGTACATTGAGGAAAACTGGAAAGTTGAGTTGAATAGCCTTCTTTTCAGTTCCTCTAATTGCCTTTCGGATCTCATCTCTTGATAAGTGGCCTCGGTCTCCCAAAGATAATCAATGATTTTCAGTAACTTACCTATCAATTCTTTCTTTTTAAGATGACTTTCTTCTTTTCTTAGAAGAGTCCTCGTATCTTTTCTATCTATCATTGGCACTTTTTCTTTGTTGTCTTTTGGCCAGTAATACAAGGGGATCTTTTTCTCCCTTAAGATCGTCTTCCTACCAAGCCTTTAAACCAAAAAATCATAAAAGAACGAGCAAGGATGATTTGGAGCCCCAACGACAAAGGGCATTTTCGGGGGCTTGCCCGCTTCCCCATTCTCTTTCCTATTTCTTCTTTCTAATTCTTCTTGCCGGGGGATCGTTTTCCTCTTTTTCTTATGCAATTAACCAATCTCTCCTTTGTTTACTCCTCTTTCTCCTATCCATAAAATTCTAATTGTATTTGAACGATTTTACTTTTTCCTTCCATCTTGTAGGTAATCCCCGTAAGATCGTCGTTTCTGTAATTTGTTTGCCGTTTGTGTTGTTTCTTGTGTTTGTTTTCCCGTGGTTTAACGTTTCCATTTTTTTTTTTAACCCACAGATGTTTAGTCTCTCTCCAGATGGGAAATTACTCTGATAAAGTGTGGTGTGATGCTCTTATTGGACGATGTGTATGTGTTCCTTGGTCGTCTGTAGATTTACGATATAGGCGTGATACACCATGGACATTCTAACACTTCTCAACACGAAGGTAAGACCATCCAAATGAACCTTGTCAAGCCAAGGGAACAAGAATTTGAGTCTCCACCTAAGCCAAGTTTCCAGGCTAAGCCCATCTCACTTTCCCCTAAACACACCATCCAGTTGATGAATAGGACAGAATTTGAGAAAGTTGGGATAGAATGTGGATTTGTTTTAGCTCTGGTGGTTGAGAATGTTTTCCATGTCCAACCCACAAATCCGTAACCATTAACCCTGAACTTACTTAGTTACTTGAGCAATTTAAGGATATGACACCTACAAATCTCCTTGAGGGGCTTTCCCTCATGCGGGACAATCAGCATGCAATAGATTTCATAACTGGATCCCAATTCCCTAATTTGCCTCATTATAGGATGAATTCTAGTGAGTGTGCTAAGTTGCAAAGACAAGAAGGAGAACTTTTACAAAGGGGTGCAATTCGAGAGTGTCTTAATCCTAGTGCAGTGTCTGCTTTATTAACTCCTACGAAAAATGGATCATGGAGAATGTGCATTTGATAATAGAGCCATTAATAAGATCAATGTCAAGTATAGGTTTTCCATTCCTTGTCTCGAGGATATGCTGGACCTTCTAACTAGTTCCCTTTGGTTCTCTTAGATAAACCTCGTAGCGGCTGATATCAGATTCGCATTAGACCAAGCGATGAGTGGAAAACTGCCTTTAAGACCCCCAGTGGCTTATATGAATGGCTAATAATGACATTTGGATTGTCCAATGTACCCAATACCTTCATGAGGGCCATGACTCAAGTCCTACGCTCTTTCCTAGAGAAATTTTTGGTCATATACTTTAATGACATACTTAGCTAAAGTAAGACCAAGAAAAAAACACCTAGGTCATCTTAGGCAGGTTTTAGAGGTTTTGCGGACAGCGCAGCTTTATCCGAACATCAGCAAGTGTTCGTTCATGCAAGCTCAGGTATCTTTTCTTGGGTTCATTGTCTCTAACCAGGGAATAGCAGAGATCCAGAAAAAGTGCGGGCTATTCGTGAGTGGCTTGAACCCAAGACTATTTCAAATGTTCGTAGTTTCCATAAGTTAGTCATATTCTATAGGAGATTCGTGAAGGGTTTTGGGCCTATTATAGCTCCCATCATAGATTGCATAAAAAAATGAGATTTTTAGTAGACCACAGCTAAGGATGGTAGAAGCTCCTATTTGAAGACACCCTGACTTTTCCTAAAGTCTTTGAGGTAGCTTGTGATGCCTCTAGGCTAGGTACAGGACGTGTTTTAAGTCAAGAGGGTTGGCCGTTAGCATATTTCAGTAAAAAGCTTAATGAATCTACGAAACGAAACTCTACGTATGATAAAGAGTTGTTTGCTGCTGTCTGTGCTTTATGGCATTGACGGTATTACCTGTTACCACAAGAGTTTGTTTTATACTCTAACCATCAGGCCTTAGAATACCTTCATTCCCTAAAGAAATTGAGCAATAAGCATGCTTCATGGGTAGAGTTTCTTCAAGAGTATACCTTCGTTCTCAATCACCGCACAAGTGTAGAGAATAAGGTTGCTGATGCTTTCAGAAGGGTTGCTCTCACTTTGCAATCTATGAGCATTAGTGTCATAGGTTTTGATGGGCTCAAAGACGAATACCCCACTTGTCTAGACTTTGCTAATCCTACAAGACATCCAAGATGGTAATCGTCATGAGTTTATTGATTTTAATATTCGAGATGGTTACTTATTTCTTAGGTCCAAGTTGTGCATTCCTCGTACTTTTGTTTGAGAATTTTTAGTTTGGGAGTTACATGCAGGGGGTTAGCTAGCCATTTTGGTAGGGATAAGACTATCGCTTTAGTCAAAGTTAGATTTTTTTATTTTTTTTTTTTTGTGAAAAGATAAGTAAAATTTATTAATACAGTATCGAAAAAATAAGCAAGATTTACTGGCCATCTTTTAAGATGTGGCCAAAATTGTTTGCTCTTTTGGCAAAGATAAGACTATCGCTTTAGTCGGAGATAGATTTTACTGGCCATCCTTAAAGAAAGATGTGGCCATAATTGTTTATTAGTGTTGCACATGTCAGGTAGCAAAGGCTAAAAAGCAAAACTCTGGGTTGCACATCTTTATCATTCCACATGCACCGTGGCAAGACATCAATATGGACTTTGTTCTTGGCTTACCTAGGACTGCTAGAGGTCATGATCCCATTCTGATAGTAGCCGATCGGTTTTCTAAGATAGATCACTTCATACCTTGCACCGTGGCAGGACGTCAATATGGACTTTGTTCTTGGCTTACCTAGGACTGCTAGATGTCATGATTCCATTCTGATAGTAGCCGATCGGTTTTCTAAGATAGACCACTTCATACCTTGCACCAAGACAGCTGATGCTTCACACGTGGCTAAGTTGTTCTTTAGGGAGGAGGTCAACTACGTGGACTACTACTTTCATAGTGTAACATAGAGATGTTAAGTTACTTTTGGAAGACTCTGGAGAAACTATGGTATCCATTTGAAATTTTGGTCTGCATTTCACCCTCATACTGATGGTCAGACTGAGGTAGTTAATTGAAGTGTAGGAGACATGCTAAGGTGTCCAATTGGGGAGCGTCGGGGAACTTAGGATTTGTTACTCCCTACAGCTAAATTTTGCTTATAATAGCTTTGTCAATCACTCCACTAGTAAGAGTCCTTTTGAGTGTGTTCATGGTGTTACCCCTCACCAACCTATTAACCTTATTCCTTTACCATCTGATAGCCGACCATCTCAATCAGCTGAATCTTTTGTCCAGCACATTCATGATATCTATGCTGATACTCGACGTAAATTTGGGACTAATAATTTAGATTATAAACTAGCTACTAATGTACATCATCGCGATGTTGCATTTGATGAAAGGGACAATGTTATGGTTCGTGTTCGCTCAGAGCACAATCCTAAACATTCTTTCAAGAAATTGCATACACGTGCCACTGGACCTTTTCGTATCCATAGCAAATTGGGCCCTCATACTTATTTAATTGATTTACCTACTAATATGAATATTAATCTAGTTTTCAATATAGAGGACTTGCTACCTTACCTAGGCACATTCGAGCCTCAAGTCTTTCCTACTAGGACTTCTACAGGTCACTCAGTTGACTCTTTTGTTCCTTCACTGATGCCAATGGTACGAACACCAATAGACGATATGGACATGTGTATGGATATCGGGCCAAAAAGACCTAACCATTATTATTATAGATTGATTATAAATATTTAATTTAGCTAATTTGGTTTTATTTTATTTATTATTTTAGACCCATTTGTTTTGGACCATTTTAGTATTAGATTTATTTTATTTTAAACCTTTATTTTAGACCCATAAATTTTTTATTTAAACCCTAGGTAGGTTTAACAGAATATTATTTGAATGAACATATTTTGATTGTTTCTTCCTTACAGCTGCTGTTTTTCTCCCTCCCCTTCTTCTTCTTCTACTTCTTTTTCTTCTTCTATATTTCTTTTGTATTCTTCCAACATTACAATCCTACATCAACTTTGGTATCAAAGCAAAACCTCGATCCCTTTTTTAAATCAGTATTTTAATCACTATTAAAAAGAGTCCCAAACCCTAGCCACCATCATAATCCAAAACCCTAGTCGTCATCGTAGTCCAAAACCCTAACCCTTCATGTGACGTTGGCAACAACATCCACTTTCATGAATTTCCGGCAACACTCAACTCCGGCGAACACCACCACCGGCGTTGCCTCCCTCCGGCAATCTAAACCGAAGCTCCGACAACGGGCTTGCAACCTTTGGACGACTCTCCAGTAATTTTTTAGCAAGCTCCAGAACCTATTTACACTGTCCCACAGCTTATTGCATCTTCTTGCAACATAGTTAACCTTTCAAAATGAGCACTTCACATATAGCTTGGAGCAAGATTTGATTAAGGTACCAATTTTTTCGTTGTTAATTATGATAAATTCTTATGTTATATGGCAGTGTAAATTGCATAATTTTGAAATTGCATCTTGGCCCATTTACTTCATTTATCTTAGTTCCCTTTGAATTCATCAATGTTTGCCCCTCCCTATAAAAAGAAAAAATAAAAATCCAAACACTCATTACTTGCCTAAATTATTTGTTGAGTTTCATTTACTAGATTTGTAGTTCCTATCCTAAGCATATTAGGATTTTATAATTTTACTACTCTTTTTTCAATTTCTTTAATATCAACATTTGAAAAAAGAAAAAGAAAAAATTGCTTCCATCCTTTTACATGAATTTTGAAAATCAATCATATTGGAGTAATAAGGAAGGGCTTCGTTTTATTACTCAAACTTATGTCAAAGATCCTTCTTATTTTAGTGGCACTATCAGTCCTCATGAATTTCTTGAGTGGTTGGACGATATTGAATATATTTTTCCTATCATGACCTGTTTGATGACCAATGTATTCGTCTGGTCAAAAAAAAAAAAAATTGACCAATTATACTAGAGAGTATTGGCAAACAATCGAGTTATACCATAGAGCTATTACTCTAGGGGCCGCAATGAAAGAAATTTTGAGCGATCGCTTTGTTCCCAAAAGTTTTAGGGATAAGGCATGGTCTCAAGTAATGCGCCTTAAATAGGAACATTCTTCAGTTGATGAGTATTTTAATCAATTTAAAACTCTTCAAAAGTTGTCTAACTTTCAAAATGAGTTTTATGCCAATAGTAGATTTGTTCTTGGGTTAAGGCTTTGCATCCCTCATAAGACCTTATATAAAGCTTACTCCAAAGCTTTAGAGATTAAAAAATATTATAAATTTGAGTCTTATGAGTCTATATCATGGTCAAAATGCCCTATACAAACCATTGAGTTGCAACGTCCATCGTCCAAAACCTAGCGGCCCCTATTGTTTCTGTTAACACTTGTGATTTTTTTATTGATTCTCCTCTTTTGACATTTGATCATGATAAGTCACCAAATCCTCAAAATGTGTTTGAAGTGATTGAATTGGTTCCATTTTCATCTTGTCTTGATTTTATTGGTTTATTTGAGAATATCATCAATAATGACCATTGAGATTGCATAGACTTTATCATTGGTGATTGTTACTTATTTAGGGGATATTATTTAAACATCTCAAGAGCTTTACTTGGTAACCTCATCAGTTGGGAGTTCTTTTAGTCTATGTCCAAATTGTTCTTCCATGAGATCATTCAATTGTACGAGTCCTCCTCACTTCTAGTATATAACAAAGACATTCTTGCATAAACTGAACAGATTGTCTTACACGTTGTGTGTGTCCTCTCTTACCGCTATTCCATTGATGTCATTGAGTTTCCAGCCGCTTATTCGTCTTTGAGGGATTGTAATTGGACAAATTCGGTTGCATCATCCCTCGCCATGATTTCTCAGCCATGTATTCCACCTCTTTTTGATATTAAATGAAAATTTGAGTTGAGTAATAATTATTATAAATTTCCTATTTATGCCCTTGATGGGAATAAAGACTTTAATGGATGTAAATCAATGATGATTTCAGCAGCACTACCTATTAACCATCCTATATTGTCCTACCAAAATTTGAATGCCAAAGATATTGAACCATTGTACATCCTTTGCGATCCTATACTTAATACAATTGTTTTTCCATTGTCAAGTGATATGAGTTTTCTTGTAATTTGCAATGTGGAAAACTTGTTACCTTATCGAGGCATCTTTGGGCTTCAAATATTATCTGTAGATTATGGCGATGTTTTCATGTCAATTCCAGTTCCTCTACCTTTCCAGTGATGTCCATCTGTGTTCAATGTTGAGGACCTCATTTTCTTCATCTCCGAAGATGTCTTGTCAAGTGAAAAATGCAACCGGATACTAGTGCGCAAGTTTTCAACTTGACAGAGCTGAGTTCTTCTCAGCACAAGAGAGTTGACGAGGACATCAGTCTGCAAATTTATTTCTTTTTACTATTATTTTATTTATTATTTGGACCCATTTGTTTTGGGTTTTATTAAATTGAGTTTACTTTATTAGAGATTATTTGGATTCATTTGTTTTGAACCTTATTATTATTTTTATTAGGGGCCTTTTATGTTTCAGCCTATGAATTTTACAAGTTTATTATTTAAACCCTAATTAATGTTAACACGACAATCATTGAATGAATGATAATGATTGATTTCTTCTCCTCTATGGCTTCTTCTTCTCTTCCTCTTCGATTCTTCTCTTAATCTTCTTCTCTTCTTTTTCATTTATTTGTTTTAATCTGCATTGCTCTACATCGGCCAGCCATTCCACCTCTTCAACAACTGAACGTAGAGCAGATCACTAATGTACTTGATTTTCACACCATCATTTCTCGTCAGGGGCACCTTCAACATTTTCTTGGTAGGTGGAAGCACAAACAGACTCCTATGCTACTTGGATTACCAAGGAGTTCCATCACATTGGTCCTCAACTCTTGCACATTATCTTCACTAGCTCTCTGCAGAGCAGGGTTCTTTTCAGCTCGGAGGTAATGATGGGGTCATGATGACCATTGTCATTCAAGTATTCTAGGCGAAGATGAAATTTGAATTGGATAGGTTAATTTTGGGAGAGAGGATTTTAGGAATTTTAAGTTATTTATTTTCCTTAAATTTCGAGATTTGATCGAGGTTTGATTGTGATTTGATTACGATTTAATTACTTTATTTTAGGAAATTAGTTGATTCCGTTTTCAGCCGTAGCTTATATAAAGGATTGAAGATTATAAGGGATATTCAGTTTTGGAATAATAGTTAAAAAAATTGAGTTTTATTTTGTTAGTTGCAATTTTTTCGTTGTTCTTGTGTTTTCGTTCTGTTGTGCTACATTAGGTAGTCAACTTAAGAAAGCAAAAGAATTTATTCCATTGTCTCTAAATGCGTACCCGATCAACTAAGAGCACACATTTCAAAATTAACCTACCTTTTCATCAGAATGATGAGTCAAAGAGGAGAGTACTTTTTCATCCAAATGACGGATCAAAGAGGAGAGTACTCAAAAAATCATCTGCATAAAATAACAGAACTCGACATGCATAAAATCATAAAGAATATCCAAAAATAATCAACTTGTTTGGGCATGGTTTTCTGTCGTGCATTGATTTCTTTCTGACTCAAGATATCAACATTTTTTTTTTTCTTTGAACAAAATATCTGCACTCCGTTATGCCCCTGTTCTTATATAGTTTTTTCCCTCATTTTTGCAGGAAAAGAAACAGGATAAGAACTCCAAAGAATTTTCATAACACAGAAGTAAGAAGGCCAGTGTTTAAATGAGTAATTGATAAATGATATCAAGATGATAAAAGCAGAATTTGATACTTCTCCCACCAGACCTTCTTAAAGCATTGACGCAGAAAATCAGTAATGTCAGGAGATAAACCATCGGGTATTGGAGGATGCTCGTCCTGAAAGAGCACAAGGAAAACAACAATTACTGTTTTCTATTTCAAAGGTTATAATTTAATCATGAATCTTAAAAGTAATCTAGTGAATTCCAATAGTGGTAAGGGATAATGCCCATCAATTACAAAAACCAAATCATAAAACAAAAAAACAAAAAAAAAAGGATTAAAGAAAAGATAAAATCGATCATCAAATGACGATGAAAGAGCAAGGTACTTAAATGCGGAACTGCTTGCCATGATAACTAGAGAAAGAACTATTTTAAAAGAATAGTAACCTGGACAATCCGGAATAGAGCTGGCATGGGCTGGAGATCGTAGTATGGAGGAACACATGTAAGAAGTTCAATCACGGTGCAGCCAACACTCCATATGTCAGATGCAGCACAAACACCCGACATCTCAATGACCTGAAGCAGTTCCAATTGCAGTGATATTAGGACTTTTGATCAGATCTTCATTATTTCACCACAAAAATTAACAACTTGTCAAGTTATTAGATGATTTTATTGATGATTTTTTCATGTTAATTTATCCTGGTAGGAAAGAATGTTGAAAAGAAAAATATTCAACCAATCAGACTATGCTATTCATTCAGCGAAACAGAAAAGACACCCAAACATACCAAAATCGTTTTTTGAAAATGGAAATTCTTCTGGCAAAATAAGTACAGAAAACAAATTATACATCAACATAAAACAATGAGCTTGACAGAGATACCAGCAAATTTAGTTACGTAATTTCATGCACACATACATGAAAGAGCATTCTAGAGTGCAAGTCTAGCGTGTCCTTGGTACACAAAAGATAGCATGATTCATTTTCATTCAAATTACGGAAAGAAAACCTGGCTGACGATGGCAATGCCTTTTATTAAAAAGAAGTTAAAAATACAAATAGTTGCAGAATATTTATAGTTGAGAAAAATAAAGAGCAAGAGAGAATTGAATCATCCTTCTCTTCTCCCTTCAATCTTGTTTATAATTAAAGTCTTACATCCAATAAAGAAAACTAAGAAAAGGAAACATCAAATAAAAAAAACTAGGAAAAGGAAAACCAGCTGTGATAACTTGTAAGGAAATGAAATAATTGGAAAGAATATCGTATTAATCCTATATTCTAAATTCTAACACTCACCCTCAAACTAGAGCATATAAGTAAAAAATGCCCAGTTTGGATGAGAAACTCTGAAAAGAGGAGCGAGGCAAAGGCTTAGTGAGAAGATCAACCAATTGAGAAGAAGATCGAACGAATGGAGTACTCAACTCTTTGCGAAGTACCGAATAAAGTGGCAATCAACCTCAATATGCCTGATATGCTCGTGAAACACGAGATTACTTGCAATAAAGATGGCAGCTTGATTGTCACAATGCATAACCATAGGGGTAGGAATACCAATACCAAAATCACAAAGCAGTAAGCGAACCCAAAGCATTTCAGAAGCAGTATGTGCCGTAGCACGGTACTCAGCCTCGGCACTGGAATGAGCCACGACTTGTTGTTTCTTGCTGTACCAAGTAACCAGATTACCACCAACAAATGTACAGTAACCCGAAGTTGATCTTCGATCATCTTGGTTTCCAACCCAATCAGCATTACTATAACCAGTCACCGAAAGAGAAGAATGTTTATATAATAATCCACGGCCAGAAGCACTCTTCAAGTAAGTAAAATACGACAGACGGCCTCAAAGTGGGTGGAATGAGGGGCATGCATAAACTAACTAATAATATGCACGACATAGGTAATGTCAGGACGAGTGACTGTGAGATAGATCAATTTTCCCTATAAACGGCACGACTCACATAAGAGAATGGTGTACCAGAAGTTATATCAAGTTTGAAAGCTGCATCCATGGGAGTGTCAGCGGGCCGAGAACCAAGTAATCCGGTTTCAGATAAAAGATCAAAACATACTTGCGCAGGGAAAGCATGAATCCTGCACTGGATCATGCTTTTCTATGCCAAGAAAGTGGCGAAGGGTATCCAAGTCTTTGGTGTGGAAGTATCGACTTAAATGAGTTTTCAAAGCAGCAATACATGTGACGTTATCATCCGAGAAAATGATGTCATCAACATACGCAATCAATAAAATAGTACCAGAAGCAGAGCGTAGAGTAAAGACAGAATGATCTGAGGTAATCGTTACAGACCATATTTTAGCAAAACATCATTAAAGCGATCAAACCAAGCACAAGGAGATTGCTTCAGACCATATAAGGCACGACGTAATTGGCAAACTAAGTGTTCACTCCCGGGAACCACATAGCCAGGTGGTTGATCCATATAAACCTCCTCTTGAAGTTCACCATGAAGAAATGCATTTTTAATGTCCAGCTGATAAAGAGGCCAAGATCGACTCACGACCACGGCAAGAAGAATACGAACAAAATTGAGCCTAGCAACCGAAGAGAAGGTCTTCAGATAATCAATTCCATAAGTCTGAGTATACCCTTTAGCAACAAAATGAGCTTTAAGTCGCTCAACTGAGCCATCGGGGAGATACTTGACATTATAAACCCAACGACATCCCATTGTTTGCTTCCCTGAAAGTAATGGTGCCAATTCCCAGGTATGATATTTATAAAGTACCTCCATTTCCTCATCCATGACATGCTTCCACCCAGGAGACGACAAGGTTGCTCAATATGAAGCTGAAAGAGAAACAGAAGACAGAGCACAAATAAAGGAATACAAACAAGGAGAAATATGATGATAGGAAACAAATTTAGCAATGGGGTGTTGTAAGCAAGTACGCTTCTCTCGACGCAGAGCAATAGGTAGATCACCATTAAGGGTAGAAGAAGCGGTAATTGGAATCTCAGACTAATTGGAAGCTTAGGATGGGCCATAAAAAACAACAGATCTATCATGACTCCGCTGATACACTTGCACTTGAGCGTGGGAATTTGGCTAAGACTCCAGCAAAGAAGATTGAAACATAGGTAATGTAAGACTAGGCTCCCCCTAAATAGTCTCCCCCTTACGAGTAGGATATGACTTCCCCTGAATGCTGGAAATGAGGTCGTGAGATAATTAAGTCCCGGAGGTAGAGAAAAAGGGAGTAGACTCAAAAAAAGTAACATCAGCACTCACAAAATACCAACGAGAAGGTGGATAATAACATCGATACCCTTTTTGTGTACGGGAATAACCCAAGAAAATACATTTTCTAGAACGAGGAGATAACTTATCTAAACCAGAATCAAGAACATAAACAAAGGCCACACAACCAAAGACACGGGAAGTAAGAGGAAAGGGATTACCAAAGGCATATAAGATCGAAAAGGGAGACTTGTCACCCAATACCACAGATGGCATACGATTGATGAGAGAACATGCAGTGAGAACAGCATCGGGCCAAAAAGGTTTTGACACTTGCATATTAAACATCATAGTACAAGCAACATCAAGCAAACGGCGATGTTTATGCTCGGCAACACCATTTTGCTGTGAGGTATGAACACATGAGGTCCAATGAATAATACCTCGATCAACACAAAAGGACTCTATAACAGATTACAGGTATTCCAAAGCATTATCGGAGCGAAAAATATTGAGACTCTTCTCAAATTGGGTAGAAATCTCATTGTAAAAACGAGTCACAATATAAGATAAATCAGATCTATTTTTCATCAAAAATAACCAGATCATGCGAGAATGATCATCAACAAAAATAACAAAATATTGATATCCATTAGTACTAGAAATGCGAGAAGGTCCCCAAATATCAATATAAGGTTTTGGTTTACGACTGACTACATGACTCAAAAAGGAACTACGGTGATGCTTGCCAAGTTGAAAAGCTTCACATTCTAGACTCGACACAGGACTTAAATAAGAAATGACAGACTTCAATTTATTTAAAAAGGGACGCCGAAGACGAAAATGTCATTGTAGAGCAAAATTAATTGCACTCAAAGCAGGTGAAGCAATAGGAGGAAGACTTGCAGGATCCAGGTAGTAGAGCCCGTCTTTCTCATGCCCCAAACCAATCGTCCTCTTGGTCTTAAGGTCTTGAAACACACAAGAGGTAGGAGAGAAGGGTATAGAACAATATAAGGATTTAGTCAATTGACTGATAGACAATAAATTAAATGAAAAATTAGGCACGTAAAGACTCTGAGTCAAATGGATTGAAGAATGGGGAGAAAGAACTCCTTGTCCTTTTACAGGACGAGAAGATCCATCAGCTAAGACAACATGATGACTAATGGGATTTAAGTGAGAGAACAATGAAGAGTCACCAGAGATATGAGAGCTTGCACCAGAATCAATGACTCAGGAGGGTGAAGCGGAAGCAATACAAGTAATATTACCTGAATTTGCTAATGTAACAGTGGAAGTAGATGAATGAGGAGCTCGAACAGTTTGTAGCAATTCACTGAGTTGAGCAGTAAGATCATTGGTAGTACTTGAAGGCTCTGACTGGGTGGAAGCCACAGGAGCAGGATTATCGGATACATGGTGAACTTGATCTGGCTTACCATACTTAGCCCAACAATATGGTTCAGTGTGATTGGTGCGTCCACAATGAGAACATTTTCTACCTCCTCTTCCTTGAGAAGAACGAGCACCACGGGCTGAACCTCGAAAGTTACGACCACGTCCTTGCATTCCACGAGAGCCTCCTTAAGCAGTGTCATTTGAGATCAAAGCAGACGTTTCTGAAGTAGTGAGCTAAACCAATGTACGATGCCCTAAAGATGATCTCAACAGACAAGAGTAGACATTGGCAACGGTAGGCAAGGTCTCACTGGCAAGAATTTGATCTTTAAAACCACGCAAATTTGAATCAAGCCCTGAGAGAAGAGAGGCAATCATAAAATCTTCCTAGTGCCACTTTTGTTGCTCAAGATCTATAGTAAAGGGCCTATGCTGGAACAATTGGTCCCATAGGTTCTTAAGAATATTATAATATTCTAAAAGAGAACGACCCGCTTGTTTGGTAGTAAAGATTTGCTCATATAATTCAAAAACCCTTGAAACATTACTTTGTCAGGAGAACGAGTCAGCAAGAAAATCCTAAATTTTCTTTGAAGAATCACAAAATTCTACGGTAGTAGCAACGTGAGGTTCAAGACTGTGCCATAACCACCCCATAACGACAGAATCTTCACTAAGCCAATCCTCATATCCACCATCATCGGTTTTGGGTGGTAGATCAGTAAGAAACTTCAGTTACTTTTTCCCACAAAGAAACACCTTTACCGCATGGGCCCAAGCCAAATAATTTAATCCATTCAATTTCATAGAAGTAATTGACCAAGTGACATCTTCATCTTTCATTAAAATCGATTTCGGTTCAGTAGTATTAACTCTCTCTTCACATGGAATAATAACACAAACACCGAAATCAACAAGAAGACAAATTACCAGGAGTCACAAAATAAGGAGAAGAGAGCAATCAGTCTTGAATCAACCAGCAGAACATTAACAGATCATCATAGAGAAAGAATGGCAGTAGCAAATCATCAAACGAGTGGCAGCCGATTATCACAAAGAAGAGATCAGCAACCACGGCAGCAGATCATCACAGAACATCAACAGTAACCAAACAAGGATCACCAGATCATCAAAGCTTGAAGGACAGTAGCAGTGATCCAAGAACAGTAGCAGAGATCGACAAACAGTAGCACAGATCGAAGAATAGCAACAGATCATCAAAAATCAGATCGAACAAGGGTCACCGGCGACAAGGAAGACTCCCTTTCATTAGGCGATCATCATCATGTGTTGTCAGTGAGACGCCGGAGGCCCACGCACCGAACAAAAGGAGGCACGTGAGCTCTACGCCCCGCAGGTGAGCGACGCGTCGGGGCTTCTCCAGTGCAGGCTTAGGTGGGCGAAGGTCGTCGGTGGTAAGCGACTAATCTGGGGTGATCGGCCGCCAGCTCCGATAGCCGGAGAGTTATCGGCAGCAAAGTGATATGCACAGACACTTGTGGCCTCCTTTTTTTTTTTTTTTTTTTTTTTTTTTTTTTTTTTTTTTTTTTTTTTTTTTTTTTATTTTTAATCTT
>QLOD02000001.1:25212449-25227084 GCA_003260245.2 Sideroxylon spinosum | reverse complement strand
CCCTTCAATCTTATTTATAATCAAAGTCTTACATCCAATAAAGAAAACTAAGAAAAGGAAACATCAAATAAGAAAAACTTAGAAAAAGAAAACCAGCTGTGATAACTTGTAAGGAAGTGAAATAATAGGAAAGAATATTGTAACAATCCTTTATTCTAAATTCTAACATTTATCAAGCAGAACTTTCCCTAGTGCATCACCAACCGGAAAATCGACATTGGAATGCAATGAAGACTGAGTTTTACACACCTAGCAGGCTAGCACTAACCAATATGTAGTTTAGGATTACCTTCAAGTTACTTTTTTAATAATCTTTATTTAACCATTTATTTGTGGTAGTGATTAATTTAGTTGTTAGCATATAATGTGGGGGATTTTAACATCTAGTCACACGACCACTTAACTAACTTGGTAAATGGCACTCTAGGATGATGACACGTAAGAATACAGGTCCTACAGCATCTAGCTCAAAATCAATTGATAAGGAGTGTAGAAGCGCATTAAGATCTTATATTGGTTTGGAAGATACTATTTTTCTTAATTTCAATAAATCCGAACAATGCCCCCTCACATATGATATCCACTCACATGTGGAGAGCCAAACTGGTGTAGTGAGTAACAAAAGTGCACAAACGAGAGATTACGAAGTTAACGAAGGAGGCAAGTTCTCGCAAACATAGCTTTGATACCATGTGAAGTCATCAGATATCCCAAAAACTTTTGTTGTTAGGAAATGTATCAATAATATCAAACTATTTCACTACTCTCTCTCACGTGTGATCCAAACTCACACGTGGAATAAAAACAAACAAACTAAATCAAATGCACCAACACAAGTTGACTATAGTGCACATAGACAGATAGAGAATAGACATAGATAATGGAACCTGAACCCAAGACTTCCTCTCTAATCTCATGATAAAGCATCCAACTCAGGACAAATTAACAAAAAGTGGAATTGACTGTTAAAAGCTTATATCGGTTTGCAAGGCACTATTTATCAGATGTGGATAAATCTTAACAATGAGAACCTAAAGCTAAACATCATGATGTTCAAAACCATGAGGGAATTAAAAAGCCCTAGTTTCCAGAGGACAAAACATGAGAATTGGTCCAGTATTTTGCGGCTGCTGCTGCCTCCCTCATGCAACCGTCCTTCACATCCTTTCCTTCTTTTCATCTCTCAACTGATCTGCTGTTCTGCTGTAGTATTTTTATTACACAAATTCTTTTCTATTTAACGCCACAAAATCTGTTGTTGTTGTGATATCTACTCATTCTTTGAAGGTATTCTTGCTCGATTTGGGGTGTCTCACATAAATTTATCTTACTTATTGTTGTAAATCTGGGGCAGAATCAATAGCTCTGCCAAAAATTACACATCTAACGATCTAAACACAAGCCACACACCATAAATCCACTCCCAAGGAACATCACATGAGGGCCCAAGGCGGGATCCAGACCCACACCATCCCTTAAATCCATGTGCTAAGTCACTCGTATTCTAAAAGCCTCAATACCATAATTGCACATGAATGTATGCGTCCCCATAAATTCCACTCAACTGTTCGACATTAATGTTGCACCTCCATACAAAAAATTAACCTATACAATATATATAATGTTAAATGCCAGCTGACTATTCATAATTAAACATATGCTACCAAGAATAATAGATCCTAATTGAGAGAAAGAAAAAGCAAATATAGAAATTATAAGAGGATCTAGTCAAAGATTCCTAGAATTTTAGGCGGAATGGGGGTTGTAATTCTTTCTACTTCTCGAGGTATAATGACAGACCGAGAGGCTAGACTAGAAGAAATCGGCGGAGAATTGGCAAGAATGCCACCCAACTCGGACTCTGAGCATACATACGGTGTACAAAGATCATCTCACACCACGAGATCCCAAATAAAATAGCAATCAAAGTCAATGTGTTTAGTACACTTATGAAACACAGGGTTGTTTGTAACGAAGATAGCACCTTGGTTATTGCAAAACATTGACACTGGACAAGGAACCTGACATCAATATCATGACGGAGCACGAAAACCAGAGCATCTCAGACCTATATGAGCCATGACATAATATTTAGCTTCAGCACTAGAAGGAGCAACAACATTTTTCCTTTTTCTTCACCTAGTAACAAGATTTCCCAACAAATGTACAATACTGCGATCAGTGCAGCTCCCAATCCAATCAAAGTCATTATAACCCGTCACAAAAAGTGAAGAAAGTTGATACAATAAACCACAACTAGGAGTACCTTTCAAGTAATGTAAGATACAACACATCATCTCAAAGTGATGGTGAACGAGGTGCATGAATAAATTGACAAACACCAGCTAACATATGTAATGTCAAGGCAAGTTATTGTAAGATATATCAATTTGTCAACCAAGCGTCGATAACGACTAACATCAGAGAATGGTACACCAGTATTACAGGAGTCTCAGCAGATCGAGAGCCTAGTAGACCATCATGGATAAAATATCTAAAACTATGGAAAATTGAAAATTGAAGAATTTTTTCTCATATCATTACTCTGTACAAAACCTTTCATTTATACGCAAAATACCCAAAGTATAAAAGGAAAAAAAACTTGCTCTGCCATAATGGATCCCTCAATCAGAGGGATTGATATTTTCTACCTTTCTAAAAAAGCTAAACTACTGAAGACGTTGTTCAACACTCCCCCTCAAGGTAGTAAATAGATATTATCCATTCCCAGCTTGATGACAATTGTTTGAAATACGAGATTGCTCAAACCCTTGGTAAGCACATCAGCAAGTTGGGAGTTGGTGGACACATAAGATATACGAATCAACCCAATGTCAAGATTTTTGTTGATGAAGTGTTTGTCTACATCAATGTGTTTTGTTCTATCATGCTGTACCGAATCATGTGCAATACCAATTGCAGATTTGTTGTCACAATAAAGTCACATAAGACTCTCCCACTTGATTTTTAAATCTTCCAAGATAATCTTCAACCATAGTAGCTCACAAACTCCTTGTGCCATTACTCGAAATTCTAATTCAACACTTGATCTTGCCACTATATTTTGTTTCTTGCTTCTCCATCAAACTAAATTTTCACCAAGAAAAGTAAAATATTCACTAGTAGATCTTTCGTCGGTCACTAACCCAGCATAATCGGCATATGTATACGCTTCAAGTATAAATCCAGTATTCCTTCTAAACAAAATACCTTTTCCAAGAGTTCCTTTAAGATAGTGCAACACCCTATAAATTGCCTACAAGTAAACTTCTCTAGGACTGTGCATGAACTAGCTTACTACACACACAACATAGGCAATTTTAGACCTAGTGTGAGAGATAAATAAGTCTCCCTACCAATCTTTGATTTACATCTCCTTATAAACAACAACATCCCCTTCTATCTTCCCAAGTTTGTAGTTGGAATCTATTGATGTACTGGCTGGTTTGCATGCTAACTTTCTAGTATCTTCCAAGAGGCCAGTTATGTACTTCTGCAAAGAGATAAAGATTCTCTGCTTTCAGTATGCCATTTTCATTCTCAAAAAATATTTCAATCGTCCAAGGTCTTTAATTTCAAACTCTTTTGCCAAACTGTGTTTTAGAGCCTATCTTTCCTTCTCATCATTTCCTGTTACCATTATATCATCAACATATACAAACAGAACTGTAACTTCACCTAAATCTAAGTGCTTGATTAACATTATTTTGGTAAATCTTCCAAATCGAGCCCTTGGAAACTGTTTTAGTCCATACAATGCCTTTTAAACCTGCACTCTTTATTAGCTGCTTAGATTCCTACCAAAACCAAGTGGGATTCCCATGTATATTTCCTTCTTTAGATCTCATGTAAAAAGGCATTCTTCACATCAAATTGCTGAAAGTGCCAATTATAGTTAGCAGCTAGGGACAACAAGAGTCTGGCTACATTCGTCTTAGCAATAGGAGCAAAAATTTCTTGATGATCTATTCTATAGGTTTGAGTGTATCCCTTAGCTATTAGTCTTTCTTTATATCTCTTTAAGTGTGCTATCTACATTATATTTCCCTATGAAAACCACTTACATCCTACTGGTTTTTTTCCCTCAAGTAAGTCCACCACCTCCTAAGTCTGATTTTTTTCTCTAAAGCCTGCATTTTAACATTCATGGCGTTTCTTCAATACTCACATGCTAAAGCCTCAAATAGTGTGGCGGGAAATAGACAGTGTTTAAGCTTATAAGAAAGTTCCTACAAGATGGTGAACATTTTTCGAAGGACAACATGTGAGAATGGATATAACGGATGTTTAGTACATTCCCTAGTTCTTTTCTTAATAGCAATAACCAAATTCATATTAGATATAGGTTCAGTTGGCAAAGGACTAGAACCTGTTACCTCATTTCCAAAGTAAGGATTTGATTCTTAGATTTGTACTGGTTCAGGAACTGGATTCTTCTTCCTTGAGTACACCCAAGATAACCACAGGTCATCAACACTGTCATCACCTCTAGTCATAAGTTCAAAACATTGGTTGGTGAGAACACGAGAGGTCGAGGTTGGTATTGACAAGAAGGTTGATTCTGAGAGGATACAAGTATAGCTACTGATGATGAACGCAAATCAAGAAGAAGAAAAAGTTCTCAATCCTTATCTTATCTTCCCCAAATATTGTCTCCCCCTAGAGATAAAGTGTAGGGAAGTAAGATTCATTTCCAACAAAAGTGACGTCTACAAAGACAAAAGGCTTTTTTTTTTTTTTTTGGTTGAAGAATACCTCACAAAAACACATCTTATGGCTCTGGCACCCAGTTTCCCTCTATTTTGACTGTGGATATGAACAAATGACACACAACCAAATATGCTAGGAACAATATGATTGGTGGTATAAAGGTCATGATAGAAATAAGAGAGTGTATCCACAGGACTTTTGAATCCCAAAACCTTTGATGGTAATCAGTTTATGAGATGTGTAGCTATAAGAAGCCTGGCTTCCCACCAATAACGTTTTGGCACATTTTTCATGAACAAGAATGCCTGTGTTGTGACAAGTAAATGACCATTTTTCCCTCCTGCAACTACATTTTGGTGTGGGGTATTAACACAAGATGATTCATGAATGATCCCTCCCGTTGGAAATATGTTGACAAATTTTGATTGAAATAATCTCTTGCATTATTAGATATAAACTTTTTGATTTGAACCCCAAACTAAGTTTTGATTCCCCCATTAATCCAAATTACTCTTAACTACCAAAAGGAAAAAAACTGAGTTTTGATCATGTTATGAAAATTTGGGTAGACACTACTTACATTAGATCTTACATCAGATTTAGATTTCAGCAAGAAAATCCAAGTGATCATAGTACAATCATCAATCAATAAAACAAACCATCTAGCACCTGAAATCTTTGGAATCGTAGATGGATCCTATATGTTACTATGTATTAGTGCAAAAGGAATAGAACTTCTTTTATTATTGGTTGGAAAACTAACACATCTATGTTTTGCAAGTTCACATACATCAAAATGAAAGTTCTCAGATTCTATCCCTTTGAATAAAGAAGGAAACAGATTACCAAATGGGCAACTTATCTTCAGAAATTTCCTTTTGTCTTGAAACATAAGTTGGGTGTTCTTAATAAAGCAGCTGATCCACTAAGTAGGAGAGCTGCTTTGTTGGTGACTATGAATCAAGAGGTTGTGGGGTTTGAGTGCCTAAAGGAGTTATATGCTGATGATGATGATTTTAAAGAAATTTGGGAAAAGTATATCGCCAATCAAGTCACAGGAAACTTTCACATTTTAGATGGTTATTTATTCAGTGGCAACAAGTTGTGCATACCTAAGGTATCATTGAGGGAGAAATTGATGAGAGAATTGCTTAAGAGAGGACTTAGTGGGCACTTGGACCACAACAAAACTATTACTCGGTTAGAGGAGAGGTATTATTGACCACAGCTTAAGCGGGATGTTGGTAACTATGCGAGAAAATGCTGTCTGTCAGACTTCTAAGGGTCAATCTCAGAATACCAGATTATATACAACCCTACCTGTTCCTAATGATATTTGGAAGATTTGTCTATAGACTTTGTGTGAGGTTTGCCTCGCACCTAGTGGGACGTAAATTCTGTGTTTATGATAGTAGACGGGTTTTCAAAAAGGGCTCATTTTATCTCTTGTAGGAAGACTTCTAATGCCTCCCATATAAGTTGACTTTCTTTTTTTCAAGATGTAATCAAGTTGAATGGAGTACCCCAGTCCATTACTTCTTATAGGGATACCAAATTTCTTAGCCATTTTTGCATGACCCTTTGCAGGTGTTTGATACCTCCTTGAAATTCAGTAACACAGCACATTCTTAGACAAATGGCCAAACGGAGATGGTAAATAGAACTTTAGAAAACTTGCTGAGGTGCATATGTGGGGATAAGCCAAGACATTAGGATCATATCCTCCCTCAGGCAGAGTTTGCTTACAATAATGCAACGAACAGTTCTATTGGAGTGTCACCCTTTTCAGTGGTGTACCAAAAGCAACCACGCATGCTTTGGACTTGGTGAAGTTGCCTAAGGGTGTGGGGAATGGTTCAGTAGGTTCGAAAAGCCAGATTGTTTTGTTTGATGTGTGCAAGTACCCAATAGCTGAAGGAGGAGTGCCACAACAAAAATTTTCAACAGCCGCGCATCAATTTCAAGACATCCAGAAAGTGGTCCGTAAGAAGCTAGAAGCCACAAATGCGAAGTATAAAGCAGCAACCGACAAGTATTGTCGTTTCAAAGCTTTCAAGGAAGGGAATACCGTTATGGTCTTTATATGCAAGGAGCAGTTTCTAGTTGGTTCTTGCAACAACCTCAAGACCAGAAAATTGATCCTTACAAGATCATCAAGAAGATTAATGACAATGCCTACATGATTGACTTGATGCCAGACATGGGAATCTCAAAGACTTTCAATGTAGCTGACATACACGAGTTGCATAAGCAAGAAGAGCACATCTACCCGGACATTAACTCAAAGACGAGTTCCATGTAAGTGGAGGGGACTGATGTAGAACAATTAACCCTAAATTATTTGGAAGGCCTAGGTCGAATGAAGGATTCCAAGAAGAGGAGCTAATTCAATTGTCCTTACTTTATTAGTTGCCTTAATTAATAATAAGGGACTTATTTGTCTTCTTTTCAACATTTAGGACCTAGAGTGCAATTTCTTTTTATTTTAGGCCATTTTCGTAATTTGTGTAATTAGCCTATAAAAGGCTGAATTTTTCAGCCTTTAAAGAACTTTTGGATCATCTTTTGATAAGGTTTTCTCTTTACTTCTTAGTGTGCTTTGAGCGATACACGTGAGAATTGAGTGAATTGAATTTACGTTGATAGATTCAATTGTTTGCGAATACTTCTGTTCTGCGTCAGTAGCAATCATAGCAACAACAAACATCAATAGCAATAGTTGTCCGTGCATGAATCAACCACCAATGACTATGAGGACTGATGACGAGGCAAAGCGATGATCATCAGCTACTACGGGGGTTGATGACGAGGCTTCGTGGTGCTCATCGATAGTCATCGACATCCATTTAATGGCGGTCATTGGTCATCAATCATCAATAAGGACGATTTGAAGCAAAGACTGCTAATAAAGATGGCGAAAGTAGCTACAGTAATTATAAATTTTTTTTTTTTCCCCAAAGCTTTTGGATTGTTGCTCTGCTACCAAGTTGAAACTTATAGACAAAAAGCTAGAATAATGAAAAAGGTTAATTGGTTTTATGTAAAGACTATTAACCTACACTGTATAAATAATTTTGGATGCCAACTGGTTAATCATAATTACATAATATGCAACGAAGAAAGACAGATCCTAATTGATAGCAAAATAAAGTAAATATAGAAATTATAATGTGAATCTCCCTATTCCAACAAAAAGAAAGAGAGAGGGGGAAAAAAAGGAGAAGAAGCTCACAAACTATTCAAATTCAATATTTAGATAACATTGATCAACCTACATTCAATTTCACATAAAGAAGCAAGGGGATGAAGACTAACAATCCCCCAGCCAAACTAATAAACAATGGCCCCCTTGGGTAACTAATAACAATCCAAAAACGCTATAACGTAAAAAACAAAGCTAACCAAACCAAACCAAACCAAACCAAGCCTTTCCCCACAAGGTAGGGTCGGTTATATGTATTTGACGATACCAATCAAATCTATTTAGGACCATATCCTCTATTAGATTCATGTAGGCAAGGTCACGTTTAATAGTTTCTTTCTAACTTTTCTTGGATCTCCCTCTCCCTCTCCTACTCCTAGCAATCTCCATGCTTTCACATCTTTTAACCGATGTCTCAGTTAGATACCTTCTAACATAACCGAATCATCTTAATCGATTTTCTCTTATTTTATCTTTAATCGGTACTATTCCTACTTTGCCCCTAATCTCCTCATCTCAATCCTCTCTCTCCTTGTGATCTCGCACATCCATCTTAGCATTCTCATCTCCGTAACTGCCATCTTCTGAACATGATTATGTTTTATTACCTAATACTCCGATCCATATAATAACGCTGGTCTTACCGCCACCTTATAATACCTTCCTTTCACCTTAAGGGGGACTTTCCAATAACACAAGACCCCAAAGCACTCCTCCATTTAGTCCACCTAGCCTAAATCCAATGACTTACATCAGTATTAATCTCTCCATCCTGTTGCATCATAGATCCAAGGTACCTAAAGTTTTTTTTCCTACAATCTTTTGTGTGCCCAAACTTACTTCTATGCTACCAGTTGTCCTACTTTGACTCAACTTGCATTCCATATTATCCATTTTGCATCGACTTAACCCAAACCCTTTTGTCTCTAATGTTTCTCGCCACAATTCTAGCTTAGCTTTCACTCCTTCTCTCATCTCATCTAGTAAAACAATATCATCTGCATATAGCATACACCACGGTACCTGATCCTGAATATGTCTTGTAATCTCATCCATAATTAGGACAAACAAGGATAGGTTTAACACTAAGCCTTGGTGTAGACCAATCGTGATAGAAAACTCCTTTGTCTATCTGCCAGTCATCCGTATAGATGTCACAACTCTATCATACATGTCATTAATCGTCTCAATATATGCGACACACACTCTTTTCTTTTCCAATACTCTCCATAGAATCTCGCTAGGAACTCGATCATATGTCTCTCTAAATCAATAAACACCATAAGTAAATCTTTTTTACCTTCTCTATACTATTCAATTAACCTTCTCAAGAGAAAGATAGCCTCCATGGTTGATCTCCCATGTATGAAACCAATTTGTTTTTCCGAAACGTTTGTTATCCTTCTTAATCTTCTCTCAATAACTCTCTCCCATAATTTCATCGTATGGCTCATCAATTTAATCCCGCTGTATGGCTCATCAATTTAATCCTGCTGTAGTGCGCACAATTCTGAATATCTTCTTTGTTCTTGTATATAGGTATAAGAATACTTTTCCTCCATGCATCAAGCATTTTTTTGCTCTTTAGCACTACATTAAAATATTTTGTCAACCAACTTATGCCATTCTCCCCAAGCATCTCCAAATCTTAATAGGGATACCATCTGGCCTAACAGCTTTCCCATTCTTCATCCTTTTCAATACTTCTTTACTTCCTCCCTACTGATTCCCCTATAGAACATATGATATTCAATTTTTCCCTAGAAGTAGTAAGCTGCCCCAATTGTATGTCACTACTACTGCTTTTGTTGAATAACTTGTAGAAGTAGCTCTTCCAGCACTCCTTTATCTCCTCTTCCTTTGCTAATATGTTTTCATTCTCATCCTTAATACATTTAACTTGCTTTAAATCCTTGGTTTGCCTATCTCTGGTTTTAGCAAGCTTGAATATTTCTCTTTCGCCTTCCTTAGTGTCAAGTCGCCCATATAGCTCCTTAAATGTCTTTGCCTTAACCTCATTCACCGTCTTTTTGGTTTCCATTTTTGCTTCTTTATATCTCTCCAAGTTCATTTCATTTCGTCGATCATTTTGCCAAGATTTAAAATACTCTCAACTAAACTAAATCCCATAAATAAAATAACTTCTGACGCCCGCACCCGGTTCCTTGTGTCCCTTCTAAAAATTCTTCTTAATTCCTAAATTGATCTCCCTCCCCATACTCCACATAGGGGGAGTCTCATGCACCAGGCTACCCTTTAACTAGCACCATTAATTCTTTGCTAATTGTGCCATATTCTGCCTCAATAACCATACAACTTTCATTGAATCCCATTACACTGCAGTTTCCCGTTTCACATCATTTGTTCAATTCTTTAGTTTATAGCACAACCCATCCACAAAGCATCATCTAGTTTTTATCCAAATTGTATCAAAATTTGAGGTTCAACAACAAAAAGACGAAAATTATTTCTACTCGATGAAAATGAATACGGAAAATTTGAAAGATATACCGCTAATTGAGATACATTTTTCTTTTTAGGTAAGGAATTCAATAGTCTATTTGTGCGAGTAGTTGCCTTAAAAAGGCATATCTATACTAGTTTTTTTTTTTATTTCATTTTTTTCTTTTTTTGGTCTTTTACCTTTTGTTCTCTTTCCTTAATTTTTTTTTTTTTTTTTTTTTAACTTTTTGTTCTCTTTCCTTAATATATAATAACTATTGGAATATATAATGCCTAAAATGATACAGAAATTAAATTATGTCCCTTAGATCTAATTGTAAAGATAACATAGAGAGCTGAAGAAATTAAAAACAACAAATTTTTTGGACAAGAAACATTGAGAAATGATGCATGATTTCAATTTATTTCCACAATTTTGTAGAAAAAATTGGTTAGGATTTTTTTTTTTTTTTTTTTTTTTTTTTAACGATAAGGAACCCCCCCAAGACAAGGCCACATTGAACCCACCCCTAGAGATCAAATCGTGGGCTCGCAAACAAACCCACAAGATCCAAGAACTAGGCTAGTACATGCTTACACCTATGTGGGTGGCCCTCAAGAAGTAACAGCACCCAACAAGAATCGAATGCACTTAACCTCAGTCCTTTCAACATGTGGAAGAACTTTGTTAAAAATTTTCTTCAAGTAAACGGGTACAAAATAAAAGTTTCCAAGTGCAAACATGTAAATTGGGCCCCCAAAATTTTATTTTAGGAATTTCCATACAAGTCTTCCAAAAAAGGAAAAAGCTTTTTAATGCTTTCAGAAAATTAAGCATGTGTACACAAAGCATAAAAGATATTTAAAAACATCTGGCACAGAAAACAGAAAGAGAAATTCCCACAACATCATTAAAGAGGTGATCCATGAAGTACCTCGGGGGCCATCCAATACGGCGTTCCAACAACTGAATGTGTATTAACATCTGCCTCAGTTAGTTTTGTTGCAACCCCAAAATCTGCAAGTTTCACAAGACCCTAAAAGCATAAATTAGATCAACAAAGTATTCAAAAACCTTGTAAAAAGATAAAAAGGAAAACCTTAAACCCCACTAAATGATCCAATAGAGAAAAATAAATAATCAAACAAGATGAAGTAAGCAAAAAATCAGCCACTTGCACTGCCCAAATAAGTGGAGGTGCTGATTTAGGCTTGCTCTATTTCAAAAAACGACAGAAAGGACCAATAATCTTGAATTTAAAGTATTAAAAGCTAATGCGTGAGAGCAGCCTATATATTCCTGGGCCACGGCTTCAGGACCCAGGTTCATCCTTTCCTACTATTCCCCCGCAACTAGACCACATTCCTCCATTGACTAGCCATGGGAAGACTACCATATAACATAGGCGGCCGTTTGGAACACCATTCCCGCGAGATGCCTCACTTCCCAGACTTGGAACAAGGCTTGGGGGTTTCTCCAACTAACATAACAAACATATGGGATCATGGGGGATTCAGTGGATTTGAGGCTAGAATCAAGGGATTGTTGGGGATTCACCCAACCAATCTAGAAAGAATTGAGCGGGGAATCATTATCCGATTATGGTATGCTGAGTCAGGGCTGATTATTCTCCTAACGGGTTCAAAGTCTTGGCTCCCACCCTAAAAGATTTCCTCTTCATCTATATAAACCCTTCTCCTTTGGAGGGTTCATCATTCAGCATTCTACCACCTCGACCTACAGTACTCTCTCTCTCGCTCTCGTTCCAGATTACCCAGGTTCTCACTCTTCCATCAAACTTCAGTGACACCGCCATACTCAACAACTAATATTATTCTCGAAGGTTAGATCCTCCCCGTCTATCTCCCCTCCCCCCCCCCCAAAAAAAAAAAAACTTACTCCACTGGAAAAGAATGCTAACCTAATGAGCATGGCCAACAACCAAGGCAACAACAGCAGATCCCAAGAAAGAAAAGGACCACCAGTAAAGATAGCTGCCATGGCAGACCAAGTAAGAGTGCATACTGGGCAAGTTCTAGCCTTTCAGTAGTCTCAAGCCTCCATACAATGAACTCAAGAGACAATGATGGAGGCCCTTAGAATCCTCTAACAAAACTCCGCATTGCCTCCTCCCCCAGCCTCAGCTATCCCATCTCCTACACTTGAAAATGGCTCTGATTTTATCATAACTTCACAAAACCTAAGACGACAAGGAGTTTCCCAATCCATGACATCCCAAATAAACCCAACCACTCCAAACTTTACCCCCAACCAAAAATCCCTTGCTTATTCAACCCATGTTAAGCCCATTCCGAACTTATCTTCTACTAAGCAAAGGACTCCTGCATACTCAATCCAACTTCACCCAAGCCGCCCCTAATCAAAGAATTATAGACTTTCTGGAGACCAGTTTCAAACCAACGATCATCCAAGTGAGAGAATCCAACCATGGACAAGCCTTGTCATTAGATTCTAATTTCTTCTGAAGATACCACTTCCAGAGGTTTTGTGTCTAAATCTTGTATAATCACTCCTAGGAATTTAAGATCCATCACCCTAGCGAAATGAGGCTTGGAGAGAATTGCCTTAAAAATGTCACCGCGGTGCTCATACACATCATGCAAATAGGGCAAACAGGTTAGGGCAACTCCAACGAAAAGAACTTTTTTACTAGGTAATTCGACCTCAAGAGGGATTGAAGTAGTTTCCTTGGAAGGCAAAATAAGAGATGGAATGGAAACCTTCAAAGGAGATTTAATCACTATGGTGGGTATAGTAGCAAACATGATCGCAAGAAGGCCACTCCAAATAAATGGTTCCAAGACAAAAGCCGTGTATTCAGAGTGCTAGATGCTGGGAGATTACTTGAAATGGTATTTTCCCACTCTGTTACCGCGAGACGGTCATTCTGAACATGACTTCAAGGTGGAAGTTACAGTAGTGATCAAAGGAACCAACACAAAAGAACTCCCCAAAACAAAATCTTTATCAGAAAGACAACGATCCAAATTCCTTTGAGCATAAAAGAATGAAGAAGGAACCATAGCATCAACCGGGGAAGAGTCAATAAAAACCACTGCCTCATTGGAAGTGTGAATCCCAACAAGGGAGTCCACGGAGGGAGCACCAAAAGATAGTGCATCTTTAATAGACAGAATCCCATCTTTCAAAGAAACCTCGCTCTAGTCATCCTCACCCTCCCCTTCCCCCCCAAAAAAAAAAAAGAAAAAAACCAAAGTAAATATCTCCTTAATAACCATAGCATATGAAAATAATGAGATTCCAAAAGTCACTTCTTTAGTGAACCAAAATAAATATCTCCTTAATAACCATAGCATATGAAAATAATGAGATTCCAAAAGTCACTTCTTTAGTGAGGATTCCCTCAGAAGTAAGGATAAAGGCAACCTTACTCATGAGTAATTCCCTAACTTGTAGGAGAAGAATGAATAACGTTTCCTCCAAAAGCGGGAACATTCTTTGCAAAAGCAACAAAGCCAAAAGCTTGAACAGAAGAGATATACTAGTCCTTAAGAGGAACCTTTTCACCCTTGTCAATTTGCTTAGCCTCACTCCCCTTTGTTTTCACAATCGTGGGGGATTCAGGAGTTGAAGTCTCACCCTCTTCAATCGCCCTCTCTATTCCCATGGTTGAAGACGGAGCTCCCCTTTATCAATTTGATCAATAATTTCAGTAAGATTGCAAGGGGAATCTCTCAAGAGTGAAGATTCCACACTTAGAGTACTTCACAAGTGTTGATGTATATATACACTGTAAATAGATTAGAAGAATTATTTATGTTAATGAATATGATAGGTGAATTAAATGTAGTAGTGGTAAGTGCAGTAGGTGAATTAAAAGAAGGAAATGTATCTAGTCATAAGATGAATTAAATGTAGAAAATGCATCTAGTCATAGGAAAAGTAAATGGTCACTCATGTAGCCATTTTGTACATCTATAAAGGGATACACATGAACCCTATTGAGGGTGTGATTTTGAGCTCAGTTAATCTCAATATTCTGACATGGTATCAGAGCCCTAACGTTTTGGGCTTCTTCTTCTTCGAACAACCTTCATTGCGGCTTATATTGCTTCTTGTCTGCGTGGTCCAGCCTTCATCGCTGCCACTTTTCCTCATTTTTTCTTCTCTATTTACTGTCTGGGCAGCCTTAATTGCTGCAAATTTCATTCCTTCACAATGTCAAGCTCCGGAACCACTATCTCTAGCAATTCTAACCCATCCGAAGAATTCAATTCGGTTCAGAAAATTGGAGATTT
>QLOD02000001.1:25199857-25212349 GCA_003260245.2 Sideroxylon spinosum | reverse complement strand
ATTGAAGTATTTTCTGGGAATTGAAATTGCGAGATCACATAAGGGGATTGCTCTTTCTCAAAGAAAGTATGTACTTGGTTTATTATCTGAAACTGGCATGCTGGGGGCCAAACCAATTGACACTCCAATAAATCCCAATACAAAACTTCTAGCAGATAAAGGAGCGTTATTGAATGATCCCAGGACATATCGCAGACTAGTGGGGAAAACTTAATTATCTAACAGTGACACGGCCAGACATCTCATTTGCTACAAGTGTAGTTAGTCAATTCCTTAGTGCACCTCGTTCTAGTCATTGGGATGCAGTTATTCGCATTTTGCGAAATCTGAAGAGAGCACCAGGATGTGGTTTGTTGTATAAAAATAATGGTCATACTCTTATCCAAGGTTTTACAGATGCAGACTGGGCTGGCTCTCCGTCAGACAGACGATCCACTACAGGATATTGTGTTTCTGTAGAAGGAAATCTGGTTTCTTGGAAGAGTAAAAAGCAAACTGCGGTGGCTCGATCTAGTGCAGAGTCAAAGTATCGAGCTATGGCACATACATCTTGTGAATTAATTTGGATACTTCATATGTTGACAGAATTATGAGTCTCTGGATTATAGCCTATGGAACTGTTTTGTGATAATCAAGCTGCTGTCCATATAGCCTCCAATCCAATGTTCCATGAGCGAACTAAACATATTGAAATTGATTGTCACTTTATCAGAGAAAAGATTTTGCAGAATGTCATCAACACAAGTCATGTCAAAACTGAAGATCAGTTAGCGGATTATTTACCGAAGCACCAAGGGGAGCTAGAGTAAGATACATCTGCAACAAGTTTAGAACATATGATGTATATGCTCCGGCTTGAAGGGGAGTGTTAATGTATGTTAATTAATGTGTAGGATGAATCTGACCATTTGGAATGTAAATAGTTGCCCTAGAATGTGTATAGTCTCTCTTTAGGTGTGTATAAATTATCATACATGAACCTAGTTGGTTTGTCTATTCTCTCTAATAATATTTAGAGTTTTGTATGTTCTCTCACAATACTTATATCATAGGTCATCATTACTTTTTAATGTGCACGCGCACTCTTTCACATGTCACGTCAACAACATGAACACAGGGGAGCTAAATATAGGTACTTGGGCCACGACTTCAGGGCCCAGGTTCATACTTTGCCATTCCCCCACGGCCTACTTAACCACATTCCTCCAAACTGTATTGACCAACCACGGGGAAACTACCATATAACATACGCGGCCATGGGAGCACCATTCTCGCGGGATGTCTCACTTCCCAGACTTTGAAGAAGGTTCAGAAGTTTCTCCAACTAACCTAACAAACATAAAGAATCATCAGGGATTCAATAGATTGCAAGTTAGAATCAAGGTGCTGTTGGAGATTCACCCAACCAATCTAAAGAGATTTTTGTTCTTGGTTTGTCTTCGATTGTATGCATTTGCCTGTGAATTTGAGCGTACGGTTCCCCAACAATCTCTATCATCGACCATTATACAAATGACTCTTATATTACTGCACAATGCGATCTGAGTCAGTTTTTGGTGTCCCTATTTTGCAATCTCTATCTATTTCTTACTAAAGACACATTGAAGAATTTTATTTTTTTTTTTTAATTTACACGGGCACCTTATTGGTACTTTTGGATCTTTTTGTTGAAGATTGAGTTGTTTAGAGTATTGGACCAATTGGATAGCCTTTGATTTGTTAGAGAGTTTCTTCCCAAATTTTGATAAATTAAGGTGTCTGGGCCTACATATGTGTACCTTAACTAATCCCTGATATCTTAAAGTTAAAGACCAAGTAAGTCTTCAGTGGCTCTGAAAAGACCTGAACTAGAGACAATTATGGAAGGAGATTCCTTGAATGGCTTGACACCCAATTGTTTTGTCTTAATAGACTATACAAATTAAACTAGGCTAGATACATAACCCCTTGACTATAGATATGAAAACAAATACATGAACGTACTCCCCTTTATGGTGGAGCATATATATCATATGTTCCAAACTTGTTACAAATGAACCTCACTCTTAACTTCTTTAGTAAGTAAATCAGCCAACTGATCTTTAGACTTTAAATGATTGGTTTTGATAACATTCTGCAAAATCATTTCTCTAACAAAGTGATAGTCAACTTCAATATGCTTGGTTCGCTCACAAAAGAATAGATTAGAAGATATGTAGACAACAACTTGAATATCACATAATAGCTTCGTAGGCTGTAATAGAGAAACTCCTAATTCCTTCAACATATGATGTATCCAAACTAACTCACAAGATGTATGACTACATCCCAATGACTAGAATACATCCAGGAAGTAACTCACTACACTTGTAGCAAACGAAATGTCTAGTCGTGTAACTATCATATAATTAAGCTTTCAAGCTACTTTACAATATCGACCATGATCATCCAATAATTCACCCTTATCTGCAAAAAGTTTTGTATTAGGATCCATTGGAAAATCAATAGGTTTAGCTCCCAACATACCTGTTTTAGATAATAAATTAAGCACATATTACCTTTGGAAATAGCAATACCCATACATGATCTTACAATTTCAATGTCCAAAAAGTACTTCAATGGATTCAAGTCTTTGGTATTAAACTTAGTCTAAAGGAACATTTTCAAATCATGAATATCTTGTTTATAATCTCCAATGATCACAATATCATCCACATACACTAATAACCATATCTTACCCTAAAAAGACTGACGATAGAACACTGAACGATCAACTCCACAATGCATCAATCTAAAATCCATCACCACATCACTAAATCTAGCAAATCATGCCCGATAAGACTGTTTTAGGCCATACAATGATTTCTTTAACTTACATACTAACCCAGACTCTCCTTGAGCAACGAACCCAAGAAATTGCTCCAGATATACCTCCTTGGTAAGTTCACCATGGGGAAAAGCATTTTTAACATCCAGCTGATAAAGTGATTAATGAAAAATAGCAACAAATGATCTAAGGAGACGAACAAATGTAATCATAGCTACAGGAGAGAAGATCTCTGAAAAATCAAGACCATCAATCTAAGTGTACCCCTTCGCAACCAAGCGAGCTTTCAAACAATCAACAGAGCATCAGGGTGAACTTTGATAGTGTACACCCATTGACAACCAACAACTGACTTTCCAAAAGAAAAAACCATCAAATCCCAAGTATCATCTGCTCAAAGATCAGACATTTCATCCTCCATGGCAGAATGCCATTCAAAATGAGACAATGCTTCAATCATAGAAGTAGGAATAGAAACATTAAATAGGGAAGCAACAAAAGCATGATAAAAGGGAGACAAGGCTGTATAAGAAACAAAATTAGAAATAGAATGGGAAGTGCAAGTACGTCTACCTTTTCAAAGAGCCACTGGAAGGTCAAGACCACCAGGTTCTATCTCAAGATGAGGATCTGAAGACTGAAGAGGAGAAGATGGAAAGCTTGAAGTAGAAATCGAGGACTCAATAGCTGCCAACCATCTAGTATAAACCTACAAATTAGGACGATGGAGACGAAAAGCAAGTAATCACATGTAGAGAAAGACATTAATCAAGGTTGGATAAGGACTAAACATCAGAAAAGAATGGAGTGAATTCAAAGAATGAAACATCAGAACAAACAAAATATCGATGAAGAGATCAACTGTAACATCGATACCCCTTCTGTAACCGAAAATAACCTAAAAAGACACAAAGGCACATAGGTCTAGCTTGTCCACTGCCAAGTTAATGAACAAATGCAAACCAAATCAAACCAAACTTTTTCGCACAAGATGGGATCGACTATATGGATTTGACAACACCAATCAAATTTTTTTAGGGCTATGTCTTCAATTAGATCTATAGAGGCAAGGTCATGTTTAATAGTTTCTTTCCAACTTCTATTAAGTCTCCCTCTCCCTATCCTTCTCCCTTTCCTACTCCTGGCAATCTCTATGCTTTCAAACATTTGAACCAGTACCTCTATTGGACGTCTTCTAATATGGTCGAACCATCTTAAACGATTTTCTCTCATTTTATCTTCAATTGGTGCTATTCCTACTGTGCTCCTAATCTCCTCGTTCCTAACCTCTCTCTCCTTGTGATCCCGCACATCCATCTTAGTATTCTCATCTCCATAACTACCATCTTCTGAACATGATTATACTTTACTATCCATATAACAACGCTGGTCTTACTACCACCTTATAATACCTTTCTTTCATCTTGAAGAAGACTTTCCGATCACACAAGACCCCCAAAACACTCTTCCGTTTGATCCACCTAGCCTGAATCCTATGACTTACATCAGTATCAGTCCTTCCATCCTCTTGCACTATAGATCCAAAGTACCTAAAGTTTTCTTTCTTTATAATCTTTTGTGTGCCCAAACTTACTTATATGCCACTAGTTGTCCTGCTTTGGCTAAACTTGCATTCTATATATTCCGTTTTGCATCGACTTAACCTTAACCCTTTTGTCTCTAACGTTTTCCCCCATAATTCTAACTTAGCATCCTCTCCTTCTCTCGTCTCATCTTACTAAAACAATGTCATTTGCAAATAGCATACACCACAGTACCTCATTCTTAATATGTCTGGTAATCTCATCCATAACTAGGACAAATAAATACAGACTTAACGCTGAGCCTCGGCGTAGACCAATTGTGATAGGAAATTCCTTAGTCTCTTCACCAGTCGTCTGTATAGATGTCATAACTCGATCATACATATCCTTTATCACCTCAACATATGTGATGCATACTCTTTTTTTTTCCAATACTCTCTATAGGATCTCACTAGGAACTTGGTCATAGGCCGTCTCCAAATGAATGAACACCATGTGTAAATCTTTTTGACCTTCTTTATACAGTTCCGTTAACCTCCTCAGGAGAAAGATAGCCTCCATGATTGATCTCCCGTGCGCGAAACTAAATTGATTCTCTGAAACGTTTGTTATCCTTAGTCTTCTCTCAATAACTCTCTCCCATAATTTCATCGTATGGCTCATCAATTTAATCCGACGGTAGTTTGCACAGTTCTGGATATCCTCTTTGTTCTTGTATATGGGTATAAGAATACTTTTTCTCCATGTATCCGGCATCTTATTGCTTTTTAGCACTACATTAAAAAGTTTTGTCGACCAACTTATGCAATCCTCCCCCAAGCACCCAAACCTCAATAGGGATACCATCTGACCCAACCGCTTTCCCATTCTTCATCCTTTTTAGTACTTCTTTTACTTCCTCCCTGCCGATTCCCCTATAAAACATATGATTCAATTCTTCCCGAGAAGTGGTAAGCAGCTTCAATTGTATGCCACTACAACTGCTTTCATTAAATAACTTATAGAAGTAGCTCTTCCAACGCTCTTTTATCTCCTCTTCCTTTACTAACACTTTTTCATCCTCATCCTTAATGCATTTAACTTGGTTTAAGTTTTTGGTCCACCTATCTCTGCCTTTAGCAAGCTTGAATATCTCTCTTTTGCCTTTCTTAGTGTCGAGTCGCCTTATATAGCTCCTGATATGCCTTTGCCTTGGCCTCACTAACTGCATTTTTGGTTTCTCCTTTTGTTTCTTTATACCTCCCCAAGTTCGCTTCATATCAATCCTTTTGCCAAGATTTAAAACGCTCTATTTTAACACTTATCTTATATTGGATAGCCTCGCTCCACCACCATGCCTCTTTCTGTGCTGAGCACCCCCTTTGGATTCTCCTAAGACTTCTTTCCCTACTCTCCTAATACACTCTGCTACCTATCTCACATATTATTGCACTCTCATTCATCCCCAAACGTCTTCCTCTAGTACTCTTTCCCTTAATGCTAATTGCTTATCATCTTTCAAGTTCCACCACTTAGTCCTTGAGCATCTATCCAGAAAGAGGCGAGGGGACTGCACAAGGGCCAAAAATCAGGGATGCTTCACTCGCTCACACACGCAACTCAACTAGAGGCACATGCACAGAGGACTTGATGGCGCGTGGGGTACAATCCAGCTACGAGCTTCCTTCAACGACAATCACCAGACTCCAACGACTTCAACAACATATGGTTTTGGTTAGAACAGATGCTGGATGATGAAACCCAAGCAATCATTAGTGAAGTTAACGAATGAACACTTCAACTTGAGCAGCGATGAACTCATACAGCTAGGGTTTCTTGATATACACAAGAACCATAGAGAATTGATGCTCTAATACCATGTTATGGAAGGAGATTTCCTAAATGGCTTAGACACCCAATTGGGTTGTCTTATGATCATATCTATATTTAATGAAAATATACTATACAGATTACCCTAGGCTAGATACATCACCGCTAGACTATAGATATAAAAATAGATACGTGAATGTACATAAACAAAGACCACTGGAGAGAAAATCTAAGGCCTGACCAGTTAAGCTAACTCTTAGGGTTTCTCTCTAGTCATATTTCTCATACAAATTTATAGGTTTACTCAATGTATCGAGTGGTTGAGCCTCAACCACAACTTATAGAAATCTACAGTCTTCTCCCACGCCTTCAATAATGAGTTAGACCCCCAATGTTGTCTGAAAAAGGTAGACATGCTTACACCTCCCATCCTATTTCTTGTTTTGTGTCAATGCAGCTTTGTCACCCTCATATCATTCTTTTTTTCTTTTATATATAAATTAGGGTATCCAGACCAACTTGCTCACACCTTAATTAATGCCTTAGGCCCTTAAATTAAAATGAGCCTCTAATGGCCCTAAGAACCCTCATATCATTCTTTTGTTTCCTCTTTATGTTGTATATCTATCCCAACTCCGTATTTGAAGTTTTATCCCCTTTTTTATGGCACTCTACTATGGAAGTTGAGATGTCCTCTCTTCGAGCCACTGAGACTTCAAAATTAGTCTCTCTTCCTCCTAGGACATCTGTTGTTGGTTGTCCTTGGGTTCATACCATTAAAGTGCAGCCTAATGGCTCTATTGGTTGTTTGAAGGCCATTTTAGTTGCCAAGGGTTACCCACAAAATTATGATATCCATTTTTCTAAGAATTCTCTCAAATTGCAAAGATTGCCTTTGTTCATCTTATTCTCTCTAGTAGTTGTTTATTGTTGGTCTCTTCACTAGCTTGATATGAATGATGCATTCCTTCAAGATGATGTGCTCGAGAAAGCAGTCCATATGAGGTTCTTGCCGAGTAGGTTGCTCAAGGAAGTCTAAGTTGGTTTATTAACAAAAAAAAAATTTACTATATGGCTTGAAAAAATCTCCTCAGATGTAGTTTGATAGGCTTAGTGGCTCGGGTCAGGCTTTACCCGCCGCTTGACCCAGCAGTGGGTTAACTCCCCCAACTAGCTCTGTTCCCTCCTGGGTCAGGCCAGGGCCAGCAAAATCCACCCCCAACCTACCCCATTAATCCTGTATATTTTTTTAATATTTTAATTTTAAAAAATATTTTTAAATAAAATAGGAAAAATTATGGGGAGAAATATTGTCACCGCATGCGACAATACACAACGCATAATGATCTAAAGTTATTCCTTCGAAGTAAGTTCAGTATTAAAGATTTGGGTCCATTAGAGTACATCTTAGGAATTGAAGTTGCTTGATCTCGTATGCGCTATTAGAATATTCGGAAATAATTGATACAATGTGTTCTGGTTACTTTTTATTATTAACATATTCCGATTTATTCTAGTTTTCTTTTTGTAATCAAGCCTTGATTATAAATACAATATGAGGGAGGAGAAATTATTCTCCCCTAGTCATTTATTCCTCTCCAAACTTGCTATCAAAGCATTGATCCAAGACAAATAAAAAAACAGCCGTTACCAAGTTATTAAACAAAACCCTTGCCACCTTTGGTTCTCCACAACTACAATACTCTCCGACCACGATCATCTTGATTGTTTATATGGATGATATACTCATTTTTAGTGATGACACTAAGGGTATTTCTACATTGAAAAGCTACTTAATGAAGCAGTTCCATAAAGGACCTTAGAGCATTACATTATTTCCTAGAGATTGGGATTTGCCCATTCTTCCCCGAGTATCTCTTTATTCCAAAGAAAATATGTTTTGCATTTCCTATGGAGCCTTCTAGTCGTTTGAATTCTGAGAGTGGTGATCTTTTACTTGATGTCGGTTGGATTAGTTGACTTGTAGGTAAGTTAATTTATCTTTCTGTGACCCAATCTGACATTACATATACAGTTGGCATAGTTCGTCAATTCATGCATTCTCTCCATTCATCTTGCTATAATATTGTATGTTACATTATTGAAGTATTTGAAGAGCTCTCCTAATCTAGTTTACTCTATCGATTATCCACCTTACTAGATGTAACTGGATAAAGTGATGCAAATTGGGCTAACAGTCATTTAGATTGTAGGTCTACATTTGGACATTGTACCTTTATTGGCGGTGATCTTGTGACTTGGCATAATATGAAACAAATTATTGTTGCTCGAATACCATTGCATATACTACTTCTAATACGCTTTGGCTTCATTCTCTTTTTAGGAATTTGGGTATTGAGGTTCTAGCTCTAATGCCTATATTTTGTGACAATCATGTAGTGATATTAATTGCTAAAAACCTTGTCCTTCATGAATACACCAAGCATATTGAGGTTAACTACCACTTTATACAATATTTCCTATTTAAGCGTGATATCACCATTCCATTTGTCTACTCTAACTCTCAATTGGGTCATATTCTTACCAAATCATTGGCTCAATTAATTAAGCATTAAGCAATTTGAGTAATTAAGCTTCATAACAATACACAAGAAAAATAAAATTAACTAACATACTTTTTAGACCAAAAGTAAGGAATAAAAAGATGATTAATAGATTCTCCTTCCTTTTTGCACAAACAATGCCAATTCACTATTAACTCTTCATCTAGCGATTAGATAATCGCTTGTAAGAACCTCTCCAAGGATGACGTTACGTAATTAAGGTTCAAGTGAATTGTCCCCATATATAACCATATTCACATAGTATTTGCCCTCCTTTGAATACATTCTCATTTATAAATCACATTCATCTCAATTGCCAAGAACAACCTCCCACTTCCACAAAGTGATTTAATCATTTGTCGAACCTTCCATACAAACTGAACTGAAGCCCAAAATAACCTCCAAATAATTGAAAGCCTAAACCAAGCTTGCACCATGCAATGATTATACTATCCATCCAGAAAACAAGTGCAACTTCAAACCTACCAGAAGTAAATATGACTGAGATATAAAAACACAGGGAAAAAAAAAGTGGATGGTCCAACAGCTCGTACAAATTTTCAATACTGGATATAAAATGGAGATTAATTGGAAAATAATAACAATAATAATTTTTAACAAAAAACTGTCAGGTGGAATCTTAAAATAGTAAATGAGAGAGAAGATATGGCTTTGGAGGAATGGAGGGATCATGAGTAGGGCAAGTGTTACCCCCATAAAATATGACAAAGAAATGAATCAACAAATAACCAACTAAAAGCTTTAACGAAAACTATGGGACTCTACCTCTTTTGTTGTCAATATGTTTGCGCCCTTGATATCCCGATGTATTACACCTTGTTCATGTAGATAAACCAAACCCTCCAATACCTGGTAACGAGGATAAGGCCATCAAAATCAAACAAGGAATTAAGCCATTAAACTAAGAAAATATTAATATACCTGAGCAATATAAACAGCCACCAATGATTCCGGAAAGGGTCCAAATTTGTTTGGCTTAATAATGTTTGCTAGTGAACCATTCTCCACATACCTACGCAAACAACAATTCGAAACATGCTTGCAGAAGTTTTTGACAGTTTGGCCAAAGAGTCAGCAATAAATCTATTTAAAGAAAGGACAACTCAAGCAAACTTACTCAAGAATTATGTGAAGATGAGTCTTTGTTTTTAAGGATCCGAGATATTTCACAATGTTTTTATGGTTCAAGTTCTGTCACCAAAAAAAAAAGCAGCTCGAGTTCCATCAATATAATACTGAGAATATATGCCAACTCAAACACAAATGTTCACCTAGTTTTACTGGGGTAGAAAATCAGGTGCTTAAAATGATTAAACAACACACCAACATACACAAGTACAAAGAGGTTGCAAGAGCAATATTTAATCTGCAAAAATGTCAACAAAAATAACTCTAATAGCTTTCTTGTATTGAAATCTAGAATCTAGAATCAATAATCTTGATTGGTTCTTTTGTTAATCAGTGGGAAAAAATTTAACAAGAAGGAACTTTAATAGTTTTCATATATTGAAATCTAGAAATCAATCATTGTAAATCTTTTATAAAAATGAAGGGGAAGCAGAACAAGGCGCAGACACCACAGAACCACAACCAACAAGCTGTGTACTGAAATTTCATCATATCTCAAAGCAGCAATACTGGTGATTTTTAACTTATCAAAATCACCTGGAGATTTTAACTAGTAACCCAAAAGCCCACGTAGGCTGCAGAGGCACAGGCCCCATGGAACATGCATATTCCTCCAGCTAAAGCACATTATATTTCACAAAATTAATAACAAAAATTAACCTAAGAGCAATGTGAGATATAAAATTACCTTGAGCAAATCGATCTCTTGCTGTGATAGTTGATCATCCCGTCCACAACAACAGATAATTCAAAAGGAAATCAAAAGGTTGTTAGACAAATTGAAAAAGATCAAACTAGAAGCACATGTAAAAAATTTTGAAGCAATGAATAAAGCATCAGCTTTAATGTAAAGAAAATTTCACGAAGTGCCCAAAAATGCCAATTGACCCCACAGGAAATGCCTCCATTCCTGAATATTGCGCTGAATTAATGTTTTGAATAGTTGTTTGCATAAATACATCACCATTCATCAATGTCAACAAGTTATATCTTTATAAAAGTGAGGATGAATTGTTTAACGGTAAGATCTCTACCAATTGAAATAGACATCACCAGTCCAAACCTCCTTGGCATTATTTGGCTCCTAATTCTAGTGGACAGGGTTAGGAACTCTAGAGATTTAGTTCCACCAAATGTGAGAATATCTCTAGTATCAAAAAAATTAAAAATGAAATTGAGGGTGTGTCTATCAAGAAACAGAGATTGGATGAGAAGGGTTGACCATCAATTAGGGTTGTCTACGCATGTATATATACATTGTATGTGTCCTATAGAAAATATGTAGCAATTCAAATCCTATATCAAGAAGGAAAAAGGATAAATCAATGAAATCAAAGATCTTATGCTATTCTGCTATAGTTCTAAACAACACCTCAAGTTAAAGCGAATATATCATACATTTGAAACTTGTTACAGATTTATCTATATATCATACATTTCATACTTGTCACAGACGTATCTAACTCAAAAAATCCCCTAAAGCATTTTGGAATAAATTGGCAAGCTGGTTTTCAAACTTGACATGACCAATCTTGATAACACTATGTAGGATCTTCTCTATGACAATCCATTTTGATGCGATTTGTTATTTCATGGAATACTGGATTAGAAGCAATACGAACAGCAATCTGATTAGCATAAACCGTTTTCATAGGAAATGAATGGCCAACTTTTAATTCTTTCAGTAGATTTCGTATTGAACTCAACTCACATGAAGTGTGAAGCATGGCTCTATACTCTGACTCTGCACTTAACATTGCTACTACTGACTGCATCTTACTCTTCTAAAACACTAGGTTACCTCCAGCAAAAAAAATAAAATAAAATAACCAATAGTGGAATGTCTGATAATGACCAACCCAATCTATATTTTTATACGCTTGAACTGAAATATTCCCATTATTTTCATATAACAAGCCTCTTTGAGGTGCCCTGTTCAAATATCTCAGAATCTAGATAACTACATCCCAATGATTGGCACGAGATGATTCTAGGAACTACCCGCACTTAGAGCAAATTTCCCCCAAGAAGGTCCAAAAAAAGGTGTTTACCTCCACCAATACTAATAAATTCTGCAACGCATGACCTAATACAACTATATTTGGTATAGTGATGTAGGTTTCTCACGTCCAAATAAACCTCCCCATAGAGTCAAATTATAAAATAAATAAATAAACACAAATTTTAAAATAATAGCAATTTCAAATTTCGAAGGGGAGCCTTGGCGTAATGGTAGAGTTGCCGCCGTGTGACCTTGTGGTCACAGGTTCGAGTCGTGGAAACAGCCTCCTACAATGCAGAGTAAGACTGCGCACAATAGGCTGAATGTGGCCCGACCCTTTCCCGAACCCCACACAGGTGAAAGCTCCGTGCACCAGGCTGTCCTTTTTTTAGCAATTTCAAATTTCAAAAATTAATGTTGTTAGTATGGAAACATATTTCCAACTCCGCCTATGTTAGGGTATCCTTGATATAGCCGGTCCCAAGCCCGGATAAAGGAGAAGGGTTGTGCGTTAGGTAGCCGACAGCCAGCACAATATTTTGTCGGATTTTTTTTATGGATTTGAGACCTAATGAAATTTCGTGGGGGCGTCCCCTACTTAGCGACGCGCTGTATGGT
>QLOD02000001.1:25181213-25199757 GCA_003260245.2 Sideroxylon spinosum | reverse complement strand
CTAACGGAGGACATGGCCCACAACAGATTTGATTGGCGTCGTCAAATCCATATAGCCGACCCCACCTAGTGGGAAAAAGCTTAGTTTGGTTAGTATGGAAACATATTTCCCAACTCAACAAGAGCAAGAACAACAATAAATTTGATTTCCAAAATGGATGGAAAAGAATTTTTCAATCCCTCATTAAAAAAGGCATGGTCTTCAAGTAAAACCCACTTGAAGAAATATACATGCATATAAAAATATAGCCATGGAAAAAGGGACGAAAAAAATTAGTAAGCCTTAATGAGTAACATCCACATTTAAATTATAAAAGGACTTAAAAAAAGTTATGCATGCAAGCAAGTGGCAGTTTGATAAAGCTGAAAATTTAGTAACATAAGCTTTTAATAATAATTTTCTAATGATGAAATATTTGAAGTACTAAATTACCAAGGGGCAGTTTGATAAAGCTGAAAATTTAGTAAAAAAAGCTTTTAATAATAAATTTCTAATGCTGAAATATTTGAAGTACTAAATTTTAAATTTTATGATAAACATATTGGCAAAGAATGAAGATGAGCATTCAATAAACATCTTAAAGATGACTCTTGAATTAGTGGGGGGCAGTTAAGGGCATACTTGGGTAACAACAAATATGACACACAACTTCACAAAAAGTTTTGCCACGTCGATGGGCTGCCTTACTATAGTATTATATACAACATGTATTGAGCAAATAAATCGAATCAGCTATTAGGATGTCCTATAATTCAATATTTTAAAATATGACCAAATTTAATAAAGAAAATAAAAAGAAAGAATGAAATAAGATGGAGAAGGGGAAAGAAAGAATAAATATTTAATACCCTACCATTATAATGTTGAGATCCTCCTGAGCAATATTTTCCAAAGACACCTGTTTAATTGCAACAAAGTCTCCATTCTCCAAATCCAAACCCTTGTAAACTCGACCATATGCTCCTTTCCCAATCTCATCTCCAAGCATCTTCAAAAAAACAAAATCTCCCAGTAAGTTGGAAAATCAGATACATAGGATTAATCAAAGTAGTAAGTCCCATTTAGAAATGTTATTTTAAAAAATTTTAAAAAAAATAAAATAAAATAAGAGGTTAAGTGGCACCAGTTTCAGAAAATAACTGGAAAGTGATAATACATTGGAAAGCATATTTATCCCTCTATTAGGATGCAGCTGAAATTTAGGACTGCCCAAAAAAAAACATATTTGCTCTATTTTAGGTTGTTTTGGGATGCAAACACTGAAATACTTGTGTCAACTAGGGATATGAATGGGTAGGGTCCACAACAGACTACCCAAAACTAATTATTGGATCCAAATTTTTGGACCCACAACCAAACGAATCATCATATAAAACCAAACCAAATAGTTCCAGGCACAAACTCATGTTTCACGTAGAAACAAGCATGCCGGGTTTGTGTAGATAGGACAACGAGGCGATTTTGGGGCAGGTTTTGCTCAATCCTACACTAACCCCATTAGGAAAAACTTTCCTCATACCTATGATGGGTTGAATACTCGTCCCACTTAGATAATCAGACTTAAGTGGGTTGAACCTGCAATGACTTAAAAAATAAAAATAATTTCACAAAAAAAGAAAAATATTTCAAATTATATGAACATAAACTATATTTTCTAATAAATAATATAAACTAAATGCATGGGGTTAAATCAAATGCACTGTTTTGTTTGCAAGAATAGCACACTTCCTCCTCCCAATTGAACTGGTAATGATGAGCTGGCAATAAACGGCTACTGTGACTTCCTATAAAAGAGAAGCGAAAAAGTACATGAAAAAGGACTCGAACTCTCTCTTCTACATCCATTGTACTTGCTTTCTACTGTAATATAACTGACTTGATTGTTGGAGGCTCCCAGGCAGGCAACCCACTGCCTGTCATTAAGCTCTGACTATCTTTTTCTCATACAGGTTTGAATGGGAGGAGGCAGAGCGCTATTCGCAAATCAAGCTGCGTGGTTGATTTAACCCCCTGCACTAAAAAATAAAAAATATGCTAATAATAATTGTATATTATCTTTTATAAATAGGTATTTATCCACTGTTATAGGATAAAAAGTTATATTTAATGTACGATATCATGTAAGCGGGGTGGGTTCAGGTTTTGGGTGGGTACAGGTTAGGATGACCAATACCCTAAACCATCTCATGCCTGTCTTTTGATTATCTGTCTCGTACATTTTTTGAGTTTTACTATTCAAATCTCATGCTTGTCCTATTAGGTTTGAAGTAAAGAGAGTAGTAACCAGGTTCTCAGGTTAAATTGACATTCTGTAGCTCAGGTCTATTCTAACCCAAGCACTCAACCCAATTGGTAAGATTGACAAATTTTGACTCAAAACCCAGCAGGAATTTTTCGGGCACTTCGTGCACTGCTAGTATCAACTAAAACATGACTCAAATTACTTTTAGTTGATCAAAAAATCAAAATTGTACTAGGCCAAAAAGCTAAATGCCTAATACTTAAGGATTTCTCGAGCAAACAAATAGATCTTAAAAAAAAAAGACTACATGAAACAACTCGCCAGTGGTATATTTTTTTCATCTGACTTCAAATTCTGAATGTCGGAGTTTCCAAAAATAACCAACTTTCAGCTTTCGTCCTAAATAAAGGATCAGACTGAGTGGTGCTCTTTGTTGGTTACTTTTTCTCTTTTGAACTGTTTTGCAAATAGTGAGTGGAATCCCGCAATTGCACTATGCTCGGGCGAGCAGCTGATTTTGTCTCAGAGGAGGGAAACAACTATTCAAAATGTAATATAGAAAGAGAGAGGGTTAACAACACCAAAAACCCTATAGAAATAAAGAGATCAAAAACCCTAGAGATAGAGAATTGAACAGAAAACAACAATTCCTTACGTATTTATTGTCGAGAGTCTTGGATTTGTGGAAAGCGGACGTCCCAGACTGCCGTGACATGCCTCTTTCAAATATTCCTTTACTCTTATTTTAATTTAAATCTCTGTAGGCTACCAGGGAGAGAATTGGTTCTAAGACTTGTTACGATTATCAGATTGTGCGCTGCTGTTGGAAGTGTAGACGCTGAGAGAATATGATCGGAGAACCAAATACCCACGATCGAGAGAGAGAGAGCGCGCGCCCGCCTCTAGCTCTGAGAGGGGCAACGGTCAGAGGCTCCGATTGCGGTTGGCCTGGCGCGTTTCGTTAAACACTTGATGTAGCGTCTCCAGCTTAGACCCAGCCAAGAAAGTTACAAGGGAGTACAAATATGATAGTCTTCCCGTTTTGGACTTCTATTTTTTAATTTTTCATTATTTAGGGGATTTTTTCCTTTTTAATTTTTCATTATTTATGGGGCGTTTGCAATTAAAAAAATCATAAAATTTTATAACATTTAATTTTATGTCTATGTTTTCACAATTTTTCATCAATTTCAAGAACTACAGAATTTTAAGGAATTTTATCTTTTTTTTTTTGGCTCCATAAGTTAAAATTAAAAAAATACATGATGACGTCATTTTAATTTAAAGTTTAATAAACAATAACTTTTTATTTAGATTAAAATGGGAAATTATCAAAAAAAAAAAAATTACTGTAACTAGATTTGTGTTACGCGTGGGCCATAAAATCATGCATAATTATTTAAGAATATTGTTTATTAAATACAAAAAAAAATTTGTCTTTTGAAAAAATAAATTAATATTTTATTTTAACATAAAAATAGATAAAATATAATTTAATCCATAATTTGTGCGAAAATATTTTTTCCTTAATTATTGTTAACTTAGAAAGTACGAGTCTAATTAAATTTAATAGATTTAGATAATTGTGCATTTTAATCTAAATCACAAAGGAACTATTTGTTAATTTTTAAATTACAAAAGTTCGTGTTATGTTGGTAAAATTATAAAGGGTAAACTGTAATTATTATTATTATTATTTATCTATCTATATTATTAAAGGGCAAACCCGTATATTTAATGGAACTCATTTTTCAATGGTCCTCATTTTAGTGAAGTCTTTTCTTTGGCAAACCCGCATATTTAATGGAACTCATTTTTCAATGGTACTTATTTTAGTGAAGTCTTTTCTTTCTTCCCATAATATCATTTAACTTTTTGTAACTATTTACATAGAATTAAAAAGTAATTTGTTTATAACTTCCACACAATTAAGTAATTTCATGTATTTATTTTTTTATCTTCCTTAAATACCATTTAATTACTTATTATTTTGTAATTTTTATTATTTTCTTTAGGATTTATTTCACTTACACCCCACGTGGTTTCACCTTTATACACCTAAACCCATGGGTTTCATAAATGTATAACCAGACCCCTTCTGTTAAATTTTCACTCCAAAAAGTAATTTTTGCCTAATTAAATGTTGCAAAATTACCTTTTATACCCTTACTATTAATATAAAAAGTGCATAAAAAAATTAAGAGTAAGGTTCTTCCTTTATTGTTTATATTAATAGAAATAAAGTAAAAAATAAAAAAAATTTACTTTCTCACATTTTGGCTTATTAAATTATTAATGAAAAAAATAATGATAATTTATATATGTATAATTACTATTTTTATGTATTGCTAGGGATTATATTATAAAATTAGCAAATCCATAATCAAAACAAAGTGTTCAAAGTACTTAGCATAAGCTAAGATACTATTGTCTTGGGTTAGACATAGAAGTAAAGAGGTCTCAAAAACCCTTTTTGGATAAAGTTGGAAGTTTAAAACAGGGTAAACAAAGTCAGAATGGCATTAATGCAGGAAGACCGTGATATGGCCATGGTTAGTCGTGGGATAAAGTCGAGAATGGGATTTCGAAATTTGGTCGTGTGGGAAGACTGCACTGAATCGCAGGATCACTGTGGGAAGGCCGTGGGAAAGCTGCGGGAGCGAGTTTCCCGCGAAGTGTTATTTTCAGCCTTTGAAGTTCCTTTTTGAATCCTATACACTCCAGATTTTGATAGATATATATGTCTGACGTATCTAGAGTTTCAAAAAAGAATAAAGAGGATAATCATAATCGAGAGCTTTACAAGTCTATTTGTTCTCTCAACTGCTTAGCCAAGTTCTAAAGAGTTTAATCCGAAGGAGTTCAGATTCATGGTTCGTGATCAAGGAGGATTAAGTAAAGCTACTAACGAGTCAGGATTGTGCCTTCGAGGAGTCGGAGGACTTTCATTAAAGGATTTGGTGCATCGAGGATTCGAGCAAACGTCAACAGAGTATAGAGTCAAGGAATCGATCTATCGAGGGTTTGAGTTTGTAATCAATGCTTGATTTTAATGAAAGTTTTGGGATTTCCTTATATAGGTTTCCTCACCTTATATCTCGACTTCTATGTTCAATTGCATGTGACTGATTGATTGGGACATCTAGCACAGCACGTAATTTCATATACAAAATAAATTTAAAATATTGTTATGAAACATAATAATTTAGGTACCATTTGTTATACTAACAAATACCAAAAATCTCTAACAATCTCTAAAACTCCCTAACACATTTTATCCACCTTGTACTTCGTAAAATCTCTATGAATTTCTAAATATATTTATATATCCTTACAAATTTTTACAAACTGTAATACCTTTTTTACAAACCCCAACAATTTTTTTAGAAACCCTAATAACTTTTCAACAAATTTTAAAAAATTTGACACAAATTTGTTAGAACTGACCGATGAAACCGTTCTAACAGTTTCTCTCTTCTACTTTTTTCATATAAAAGTCAAAAAGTTGTACAACTTTTAAAAAAATGTGACCTAAATTCGTTAGAACGGATCCAAAAAACTATTCTAATAGTTTCTCTCTCCTACTTTTTCAAATAAAAGTCCAAAATTACACTATTCATCTCCAAAAAATCATGGTTTGGACTTAATATACCAAACGCCAATGTTTATCCTAAACCACATTTTTTTTTATTTTTTTCTTTTTGTTTTTAACACTCCAAACATTACCTTAAAGTACTGATATGGAAAAAGTTTCACAAAAAAGTTATTGGATTAAATAGATTGTAATTCTTTTTCATATTTAGTTAATTAGATTATTAATTGTAAAAATAATGATACTTTATTATATATAATTACTAATTTATATAATAATTTAAAATATTAATGCAGATACATAATGCAAATATATAATAAATAATTTAATGTAATTTATATAAAAATATATATGTATTATATCATAATATAAATATCTTTTTATTGATACTAAGAGTATAAAGGTAATTTTATGGTATTGGATTTCCGAAAAGTTATTTTTTGGAGAAAATTTTAACTAAAAGGGTCTGAATGCACATTTATGAAATCTCAGGGAGTCTAAGTGCACATTTATGAAACCTTTAGGATCTAGGTATACAAAAACGAAATCACAGAGAGTGTAAGTGAAATAAATCCTTTGCTTTTAAATGCTCCCTAATTATGCGTTTTGTACTTAAATAACCTTAACTACTTTATTATTTACAACTTGAATCACTTTTATTAATATCTTTATAATTAACAAATTAATTAATGATATGCACATAGTTTTAAAACAAAAGTTTAATAAAAATTTACGTATATCGCATGTGCACCAATATCTAAAATACATATATAAAAATAAAAATTGATACAAAATTTAAGCAAATATTTATAATTTACAAAACTAAAATATTTTTATTAATTACTAAAAAAAGAAAAAAATGCATGGTGTGTCACTAACGTCTAATTGTTATTATGTGTGCACGTATGTGCACATACATAACGAGACTTTTTTTATTGCTAGTGGTGCTTATTTGTCAAAATACTATCTATTTCAACTTATTAGACAAAATACCGATTATTGAAAAAATTCATTCTCGAAAAGCGATTTTAAATGACAAAATTCTTTAAAAACACATTGTGAGATTGCTAATTTTTAAAGTTGTATTCTTGGTTATGAAAATTATGAAAAGAAAATTAGAATGGTCAATTCGGCTTTTCAAAGGTCATTTTGATGCACGGGCCTGAAATACTTTCAACCTACTAAACAAGAGCAATAAACATCATTGGGAGATCTCCATTTCATTTCAAAATGACTTAAAATTTTACACGAGGTCAAGCACACATTTCTAATGGTAGTTGTCAAGTCAAAGTAGTCAAATTCTATCACCAATTATTGCCTTATTTTACGTGCCTAAAATTGTATGTGCTAGCATAATTACTGATAAAAATTTTCAAAAGTCAATTTGATGGCACTATTAAATTTCTCATGCTAAAAAATGATAAACTATTCTGTATCATCCTTCAAGGGGTTAATTGAAGAAATTGCTTGGGAGGGGGGCACTATTTTATGCATTTCTTTGCAGTAGTTTTTAAATTGTCATAACTAGGTCACGAAAAGTCAAATTTTGACCAACTTTTGACCAGGTTAATCGTAAGAAACTCTAATCTTAACATAGCATCCCTACTTCCTAGTTAACCAGCAAAAGCTTTGAAAATTCCCCAAAACATCAATTACATAACTTAAGAAGACCTCAGTTGGCATAGAATGAAGTAAAAAAGCGCCCTAAGGCCTCCTCTCCAATCAATAGATATGCAAGAAATCCTACAAATAGCGTACATTCATGGGAAATTCTATATATTTAATGGGCTCTTTTGCATCTCAAATTTGTGCTTTTGACCATCAACATTGCATATCAGAATCATGCATTCAAAACATTTAAGGAGTTCAAGCAATTGTCTAATATAACCACCACAGTGGTATAATTTTCTCTCTCTACTAATTTTCATGATTATTAGTACTTAATATTTGCATGATTAGGATAGAAACGCTTCTATGTGTAAATAGGATATTTTCCATTTAAAAGGCACCTTGGCATTTCGTCACTTGAAATTCAATTTCCATGCTCGAGCTAATCATAACAGGTAATGGTAACTGGGGTAACCTAAGACAATAGTAAGACATATATGACATGACCTCATACTAGTACATAATATGACATATCATATAATCTAATGCCACTATGCCCACTTAAATTATGGTGGACCTCTAATCATATCTCAGTGATAAAAATAATTCCTTAAAATATCCATTGGTTCACACTTATCCAAAAAATAAATAATTCCTTTAAATATTAATTCTTAAATATAGTTGACTAATTCCTTAATATAAAAATATATTGCAATTAAAATTATATAAACTAATCACTAAAAATATAATTTACTATCTTCAACTTCTTAAAGGCTTACCAACTTCTGCTACACCCTCTTATTCTATATATTCATAATATATGCTAACATGATCACTAAAATTCATTTACATCTCCTAAACAACTTTTTTATTTTCCCTTTTGAAATGTCATATCTATACAAACTTAATTCCTGAAGTTTAAGATTTTTGAAAATATAACCAACAAAACTATATTTCAGACGTAATTTATACTTAGCAAATGCATTATACAAAATTTTTTTTGTACATCTCGTTAGCAATAATTGCATAAAACTTGAAGCAAAATCTTATATATCTATAACACCAAAATTTCTTGTGATTAACAAATATGAGTATACTTCCAAAATTATAGCTAAACTGTCTATAAAACAAATCATTTTTATCTCTCATGATTGTCTTGCTACTAAGGATCCACTAAAGATATATATTTGAATTGCAAAAATCTTAGTACCTCCAATATATATTTTTCATCCATAAATATACTCAAACTTTGATGTCATAAGTCCTTATCTACCAATATCGATTCTTATGATCTAAAATCCGAAATACAATCCTAATTTTAAAATCAAACTTCTATGGTCAAAAACTTTCTCCCAAATTCAAACAAATAAGAACCAACTCCATTAAAAACATACTATATTTTTTAAGAATCTCTAAATTGAAGTTAAATAAGTTAACTTAAAATCACCTTAAAATTTGATATATTATTTCCTTTTATGCATGTCACATCAACTTTTGTAATCTCTACAAAATTTCATAGCCTTCAAACTCCAAATTATACTAATAAATTCTCAAGGGTTATGGTGACTTTATTAAACCGCTAAGAACGATAATTCTAAATATCATTATAAATCAAATACTCAAAATTTATAATTTCCTAAAATCCTTTAAAATCCTACCAACTAATAAAATCAGATCACTAAAATATTCAATACCATTAAGCTATCTTCCAAACTCCGTTATTAAACATCTCAAATAACAAAATGTATAAAATATGGCATTTAATTCTCCCTACTCATCAAGAGCCAATTTCGAATAACAAAAATTTAACTTCCAAAATATAAAAATCTCCAACGTTCATTATCCAAATAACTTACGTAATTCGATATGATACGATCGGAAATTTATGCTATTAAACTTTAAGATAATAGCACTTCGATATGCATATATATATATATATATATATAAGTACGCCTCTCACTAGAAATCCACAAGATCTAAATTAAGACATAATTATATATAAACTTAACTCACTTTCTTCTTCGTACAAGCTCTAGAGATCGGACCTTCACTAATTAAACTAATTTTATAACATATTATAAGCTTGATGCTCTGGTACCACTTTTGTCACACCCTAAATTATGGATGAGACCCGCCGTGGGCCGCAGTGCCTTAGCCTATAGCACATGCAAGACCTCATAAACCTAAGTTATTAATTTTTACATTAGTAATAAAATAAAATCCTAAATGCCAGATATAATTCTCTAAACAAAATCAACCAAGTAGTCTACAACAATAATAGGTCCCAAAATTTTGACAATTCAATAATACCCAAACTCTCTAACGTAAATAAACCATTAAAAATTTCTATAGGAGATCACAGACTCATGATGTCACGGTCTCAAACTAATCTAGAATTCTTGCCTACGATTCTTTACATCACTTGAAAAATGTTAAAAATGAAGGGTGAGCTAAGCGTCTAGTGAATGAATTGCCAAGCCAAAAATAATAATAGTAATTTAAAAATAATAATTTTTAAATAAACAATTTAACCAATAAAAACATTTCAAGTAAAAATAATGTCCATGTATAAATACTAGTAAATTCAAAACCTGCACGTCAAAGTGTAATAACATCCATAAATCACACATCAATCACAACATTGATAATGAACATTAATCCATGATCGTTAGATGGGAATTAAATATAATGAATGCTAAATAATTTCTCATGGGCAGTACCCATTAGATCAAGCATCGTACTTAGAGTCACCCACTCTAGTTCTTGGACTCTTCCCTAAGCCATTCCGATTGAGGTCACAATGATTTTCAAAGCCTGTTTCTACAATTATTGAGAACTAGGGTAACCACGGTTCTTACGGGCTTGTTGCCTAGTTGCCAGAGTTACGCCACTTGAAGTGCCTATCCCTTAGAATTTTATTTCAATTCCAATTAATCATAAAATAATTATTCATCACAATCCCATAAATTCCTAAACTGAACACAAGTGTTCAAATAATTTTTCCTACGCTTAATAGTATAAAAAATGGAATTTCTTATCCAAAATAAATAGATTTTTACAAATACTAGTTCAAAAAATCCAATCTTTAAGATATTTATGCTTGGATCAGTTTATAAATTTTTAATACTAGCAAGGCAACCACTTACTTAAACTCCAAATGTAAATTAAATTGGGATAAGTCATCACAATCTTGAATACAAGAATATAGTACCTATTATTTAATATTTATCTTAAGCAAAAGATTATTCAATATTATTCTTTTTTGTCAAATAGCTAAAATTAAACTAATTAATCATTAATAACCCAAAAAACTCTCTAGTAATGTGATCTCTAATTATATATATTTTCCAATCACAAATCAATTCAATCAATTACTCTCAACCCTTATATATATGTATAAATGTTTGATACACAAATAATATATATCGACCCTATAACGTCATGAAATTTTTAATCAATCAGTTTTTCCAATTGAACCTTAAATATAATATATATGCACATATCCTCGTAAGCTATCAAAATCAAGTGTTGTACAGCGGAAAGGCCATCTTTTTTTTTTTTTCCCTTCTCCAACTTACTATCAATATGTCGTATGTACATATCTATAATCCATTATAAATCTTAAAACCATCAATGAAATTCTTATATATATATACACATGTACAAATCTGACAAGTCATTAACCCTTTAACCAATTCTCCTTAGCTTCTCATCTATGTATATCATTCAATAAAGGAAAATAAATAATTAAAGAAAACTTACCTTTGAAATTCCCTTCACCTTTCACTTTGTCGCAACCCCTCTATCTTTTTCTCTATCTCTCCCCCTTAATACTGAATAGAATAAAACCCTAATATGACACAACCCCTACATATACGACGTCTGTTTACCCAAGTTTATAAACTTGGTTTTAGAATTGATTTTGATGATAACAAATATTGAATTAAATTTTCACAATTAATTTTAAATAGACATAATATGAAAAATTACAATTCATTTTAATATGATATATTCAAGACTAGATGCTTGGAAGAGATTGATATTATTTTTCAGATATTTTTACATAATTTGGATAATGAAATAAATGAATTTCAATGATTAGAGTAATGGAAATTAAAGAAAGATGATGACTTAGTTTTACTAGGATGAACATATAAATCAAACATATGTTAGTATATGGATGATATCAGAAGATCTAACAGTTCAATTTTTTTGAAATTTTAATATAGTAAACTAGACTTCCATATTTACAAATTTACAGAAAGGAAATTCTTGTGAATCTAAAGTTAAGACTAAAAATGAGTTGGATATTAATCATTATAGAAGAAAATGTAATTCTGAATTCTGGATCTAGTGTTGGTTTTTGGGCCATACCTCGTAACCTACAAATTCAAAAATTCTGATTTTTGGTGTGTCAAAAGAAAACTTATAAAGCTACAACTTTCGTAGTTTAAGTTTCTTGAAATAATGATTGTTCAGTAACTTTATCTTCTCTGGATGATCAAGCCCAGGCCTGGAATGCTATCTAATACACCGGTGTGGTGCCTACCAAAGAGTCTCCGATGTTTAAGTTAGCAAAAGAGTTAAGTATATATGTTGGTAGAGTTTTGGTAAGGTAAAATATGTGATGCTTGTGTACTTGCATAGTGGTTGTATTTATAGAGAGATAGGCTTTGCATGGCCGAGATGTGCATGTGTGTTCCACGTAATCACTCTTCTTCTCAATCAAATGATGCCATGCGTATTGTAGCTCTCAAGAATGATTCCGTTAATTAGTTATCAAAACTATTAGTAGATAGGCAACGCCTTTACCGGCGCTGGTTACAGGACACATCGACAAATGGTTATAGGCGTGACAATGACATAAACTGGTTCATCTTTCTAATGATGATCGTTCGATCTCGACCGAGGCCATGATTGATTGATCGGATTGATTGACCCATGATCATTTGGGTGTGTTGATCGATTGTTTGCACCCTATCAGATGCCCCTTATTCCTTCAGTTATTGAGATGACTGAATGGAATCTAATCCTACACATGTACTTCATCGTTCGGATGCTGTTGATCGGTCGGGTACACCTTATCAGATGCCCCTGATTCCCTCAGTTATTGAGATGACTGAACGGAATCATATTAAGCATATTTCACTCATCCATTCCTCATGACGATCGGTTAGACAGTTGTCTTATTCTCGAAACATGCATACATTTACTTTGCCACATATCATAGAAGTATTAGTTATGATGTAAGCATGTCATAGCACATTCTTCAAACCATTGGATCAGTTCTTTCCCACCTAAATCACTACCGACGATTTCAAAAATATAGTAGTATAAATTCCGGGAGGAAATCGTTTATTCTTTTTACGCGAATTTCTTCTACGATTTCATTATTACGAGTGAAACTTTTGGTCTTCTTGTCTTCAAAATTTTTTGCATCAATCCTTCTTTTGAACTTAGGTAAGATTTATCCCTCTTTTCTTTTATTTTGCTGATTCGCATTTTATGCTTTGGTTTTCTATCCATTACACATATTCTATAAAAGAAACTAACCCTTTTCAAACCTTTTAGGGTTTATAGATAATCCTAGATTTATTCGATTTGTAGTTGGAGGATTAATCTTTATGGTGTACAGTTTCTATTTGTCTCAATTGTTTTCATTCATTGCCATGAGTCACCTTGAAAAAGACCACTCCTCTATCATGGAACTGTCCAACGACGATGGTCTCGTCTTTAAGAGGCATAAAGCCTCAAATGTCCCCAGTATAAATGGGCTTTGACCGGACGATATAGGCGTATTATCGATGCCTTCAAACTCAAAATAGGGTCAAAACTACACCATTCTATCATAACCAATCGAGAGAGTATTGAGTTTGAGACTGGTGAGATCGAGTTGACCATCTTGGCAGAATGAATCTCAAAATTAATAACGGATTTTCAGTTCCTTTCCGACCTAACCTTTTAAGTCCTTGGACATGAAGAACCTGCATGCTTACTAAGGAGTTGTGAGATTGTTGTGTAAGAAGCAACTTTGGTTGAGGGTCTTCATTTCCCCCTCCAAATTCATTCATGAAGTGTTAAGTCACCTCGGTCTCCAAATAGTTAAAGAATTTTGATAGGAAGTGCTGTCTTCTGGCAAGCTGCCACTGGACAAGCGCTGTCGGTAAACTAGTTCCTTCACTTTACAGGGTAACAAAGAAGGGGTCAGGGTGGTGGTATTTCTTGGCAAAGAAGCCCAAATTCAATTTTGTTACTTAGATGCCTACCTCTCATAAAGCGTGGAAAGATAAATTCTTCTTCATTCACGGGAGCAGTTGAATGTTTCAGGAGTGGAAAATGGACGAGAATAGAAAAGTCCAAGTGCCTCAGATTTGGGGCCAGCCGACACTGAAGAGTATGTTTAGATTTTTTTTATCAGGACATGATCAAATCTTATACAATAGGTAATTTGATGCTGAGAGGGTTGTGGCCGTGGAAAAGAAGAGGAAGAAAGAGGCACTGACTAAGTTGGAGGTGGCAAAGGATTTTACTAAAGCAGCTCAAGCTGAAAAGGAGGAAGTTATTTGCCATGAGCAGGCAGTCATCGAAAAGAATAAATCTCTCCAATTTGAAAGGGCAAGTCTGTGGAAGGAGCTCTAAACGGAGAAGAAGCTGAGAGAAGCGGCTGAATTAAATGTGACTGAGTTGATGAAGGAAATGGACAACCTTGAAAGCTCTGTCATCCAAGACTTTAAAAAGACCGATGATTTTCAAGAACTACTCATGCTGATCTTTCTACAAGGGTTCAAACGTGCAAAGGAGAAATTCGTAGCTTCCTTCCTATACTTGGATCTTTCAGCCATCAAGCATGGCCATACTGTTTCGGATGAAGGGTCAAAGGAACAAGGTGAAGCCTTGGATTAGCCCCAAGATGCTAAATAGCCTCGGGAGACCACTGAAGAAACCACTGTTGACTTAAAGAATATTGGCGGTATTCCAGGGACTACCAAAATTGTTAACTTTGAAGATGCTACCCAAGATTAGGCTACTATTTGAAGAATTTCTCCTTTATTTCTTAGTTTTTTGTCATGTCGAGCTTAATTTTTCCTGTAAAAGACTTTCTTACTGAAATGGAACTTCACATTTCTTTCTATCATTATGTTGTGTAATTTATGGATGTATTTGTTTCCTTATGTTGCCTTCTTTTTCTTTTTGTGTTGGAATTTTTTCCTTAGTCATTGGCTACGTATACCTTTTTTTGTTTTGTTAGATCCCCGGAACAGAACAAGATATTTTGCTGTATTATGACTTTGGCCTCATGAGCCATTTTTACGCTGCTCAGTCTCTTAGATAGAGCAGTTTTTTTTTTTTTTACCTTACTTAATCGAGCGGGAGAACTTTGTCATTGTATTGGCATTGGTCTCATGGTCTCGGCTTAGTCTCATAGATCGAGCATGGTCTTTGCTCTGCTTAATCTCATGAACCGAGCAAGAAATCTTCACCATTCATTGGGCTTTAGCTCTATGGGCTCGGCTTGATCTCATAGATTAAGCATAGTCTTTGTTCTACTTGGTCTTGTGAATCGAGTAGGAAATTTTTGCCATTAATTTGGCTTTGGCCTCGTGGGCTTGGCTTGATCTCATAGATCAAACATAGTCATTGCTCTACTCGATCTTATGAACCTTGCAAGAAATCTTTACCTTTATTTAGCTTTGGCCTCGTGGGCTCGGCTCGATCTCATAGATCAAGTGTAGTCTCTGTTTTGCTCGATCTCATAATTCAAGCAGGTATTATTTGGTCATAGACTAAGCAGGTACTGTCGCACGATTAAAAGTAGAGACAAATATAGAATCGGAACCTACCAATGCATAATGTTTTATTGATTATTAAATAAAATTACAATTATAAATTTTCTTAAACGTAATATTTCTGAAGGTGCTCAACGTGCCATGGATGGGGTAATTCCTTACTCTCGAGAGTTCTGAGTCTGTAGGTCATTCTTTGAGTAGAACCATGTATCTCGTAAAGGTCTCTCCTAGTTTGGACCGAGCTTCACTTCTTGAGGGTTACGCATTGATTGGTTGATTCTCTTTAGTACAAGTTCTAGTTTTGAACTCCCTCTGCTTAGCTCTTTCCTTAAGGTACCGACTTATTCTTTATTGATATGCGGCTATCCTAATTGCAGCTTGTAGTTTTCTTTCTTCAAGCAAGTGAATTTCTTCATTGATTGTGTCCTTGTGCACTTCTAAGGTAAAGCATTGCATCCTCGGGCTAGGTAGCCCAATCTCAATTGAAATTACTGCCTCGGCCCAATATGTAAGAGAGAACGGTGTCTGACAAGTCATTGCCCTCTCTGTCATTGTGTATGCCCACAGGATGTTAGGGAGCATATCTGCCCATAGGCCTTTTTCTATGTCGAGCTTTGTTTTGATTATCTTGAGGGGAGACCTATTAGTAACTTCAACTTGTTCGTTTGCTTGAGGGTGCTTAGGGAACGAATAATGATGGATAATGCCTAATTCTTCATATAATCCATTGAACTATTTCCCTTTAAATTGTGTTCCATTATTTGTGATGACCACCCTTGGAATGCTAAATCAACAGACTATATTTTGCCATAAAAACTTTCTCATGTCCTGCGTAGCTATGGTTGGCAACACCTCTACTTTTGCCCATTTAGTGAAGTAATCAATGGCCACTACAATGAATTTCCTTTGTCCTCTGCCAAATGGGAGTGGCCAACGATGTCTACTCCCCACTGAATAAATGGCCATAGGCTTTAGATTAGGGTTAGTTTGTAAGCAAGTTGCCTCGGGATTTTTGAAAACCGCTTGCACTTTTCATATTTCTTGATGAAGTCTCTGGTATCCTCCTTCATGGTCGGTTAATAGTAGCCAGCTCATAAGATCTTTCCTACTAACGTTCTGGCCCCTGAGTGATTGCTTAAAACTCCATCATGGATTTCCCTCATAACATAGTTAGCCTTCTGGTCATTCATGCTCCTCAGCAATGGCAAGCTTTGGCCTCTTTTGTAAAGGATTCCATCCATCAACAGATATCTGCTCGACCGATACTAGATGATTCTTGCTTCGTTCTTCTCATTAGAGTTCCATTCTCCAGGTAATTCATGATCGGTCTTGCCTATTCAGCATCCTCATTGATCTGGTTAACCTCTGTGGTCTGGATGCTCGGAGAATCTAGGATTTCAATTGGAACATTCAAGTTTATTTCTCCCCAAGGAAGTAATACTAGCCAAATGGTCTACCTCTTTGTTTTGGAGCCTCGGTATCCTTTCCAATTGAAATCTTATGAATTTTCTTGTTGAACTTTTTGCCAGTTGGTAGTATTCGATCATGTTGTCTCTCTTGTCTCATAGTCCCTTTGTACTTACTCCACCACGAGCTGAGAATCATTGCAAACATGTATCTCTTCCACCACATTCTCCAGGCCATATGGAGGCGAGCGATTAAGGTTCATACTCAGCTTCATTATTGTAGGTTGGAAAATTAAAACGCAATGCATATTCCAATTTATGACCATCAAGAGAGATAGGAATGATACCCTTGCCGCCGTAATTCTAAGTGCAAGAACCATCCACATTCAGTGTTTAAAGTTGTTCTATTTCCTTAGCTTAAGTTGGGTTTGCTAGGTTGGCTGTAAATTTAGCATGAAGCCTGCTAGTGTGTCTCCCTTGATTGCCACCCTTGGTTGATACTGAATATCAAATTGGCTGAGCTCGATCAACCATTTCGTTAACCTACCCGAGGTCTCTGGCTTGTGCAACACATTCTTTAGGGGCTGGTAAGTAAGCACCACGATTGAGTAAGCTTGGAAATAGGCCTTGAGTCACTAAGCCGCTGTTACAAGAGCAAGGGCCATAGTTCCATTCTTAGGTTATGCTCTTTTGCTCCCCTAAGGGCTTTACTTATTTAATAGAATGGTTTCTACACTCCTTCTTCCTTTTGAATTAAGGCCGAACTTACCACCATAGAAGAAATCGAGAGGTATTGGTATAACTCCTCCCCTGGAATGGTCTGACTGAGCAAAGGGACCGATCCAAGGTACTGTTTTAACTAATGAAAATCCTCATTGGATTCCACTATCCATTGAAAACCTTTTCTCAACACTTTAAAGAAGGGTTGGCACTTTTTTGTAGAACGAGAGATGGATCTGTTGCGAGTTGCCACATGCCCTAACAATTTTTGTATTTCCTTTGATGTTCGTGGGGGATGTATTTCCGTGATTGCTTGAGTTTTCTTTGAATTGGCCTTAATCTTCTACTGGATACCATAAAGCCAAGGAATTTTCCCAATGCAACCTCGAATACATATTTTTCCAGATTTAACTTCATTCCGTACTGTCTTAAAGTGTTGGAGGTCTCTTGTAAATTAGCAATATGAGAATCCGTCTTTTTACTTTTCACGAGCATATCATCAACTTACAATTTCACGTTTCTTCTACTCTGATTTTTGAACATTCTATTCATCAATCACTGATATGTCACCCCCGTGTTCTTTAGACCAAAGGGCATGGCATTGTAATAATATAGCCCACGATTAGTAATGAACGTTGTATGTTCCTAGTTGTGCTCGGCCATCTTGATTTGATTATACCCTAAAAGGGCATCCATAAATGATAACAGTTTGTGACCTAATGTGGAATCGACTAGCAAATCAATGGAAGAAAGAAGAAAACTATCCTTTGGGCATGCTTTGTTGAGTTCCGTAAAGTCCTCACACATCCACCATTTGCCATTCGACTTCTTCACTGTGACTACGTTTGACAACCAAGTGGGGTAGTGGACCTCTCGAATGAACCTGGCTCTTAATAGCTTATTAGCTTCCAACTCAATTGCTTCGTTCCGCTCGAGACAAAAAAAACTTTCTTTTTTGTTTGATGGGCCTGGCTCCAGGATAGATGTTCAGGTGGTGGGTGACCGCTTTCATATCAATGCCAAGTATCCCTTTATGGGACTAGGCAAAAACATCTACATTATTTACCAAAAAACCATTCTGCTTTTTCAGGTGTTTGGGAATTTTGGTGCTGACCTTGATTGATTTGTTTTCCTTAGGGAGACCAATCATAATATCCTTTAGCTTATCTATTGATTCTCCCCTTTTGAT
>QLOD02000001.1:25154910-25168281 GCA_003260245.2 Sideroxylon spinosum | reverse complement strand
TGTTTTTGGCAAGTCAATCCGTGTATCATATTCACGTTCACCACCATGGGGGACGTCAAATAAACTGGCCCCCGGGCTAAGATGGAAATGCTACTTGCAGGTTTCTGGCCTTCAAGGGTGGTACAGATGTTATGTTGCATGGTAACGTTAGTTCTATCTACGCTTGAAAGCAGATAGCCGTGCACTCATTATTAGTGATAATATTGAATGTAATAAACAGTTGACCACAACCGGGTCCTACGATAGGGCATGAAACCTCAATTCATCTGGTCAGTGTTGTTGGTGAAGAATGCGATAAAAATTATAAGAACTTACTTGGTTGTTGACTTGTTGAGGGCTGTGCTTCAAAATTTCCCCCCTCTTGCAGATTAAACTAGCATTTTGTTTGACTTTCTGCGAGTTTGGATTGAAATAATTTGTTTGTAACAATGTTTGGTTGATTAAACTCTCAGCAGTCCCCACTTGATATTTCGAAATTCTACAGGTTTAATTTTATGTGTTTCAAATGCTTTTGCTGAGAAGATCAAAATGAGATATGTTTGAAAAAATTTAAAGGTTTTATTAATCAATCTCCAAGGAAAAGTCACTCATGAAATGCCAAGATCAAAACCTCAAGTTTTTGGCGTTTATGGGATGATTGATTTGTTTTGTTTATCCTGTTGCAAGTCTAGCCAGAAGTAAGACTTGAAATGTTAGAAGAACCTGGAAACCTAGTTTTCTATTTGAATGAATCAGGAATGTGCATGTCTGGTGGGGGGTGTTTGGGAGTCGCTTTGGCATTTCAGCGACTGAAATGTTTCGTATTAACAGTGGGATTTTTTTCCAAATGATTCAGTGGTCTTCATTTAATTTGATTAAAATTAATTTTTTAATTAAAACTAAAAAAATAAGAAGGATACTAATCTAATTTTTTAATCAAAACATACCTGCCTTTGCTTTTTAATCATTATCCTTCTCATTTTGTTAATTTTAATTAAGATAAATTAGGACCACTGGATCGTTTGAAGAAAATCCCGAGCGTTTCAACCTAAAGTTTCAAAAGGATTAGAGATTTCAAAATTACCCGTATCCGATGAGTACATACTTCACCCGCCCTATTCGGGGAGGGTATGGGGATATTAATAAAGGGAGCGAGGATGGGTATGAGGATTTTAGGATGTACCCGAAATGTTAGTCTCCATTCCGTTTTCCCGAACCCGTTTGAATATAATTTATATATTTTGATTTTAATAATTATTTAATATAATATATATATATATACCAAAAGTAAAAGTGTAAAAGATTATCCGAATCATATTGGTGGTAATGTTGTCATATATGTATATTACCATCTTTTAATTAAGGTTGGACTATATATTTTTTATTTTTTTCTTATTAATTTATTCTTTTTTATTATTAAATAAAAAATTATTATGTTTGGTGAGTAAACGGCGACGGGGCGGCGAATCCGTTAACTAGCGGGGATGGGTATGGAGAAATTTTTCATCCCCAAAACGAGGACAGGGACAGGAATGGGGATAGCTATACCCTCCCCTACCTGTCCTGTTGACACCCCTAAGAAGGATTGCAATCCCCTCTAACCCTCTAGTGAGAGTGAGATTTAAGAGGTATATAAACTTTAGGGTAAAAGCAGTGGAAGGATGTTGTTAAGTGCCAATAATGATCAATCTACCTAATAATTAAAAGTAAATATGTTCGTAATTACATTTTATTCATTCGTTGTACTATGTTAATATGTTAATATGGTATCATAGTTGCCACAAATATTTTTTTCATTAACTCGCTTTCTCGAACCACCAATCCTTCCTATAACCTTAACACTAGCAAACCTGAAATCCCCATCTCCAACTCTTGATTTTTAAACACCCATGGTATGGTAAAAATTCCCAAACATTGACCTCCCTATTCAACTATCATATGTCCAATGCCATCAACTTAAACAAACAATTTCCCACCATAGGACCAAATTCAAGAAGAGTAAAGTAAAAAAAAAAAAAAAAAAAAAAAAAAAATATGTGAATGGAGAAGTTTCAACAATTAGGATTTGACCTCCCGACATATTGGTTGATGGGTTTGTTATTCACCCATTTGATCATTGGTTTAAATCTGCTTTGGGTATGATAAAGAAATAGGTATAGTAGTTTAGGGTGCTGGGGAACGTAGAAAACCCCAAGATCACGGCTATAATGTATATAATTTATACTAAATTTTTTTTACCGTTTTATTCTACGAGAATAAGATCATACCTTCGAGACCTCTCAGGTTTGATCTCGACAGATTCAATAGACAAAGCTTTCGTCGACTGCTTGATCTCAACCTTCAACCTTCTGCCGTATTCCCAAAAATACATTCATTCTCTCTCACAAGATGGTGGGATCTCTCGATAGTCTCTCTAGGATTTCTTATTTTTCTTTTAAGAAAATGTTAACTCTAACTGCCATCAGGGAGGGTATTTATATAGGGCTACAACAGGGACCAATAGGCAAATAAGAAAAAGACTTTCTATGTAATTAAATCTCCTAACCATACTCGGGTTAGGATTTAATTACATAAATTATAATTCATTCCACTAAAGAATTATAATTGCACTTTTAATCTTATTCGAAATTATATTTTCGAGCCTTTAATATTAAATACTTATTATCTCCCCACGTTAAAATTACAGGTTCCACCAATTAAATTTAATTACTGACAATCTAATTTAATTAGCTTTTTATTATCCTTGAGACCTTTCCACTTAACTTATTTGACGTATCGGATTCAAAATCCATTTGCAAGATTTGATACAGTCAAAACTTATAAGCTTCCTCAAGGGGATATCATCAATCCAAATTACCAAAACGTGGATTCCTTCAACTATTAATAGTCACCATATATATAATGTTATCGCCCAATCCACTGAGCTTATTGACTCACATAGAATCTTACTTTTTGTGTAATCAAAGTAACAATCGTCAGATACACGTGTCTAAGAATAGAATTCAGATTAAGAGTATAAGCAATCATAATAATCATGAGGTTTAAATTATTTTATAAAGTCAGTATAAAATAACTAACTCAATTGTGTCTAGCTCAATACACACAAAGTGTAGTAGCACAAAAAGTTAGAATTAAACCATTCCCCGGGGTTAAGACAGACCTACTAAAATTCTGTGCTACGGTTCTACTGATGGCGTGTCCAATTCAATCTAAAACTGTCAACGATAAACTTGTATTTCAAAAGAGCCGATGATCTAGTCTTCTGTGCATAAGCCGTACTCTACACCTAGATCAAATACTCTTTGTGATTATTAGACACATGCACAAATATAGTAAATGGTATTCATTACTCAAAAGGAATTCGTATTAAAATATAAAAACATAATATAAAACATATCTTTTAGTCTATATCTCTATCAGGGGGTCTTGTTATACTTTAAAAAAGAAAAAAGAAAAAAAAAAAGGAACAACGATTAGAATTATATAAAGTAGTCTTACCATTGGCATGTAGAGAAGCATACCCAATTTTGGGTTTTTTTTTGTTATTTTACTCCTAATCACCTAACTATGTAGGCATATACTCTCCACGGAAAAATATTTGGAAAAGTAAACTTAATGAAAAATTGGAATCATTGTTGGTTTTTCGTTAGTAAAAAACGCAAAACCATTCTGAGTTTTTAGGTTCCTCCAACCATCACAATTCAATAAAAAAATTAAAAAACTCAAACTTAGAACCATTCTGAGTTTTTAGGTATATAGTAAAAAAATAAAAAACTTAGAACCATTTTACGTTTTTAGGGTTCCTCATTGAAAACTCATGCGTTTTTTCAACAACCATTTCTAAGTTTATAATTTATAAACAAACAAAAGGAAAGAAAAAAGAAAATATATATGAGGCTACAAAAATTAAAAAATATAACATATCTTCATAGTTAACAAACATGTAAATAATAAAGGAAAAACACTAATCGGTGCCACATCTAGGAACCTTTTGAGTCCGCTCTGGGTTCTTACGTGTCCCTCTTATCTGTGGTTGAGTCGAAGGCTTAATCGATGAAGAAACGATCAATCGGCTGAGAGGGAAGATCGACCGACTATGGGGCATGTTCCTCCAAGTCTACACAACTTGATGTCTCTATCTCTTCCTTCTCATATACTGCAGTGGTGAAGGTGAAGTAGACTATTTAATCGAAAAGTGGGCATAGCTGAATATCCTAAATCTTTGGCTTCCGTTATGGGACATTGTCCATTAATCTTTGGAGATGCCATTTAAATACCACCACGCATCAGAATTGAGATCCTTTATGATCCGCAGTATCGAATCAAACATTTGAAGCTGAGAGGTTCTCGTAGCTTGAGACATTAACTTATTCAATTGAGAATTAAAAAAATTCTGCTTAAAATTGGACTCCACGTGCCTCAAGCAAAATCTATGGATGGCATGTTGGGGGTGCCCAACCAGAAGTGGGGGTATTTATAGCTTTGCGAATGCTAGCATATCTATTGGAAATCAAACACAAGCCTGGTCTGTTTGGAACCACATACCTCCTCAGGTTACAAAGAAACCAATATTAACTTTCAAAGGACTCATCGTTTATAATCGTAAAAGCCAGTGGGAATACTTGTAGGTTAGCATCACTCTCTATGGCAATGAGCAGCTGTTTTTATACTTCTCATATAGGTGAGTCCTCAATTGTTATGATAGGCCTACAAAATTGAAACCCATCAATCGAGGGCTTGAATGCCCAGAACATGTACTATAGGATGGAAGTACCCGTGACTCTCCTCGGGTGTTAGTGATAGTTAACAACATTCCCAGGATTATAGGTTTCTACCACATGTAGGAAATGTGACAGTTTATTGTATGATTCATCCCAGTCATCGAAAATGTTGACAATTGTCTTTCCCATGCTTTGTTATACGATATTATGTATTGGAATTGGTTCTTCACAACCAAAGCTAAGAAACTAGCTGAAATAGATGGGTCTTTCTTAACCAATTCTTTAATGTGCATTACAACATACCCGGCATCTAACTGTGAGTGATCTCAATTCATCCGAGTATAAATACAACTATGAAGACCTTTGTACTTGGTGATCTCAAACTGGTCATGTCTTTTAAATTTAGTATCCCATAGCAGCCAAGTACAAGGGGTATCACCAGATATCTTGCATTTAATAACCCACCGCTTTTTATTCGATCCAACTGTCTAAAACTAAGTATTTGTTCTAATTATGTATGCCTTCAGAGCTTTTATTAACTTAGTGGTTGTAAAGACACACTAATACTATTCTCAGGACTTTTTGACCTTGGAATAATTAAAGATAGCATGAAATAAGGATCTTTCATACACATCCATGAGGGTAAATTATATGGAATGAAGACTAAAGGCCAAATGCTATATTGAGTACTCATGTTTCCAAAGGGATTAAATCCATCACTAGCTAATCCAAGCCTAACATTTCGGGGCTTGGAAGCAAACCATTCATGTACCTGATCATGTTTCAAACCATTCCTTCAGGATTTCTGAAGAGTCCATCATTAACTCGTTTATCATAATGCCATGTCAATTCTGAAGTAGTCTTAATTGACATAAACAACATTTTCAATTGTGGAATGATGGAAAAATAGCATAAAATTTTGTTGGCAATCTTTTTCCCATCATCATGTTTCCATTTAAAGGCACCACAAACCGTACAATTATTAGCTTTAGAGTTTTCTTTCCAAAAAAGTATACAATCACTTATACATGCATCTATTTTTATGTAATGGAGGGCTAAATCTTGGATTATCTTCCTTGCTCCATAGCAAGAGTTCAGCAACTCTCTTTTTGGGAATGGATCATTTAAAAGCTTTAGTAACATTGTAGACGTCTTATTACTTAATCTGCTCGGGCATTTTAGAAGAAATGACTTCACAAGAAAGGATAATTTGGAGCACTTTTTGCAATTCAGATACAACTTTTGTTCCGATTTTCTTGGTAACTCAAAAAACTTAGTTGCATCTTCATTTGGTTTCTCTAGATCCTATTCTCCAATATAATCCCTTAGTATTTCTTGCATCTCTTCCCTATTTGACTCCTCAGCATTGTTAGCTATATCATATGGTAATTCATCTGTATCCTTCTCGTGTAAGTCCCATTCAACATAATCTTGAGCTATACCATGAATCAACAAATCTGCTTTTGCATTCTCTCCACTTCTTGTCTTACAATCATCACATTTCACACATGGACATAGGATTTTATCTCTATGCCTGCATGTTCAAAAGCAAAATCTAAGAATCTTTCAACTTTGTTCCTATATTTAGGTTTTCTATCTCTAATTTGCATCCAACTTTTATCCATGATATATTTCTAATCAAAACGATGTCGTTATCACAGACAATAGATCTGCCAACCCCCCAAAATTGTAATAGATTCCTGTGATAATTCAATTGATAAATAAATAAAAAATATTAATTCGTTGATATAAGTAGAAACTTCACATTAACTAGTCCTGTATTCAAGAAGTTTTCTATCTCTAATTTGCATCCAATTTTTATCCATGATACATATCTAATCAAAACATTGTCTTTATCATAGACAATAAATCTACCACTCCCCCAAAATTGTAAAAGATTTGTATGATAATTCCATTGATAAATAAATAAAAAATATTAATTCATTGATATAAATAGTAACATCACATTAACTAGTCTTGGTTTGACATTAGAGTGGAAAATTATTATTTATAATAAATTACAAAAAAATACTTAAGCAAGTTTGGAGCAAATTCATGTACAGCGTAGGCTGAAAAAACTAACAAATTACCCCAAAAAAGTAATAGATTAAATATATCTTACTATCCAATTTCCAAATAATGTTAATCAACATAATTATTCTTTCATGTCTTATATAAAATTTTTAATAATTACCCAAAAATCAGTGAAAAATAAATAAATACTTGTTTTAATTTTTATTTTTTCAATATCTATGTAAAAACAAAAAAGACCCGAATTTTAAAAATTTTATATTATTACATAAATTTAAAGAAAACCAAGTCTTGGTTGTTATGTTTAACATTACAAATTTTTAACACTAATTAGCTGACAAATTTTTAGCGCTTATAATTTTTAACACTGGTTAGCTAACAAAATTTTAACACTTCAAACGGATATTGATGTGGCATAATCTAACTAGAGAATATGATTAAATTGTAAAAAAAAAAAAAAACTTGCAAGTGTGGTAACCACTTAGTGATGGGCCAAAGTCTTGTGGCCAGCATCTTTTAGATATTACATAATTTAACAATCTAGAGTCAGATTAAATTAAAACTCGGTTTAAATAATTGAAAATTTTAATTTAATAAATTTCAGATTAAATTATATTAATTAAAATATAAGTGATAGAGTTAATTAATTTATGTAATAATATAAAAACAAACCTAAATTTATAGATTAAATATAATTTTTTTATTTTTTTATTCATTTTTGAGAATTCATTTATTTTTCCCCACTATCCACCCGTGAGGACCAGAAGACTAGAAAAAAAATGAGAGAGAAAAAAAAAAGTAACAAGAATTTTTTTTAATAAATAATCTTATTTTTTAACTCAATAAAAGAAATAAAATATGTTTAATTTATTTTACTTCATTTTATATTTTAGTCATTTTCTTTATGTTGCTTTACAAACCCATATTCCACATCCTAAAACTTCTCTAAGTCTAAGGATGTGAGCCTAACTTGACTCCCAAACCCACTAGTAAAGTAAAGGAAAAGTGTCCGTCTCTGCTCTCCGTTCCAAAAAAAATAAATAAATAAACTATGTGAATCAAAGGGAAAAAAAAAAACAAAAAAAAAAAAAATTTAACAAATTTTATCTTTGTTAAAAAAAAAAAAAGGTAAAGTAAAGACCTTACAAAAGAAATAAAGTGAAGATTAGTGGCGGTTCGATTCAACAAAGTGAACCACGCCAATATATCAACTACCAACTATGCACTAGATGAGATTGAAGAAATGAAGTGTATACATAACATTAATTATTAATAAAGACCATATAGTTCTGTTTAATAGTGTTGCTGTTTTGCAATATTCAAACAAAAAAAAATTAAATAATATTTAGTTCTAATGTAACTAATACATATATATATATATATATATATATATCTGAAACATACCAGGAATCGATGACAGACGGCTACCCTTGATTTGAAAAAAAAAAAAAAAAAACTCTTTTTCAGTCCTCCAAAACCCAAATTTTAAGAATGTATTAATAGTATTAAAGATTGACAATTTAAATTTATAATTGCGATATAATATAATATACCTTCCTGAAAATGAGAGAAATATACCTGCCTGAAGATTAGAGAATAAAATCTATGGAGATTGAAGTTAAGATGAAGAGGAGAGAAGGAAATCTATGGAAAAGTTGAGGAGGAATAGAGAAGAGAAGGTTAGAAAAATAGTACATAGGGTTTTGTAGGTTCTATGTAAATTTTTACTTATTTTTTATGGACTTGGTATTATTTACGGGATTGGTCGGTAAATTAAACAAATCTTTTATCAACGGTTAATATAGAGTTGAAATATAATATTATTTTTAACATCTTTAGGTAGTAGAAATATTTTTACCAACTTTCAACAAGGATTTTTTCACTCACCATTGAGATTACTTGAAATTTTAGCACCAAAATTTGGGCGCTAATGCAAAATAATTTTTTAACATATTATTTTCCATGGTCACCTTAATGTGTGAATAATGTGAAGTACTTTTTCCCCGATTAAACTTAAGCTTTAAAATATAGTATTTCTTTCAACGCCTTAAGGTCGTAGAAATCATTTGAGCAATTTTCAATAAGGATTTTTTTACCCACCATTAAGATTGCTTATAATTTTAGTGCCAAAATTTTGGCCCTAATACGAAGCTATTTTTTCAACTTATTGTTTTCCACGTTCACCTTATGTGTTGAAATAAAATGGTGATGTCAAGTATTTTTTTTCATGATTAACTTTATACCTTGAAAAGAAAATATTTATTTTAATGATTATTAACAATCGCGAATAATTAGGCATCGCCTTTAATTCATTTTGGTAAAGTGCAAAGATTTTAAAGATTGGAAGGAGTCAGATTTTTCTCTCAGAAAATTCACCAAGTGTATCTTGAAATCGACCATAACAAAAATGTATTTTTTACCACCTAAGCTCTCGGTCCTAATAGGACCCATTAAATCAACATGAACAAGTTATAAAATGAAAGAAGTAGCTATCTTATTGGTCTTCTTATGAATAGCCTTCATTTGCTTCCCTTTTTGACAAGGTCCACAAACCGTTTTCTTTACTTTAGACAGCTTTAGCAATCCTCTTACAACTTTAGATTTAGACATTCTAGCAAGATCTCTATAGTTGATATGCCCAAGTCATAGATGCCAAAGCTCAGCTATGTTATAATGTGTAACATGACAAATAGAACTACACTCAATGGATAAACCATAACAATTATCAGAAATTCTAAGCCCTTTCAATGCTATTATGTGATTCTTCTCAAGAATAGAACATGTATCGTTTGCAAACAACACATTGTAAATAATGTGAGTTACAAATTTGACTAATGCTAATCAAATTTGCTTTCAGACCATCAACATACAAATCATCTTTTAGTTTTGGAAGATCAAGGCAATCTATGCATCCAACACCAAGTATTTTGGACTTACTACCATTACCAAAGATAACAGATCTTTCATCACAGTTTGCCAAAGATGAAAAGATAAACTTAACGCCATACATATGTTTGGAACAACTATTGTCCAAATACTACATATTAGAGCTTTGTGCCCAAAATGCAGTGTGTGCAACACAGTAATTTAGATCACTGCGTCTAATTTAAGCTTTTCTAAATCCATTTTTTAAAACATTTTCATATTTGAAAACAGTTTTTGTGAAGGTGTTGGTTTGGACATAGAGACTCCATTAAGATTTGCCCATTTGGTTTGAGTGGAGCTCTTTTGTTACTTTTCTCATAAATATCTAGACCACTAAAACGGTTAGACAAAGATGCTCTCCCCTTAAGATTTTGTTTGGATTTGCTTTAGACTTGATGTAATCTAAGGATAATCCATACAATTTATGATGGTGTGGTCTAATGTGGCCTTTAATACCACAATATGGCATGTAGAAACAAATTTTTTGGGCTGTCTAGAATCTAAATTTGACATGTTGAATTAAAAAACTTTTTACCTCCAAGATTTGACAAGTATTTGGAAGAAACATTACCTCTTGTGACACCCTTCACCTAACTTGCCCCATTAAAAATTCTCTTTTGGAAGTTTTGGCTCTCCTTTGTGTTCTTCTTTGAGCTTTCAATAATGATTGAGATACCTCGAGCTTTTCTTTTATTTTTTTAAATTCTTCCCTACATGAACATCCTCATTATCCTTAGCTACTAGAACAAACTTAATTGGTCCCTTTACGTGACTTGAATTGGTTATAGAATCCTTTACACATCCAAGTCTAGTCTTGTCATTGAATATCTCCGGGCCTCAAAAATGTCATCTAGGTTCTTTGTTCTAGAATTCCATTTCTTAAATGAGCTTGATATCTTAGCAATTTTTTCCTTCAATCCTGTCACATCTTCCTCTAATTTCTGATTTTGGGAGACTTATTTCTCTTCATTCTTCTTAATAACCTCAATCTGTTCTTCCAGCTCACAGACTTTGGTTTTATCGTTCTCAACCTCATTCATTAGATTTGCTTTCTCAGTTTCATCATTGTTAAGCTTGGACAGTGCCTTTGCCTTGTGTTTAGCAAAAGTCAAGCTCTGTTGATACAACTTGGTGTATTTTCTTACACCAGATCAAACTATTCTTGTAAGTGTTCTTCACCCTCAGTTTCTGAAGTGGCACTTCCATCATCTTCACTAGAATTTTCAAAGGTACAAATGAACTTAGGATTTTTTCTTTTGAGTAGGTTCATTAGCCTCTACCATAAATGCCAGAACCTCTGAGGAGTTATCTTCCAACCCCAATGATTCATCCTTATCTTGATCTTTGTCATTTTTTGAGTAATCCTCATTATCTTAGGAGGCAGTATAAACTTTTTTGTTTTTTCTTCAATCTATTAGGACACTCATTTGCAAAAAGCTCATAGCATTTACATTCAAAGCATTGTCTCTCTCCAAAATTTTCTATCTTCTTCTCACTCTTAGAGCTCTCACCAAGTCTTTTCTTCATTCCTCTGTTGAACTTTGATACGTTATTAAAGGGAGTCCTTTTTGAAAAGTTTTTGAACTTCTTAACCAAAAAGGCAATTAATGTCATCAGTACTGACTTTATTGTGTCCACTTTATCCTTTGCTTCTTCATTTATTGAAATTAAAGCAATCCCCTTACTTATTTTGTCCTGATTTAAGTTCACCAATTCCTCCACCTTCGTCTGGTCTACATATTTACTTTCTTCAATGGCAATCACTTTGGGTCGAAACTTCTCAGTTAAAGACTTGAGAATTTTTCGAACTACTTTACATTGTCGGATGGTTTTTTACAAGTTTATAGATGAGTTGACAATGTCACTTAGCTTGATATAGAACTAATCAAAAGTTTCATTATTAGCCATACGTATCATCTCAAAACTTGTGGTCACTCATTGTAGCTTTGTAATTTTAGCTATAGTTGTTCCTTTATAAGTCACTTGTAGACTGTCCTATACTTCTTTTTGAAATTTCATAGTTAGAAATTCTTCTAAATTCTTGTTATGAAACACTACAAAAGGTTTCATTTAGAGCTTTACTATTCTATCTAGTAGTCTCATTATCAGCTATTATTTATACTCTCTTCAACCATGGTGTGAGGTCTGTTTTACTAACAATATTGATCTCCATCATTCAGTAACTGAGTCCCAAACTCGTTTGTTTATAGATTTGAGAAAAGCTCCCATCCTTGCTTTCTAATAATGTTAGTTTGAGCCATCTAAAAATAGGGGTCTCATAGTTGACTGACATTCCTTTTGGTCGTCCATGGATATTTGACAGATCTATTCTAAGATGGAAAGTCCAAATTGAAACAGAGAGCACCGAAGGCTCGAATACCACTTGAAAGTCCCAAATCACAAACTCGTATCCAACCAAACAACAATATCCAAGAAAAGTAACAATGATGAATGGAATACAACACAAAATCAGCAATGAACCAAAGAGACATAATGATTTGTTGACAAAGGTAAAAAAACTCTTTTGAACTCGAAAGAGAAAATAACTCCGGATCCTTAAGTAGATCAAACTAAAAATTTTTCATTATGAAAATAGAGGTTACAAAGTACACATAGGAGGTTTACGAGTTTACCCAGTCAAATACCTATTGAGCTACTTATCTAAGACCCATACTAACCTTACTTGCTAGACTTCCTACAACTAACCTCAAACAATAAAGAACATGACCTTCAACGCATGAAGTAGAAGCTCCTCAATCTGATACCACACCACAGATCTGAGCCTAATATTGATAGATCTTTGCCAAAGAGAGCCGATGATGTCAAGTACCGCAAAGATCCAACTCTGTTGTTATCCCTTTGGGTATTTTTCTCTAAAAAGCAATCAGTGGTATCATTGGGTCCAAAAGGTTAGGGTTGAGAAAAATTCATTTCCTTTTATATCAAAAAGAAGGTTAAAAAGGTCATTTGGACAGATCTTAAAAATTTTGGATGTCGTCGCGGGTAGTTATGGGCATGAACTGCTCCCGAGCTACTCGTGAGATACCTTTACACACTGTTCAAAATTTTCAAGTGTCACGGCAGTTCGTGGGCAAGAACTACTCTTGAGCTACTCACGAGACACCCTTACATATTATCCAATTATTCTCAGTGTGTCACGGGCAGCTCGCGGGTGCAAATTGCTCTCAAATCACTAGCAAGCACAGTTTTTTTGGATACCATTTTTCAGTTCCAAAAAGGGATATTGTGGGCGCGAACTGTTGCTGAACGAGTGAACACTTCTCTTTCTTTTTCAAAACTCTTCTCAACCATAAACAATGACACTTAAACACTATTTGGCATGTGTTTAAGTGTCAAGACACATAACTTGTGACATTCTAACAAATCTGAAAGGAAACAATTACGATAAAAGTGTTTACTTAGATATTGCCAATACATATCTAGCTTATATGACACTTATAATAATAAAGGAATGCATTTATCATTTTCCAAAAAACTATCAAACATATTTAAATGAACAGTTTTTAAATTCAGTCAGAGGCATTTCATATATTATGTATTAAAAATAATAAAAAATTAATATAATATACACTAAGGTTTTGCATTTAGTAAGGGCATTTGGTCCCCCTTTAAGTCCGCCCATGCACGTGACCATTCAATGAAAAAAAATTGTTAATGAAGGTTCATAAAAAGTTAACATTCAAACAAATTAAAA
>QLOD02000001.1:25119468-25154810 GCA_003260245.2 Sideroxylon spinosum | reverse complement strand
CCACACTTATGAGGGAGTAAAAGTTTTAGAGAGGTTTTTGGATGCATCCAATCGGAGTCTAAACATGTAAAAAATGGTTGCATTGATTCGCTCCCAGTATTCTAAAGATTTTTGTTGCTTTGAACTGTAGAGTATTATGGAAATCCATGTGCATGCTTGAAGTTCAATTAATTTAGGTCTCGTTTGAAGTCTTAAAAAAAATCAAAAAATTCAAAAGTTAAACTCTAAAAATTTGAACTTTTTTTGAAAAATTTTCAAAATCCGTTGGAATGGGCCAACGTAGGGCGTTTCAACAGTTTTACCAGAATTTTCTTAAAATTGTACTGATATTTGTATCAAAAATTTTTACAAAACTTCAAAAATTCTCAAGATTTTCCATTAAAATTATGTTATGTGTCACTTTATATAATTTTTAACAACTTTATATCAAATCAATCATAAATATCTAATCATTATTTCAAAATAATTTTTTATACTCTAAACACCCACAAATTACACTTTTGAATTTTTTTAGTTTTTTTTGAGACTCCAAACGAAGCCTTAGGTTGCAATTAATACGCTGTCATATGAATACAATACTTCACATATCAATCATTAGTACAAGTTTGGTGTGTTTTTGGACTTACCACGACATCTTAATATCCATACAGCACTTTCTAGATGGATAGCTTGACTATGATCTCGTAGCATGTGTTGCATGAGTACTCTCTAGTTATATTTTTAAATTTATGTATAAGTTTTTTAAATGTGATTTCATGTTACATTTATCTTTTATTGTATTTAGCTAGTCTAATAAAATAATCGTTGTTTATTTTTTATTTCAACGATTTAGATTAAGATTAATATGAAAATGATTTTTTTTTGGGTACTATATTGAGGATGTTATATTTGTTCATTTTTTTAAATATAGTATTCAGAACTTTTTTACTATTGTATCATGGATTTTCTTTGGTATTATATTATGGATTTTTGATGTTGCATCATGTCTAATATTTTTATTATTTTAATGTATTCAGACGCATTTTCATTAATTTATTGTAATTTATATCCTGCATTGAATTACAAGTATTGGCTAAAAAAATTATATATATATATATATATATTTTTGTAGTTTACAAAAGTTATTATTATTTTTTTGTGTAATATTGGTTATAACCCCTAGCCGTAGCCAATAGTATATTTAGGACCTCCTCATTGGCTATTCTATACATGCAGTAGCAAATAGCATATTTATTGTAACCAATACATGCCTGCAGTCATGGGACGTAACTTGGTTCTCTTTCTTTCACTCTTACAAAAATTTCACTAATGTTTAATGCACATGCCAACATATCATATATGGAATTCCATTAAATATGATAATCCAAAATTAACTTTCTTTAAGTTGTAACTATACTATTTTGCAAAATGTTTGGAGTCTCGTCTCAGAAGAGTTAATAAATCTCACACTTTCATGCATATCCTCAATTATATCTTTAAAATCAGCAAGTTCATCTTGAACTAACAAATCTAGGATATGTGCACAACATTGAGTACGAAATAAACTTCCACCACCAACTATCCTTGTGCTTCTTGAAAAATTTTATTTCAAAATCCACAAATAAGTGTTATTATAAGAAGCATTATCAATAGAAATAGAAAACACTTTATTTTCAATCCTCCTATCCATCAAACACTTGTAGATAATATCAGCTACATCAATCCCATGGTGAGGAGCTGCTACATATCGAAAACTAAACTCATTTTTGTAGCCTCCATTCAGAATCAATGAAGTGGCCTATAATGACCATGTAGCCAATCTTTTAATTCTGTGACTTCCATATTCAGTAGTTAAACTAATTTTACCAATGCCTTTTAGCAATATTTTCAATTTATTCTTCTCAGCTTTATACATTACCACGTAATTGGTCTTAAGGCTCTTATAAGAAATCTTCTCAAACTTAGGATTTGTAACCTTTATCATAACATTGTAACCATACCCCTCTACAACATTAGATGGAGGATCTAATGGTCAATTGCCTCTCTCATCCGTGAGTGATTATACTTTCCACTAGGTTGCATAAGAGGAGGACCCATTAACTTCTCATCCACATTTGAACTCAATGGTTGAAAGTTCAATGTTTATTTCTTTTTCTGCTCCAATTTTATTGTTATACATGACTCTAAATGTTGTTGCATATGAGTTGTTACTTCAGTTGCATTAACTGATGATTTAGTTTTACAATGTATGCATTGGACATTTTTCATCCTATTAGGAAGTTTAGTTTCTTTAAACTCTAACCAACTAGTAGATTTCTTTTGTCTTTTTGCCCTAATAGTCACTTATGCTTCTTTCACTCGAGTTTGTTTATCTCGATGACCAATCTCAATATTCTCATTATTTGGAGAAGGAGAGGAAGAAACACAAGTATGTGTGGAATATGGGGGGTTCTTTAAGTGGAGATGATATAAATTATTTCTATCTACATAAAACAAATAAGCACTATTATATTTAGCCCACTAAAATATCAACAAAAGGATTGTGATTAAAAACAAAAATGAAATAATAGCTGAGAAACAAACTAAGCAATTGTATTAATAACATACATATATAAACACGATTCAATGGATGCCAACCAAACTAGGAAAAAGAAAAACCAGGGAACAAAAACATTTACAAAAGTTTCTCTAATATCACATTTCATGTAAGTATACTTGCATAAATACATTGTGAAAACCAAGAAACAAAAAGTACAAAAATAAAGGGTAAGAAAAGTAAGATTAACAAAAAATATATATAATTTTTTCACGAATGCTTATTCATTTATTTTTTAGCTTTGCATTTCATAACTTAACCAAGCTGAGGAAATCTTTACTTAATTTTTTCTTACCTTTTTCTTTATGACTATATTATTTCATAATAAATTTGATAGTATAAATAAAACACAATTTTATCAACTATTTAATAATTTGAACACTTTTAAAGATATTAATTAATGACTCATATCTACATAGTACAATATTGGCTGGTAAGTAGCTTCCAGAAGGTCACCTATGTTGATACTGCTCCCACAGGAGTACGCTTAAACTTGTAGTTTCTACTAAATCTAGTGCTCTCATAATTTTTAAACGCATTGTACTTTATAAATGTCAAACATTATATATATGTGACTTTTTTCTCTATCCAGACAATGTAGGACGAAAGGCATTGTTTCTCTGTTTCACCCCCTCTTGGGTCTCTTGCAGGTAGAGTTCCTCATAGGTAGGTCTCTCATAGTCCATCACAATCCACCCCTTATACAGGATACACGCCCCCAGGTGGCCCCTACTTCAATCTGCCATAGGGAAAGTCCCTCACAGATAGGTCCCCCACACACGGCGCCCGTACGTGGCCCTACACTTTCAGTTGGATATTGACTCTGACACCATTTGTAATGATCTGTATCCACACAGTATAATATTATCTACTTTAAGCTTACTAAGCTACTTCTCAGGAGGTCATTGACTGGCCCTAAAAAGTGTAATGGGTCATACCTCTCAAGTGCAAGAAGGTAGTCGTAGTTTTAACTCGGTGAGTCTGAGGTCGAATTCACAGGGAGCCTAAGTTATTCAGTTTCTTGGTTAAAATAGGAATTTTTAAAAACTACGATAACTAAGTTTGATGTTCGGTTGTGGCAAATCCTAAGGTTTTGCAGAGTCAAAGTTTGATTAAACTTGAGTTCAAATTAAATTCTAAATTCAAGGTGAATTGAAAATTGCGAAGGCTAAATTGGAGAATGAAGAAATTAATAATAAAAGGAGTTCTTGATTCAATTCACAAGTCCAGGTAGTTAACTATTTTACTCTGAGATGTTTAAATTCAATTATGAAATAGAGTTTGATTAAAAAGTTTTAAGAACATTAAAATCAAAGATCAGTACCAATGATTTCAAACGAATACGGTTAAAGATCTTCGTTTCCGAAGGTCTTTTAAATAAACCAAATCAAAATTGAAATTGAATCCTAAGTCTAACTTGTTTTGAAAATATAAAGAACCTTTGAACCAAAAATCAGTATCAGTGATTTCAGACAAATGTGATTAAAGATTTTTGTTTTCGATTGCTTTCGTAATAAGTTAGAATAGATTTAAAATCAGTAGATCCCTACGTATGAGTATTCGAAACCCAAGCGGAAGGTCTACGTATATCTCAGAGTATTTTCATAGCTACCATTCATTGATTTATTGAATCAACAACTAGGGTTTCTACGCTAGCATGATTTCAAACAATACAAAAGCAATAAACGAACACGTAAACATCCGATCTAGCATAAAAGAAAACAATAAATCATATATTAAACTGATTAAATGAAAGTAAACTTACACGGAAAGTAAGTCTGAAACTATTTAATGGAAAAATACTCCAACGAAGAACATGATCAAATCATAAATCATCTTTAAGTGTTTTAGAAAACTCTCAAAATTCTCAAAATCCTTTACTACTATCAATAAGAATGAATAGCCCCCCCTTGCTTAGCCGTTCCATCTTTATATATAGACGTCTTGCCAAAACCCTAAAAATGAAGTGCACACGCGCGCTTGAAGTCTTCCTGGGGTCCGGACCGTAGGAAAAGGGTCCGGACCATAGTATGCAATTTTCTTCACATTCATCCACTGGGGTCCGGACCGTTTGAGGAGGGGTCTGGACCGCAGAACCTTTGCTGCTCCATTTTCTTTTCTTCTTCGCTCGGGCTTCTTGGGTTGGTTCAAGCTATCTTTGGTGAAGCTTGAACCCTAACTTTTTCTTCGTCTTCTAAGTCCTCGTTAGCGCTATTAACTTCATCTTTTTCATCTATTTCCCTACAACGAAGTTAATACAATTTGTAAGCCACAAAATAGTGCTAAAACTTAAAGTTTAACTATTTAAATGCATTAAAGTGTGTCTAAGTATAGATTTTATAATTACACTTTTCAAGTGTAATCAGTCATCCATCTTAGTATTGCTCTTACATGAACACACTTAACCCTGGAGTTTCCACAAAATCCAGTGCCCTCAAAGTTTTAAAACAAGTTGTACTTTATAGATGTTAAACATTGCATATATGTCACTTTATTCTTCTATCCAGGTGATGTGGGATGGAAGGCCTTGCTTTTTTTGTTTCATCCCTTGCTTTACTCTCTTGCAAGCAGAGTTCCTCATACAGGAGTCCCTCACATTCCATTACACATTCATATCAATCTCAAGAGAGATTCTTGGCAAGAAAGTAAAAATGAATTTTAGAGATTCTCTATTAAATCACATTTTTTCATTAGCTGCTTAATTTTTTTTAAGCACATAATGTTACAGTGGATAGTGGCTAAAGATTCTAAAATAGAAAATTTTATAGTGGATAATGGCTAAATCTACTGATGTGAGGTTCTCTATTGACTCACATTTTTACATTAGCTACTTAATTTTTTTTAAGCATATAATGTTATAGTGGATAGTAGCTAAAGATTCTAAAATAGATAATGTTATAGTGGATAATGGCTAAATCTGCTGACGTAAGTTTATTTTTCACTTTTTGCTACTATTTAAAAAGAAAGAAAAAAAATCCATAGAGATAATAAGAACAAATTGATTTGATTACTGTTTAAAAAAATGTTAGAGATAGTAAGATCAAATTGATTTGATTTATTCATATTGATTTAATTTTATCATAACTAATATTTTGATAATATTAATTTTGATAAGAAGATGTTTGGAAAGATTGATAAGGATGACTTTATGCAAACTTGAATTCATAACCTAACTGATAATAAAGGCAGGGCATATTGGTACATTAATCAAATGCTGCAAAAGAAACATTTACATAAAAAGAACTAACTCAAAATCTCAAAGCTACTGAAAAGGCAAAGCATAGATCAATATTAGGTTTTTGAAAAATGAATAATGAATGTTAGGGTTTTAAGGAAAGATTAACCATCCATTCGAATAAAAGAGAACAAATATAGATAATTTTCAGAAACCCAAACAACAAATACCCGCACTATAGACACCCCAAATTTGCCCCCTTAGTTAAAATTTACAACATTTAATACTTTTTAGTTAAATGGTGCTCTACTAATTAAAATCTCCTAATTGTAGGATATGTCAAAGTGTCAGGATTAACAAAAAATGAATATTTAGCAAAATGACAATTGTATTCCTGGAGATAGAGAAAAGTCGAGCTGAAGGACCAGGTCAAGGCAAAAGGCTACCAAATTGCATAGACGTGTCGAAGACACCAAATTGAGGATCCATGCATTAACAAAGCATTTAGAGTCTAGAATCAAAGGTCAATTCAATCCAGTTAAAAACAACTTCTATCAACGCACCTGAAGACCGGTATCAAATGGAATACCCAGATCAAGCCAAAAACATACAAGAAGATAAAAAACATACCAAAACATGCTAGAGTGCATAAAGGCAAGCTCAAAATAGCTAAAATGCTACTTTAGAGGGCATCCGGGCCCCTTGACTAAAAAATGGCTCCTACTAACGAGACGGAAGCTATTAATGCATCAGACATCATTTAAGACCCTAGACAAAGTTAGAAGGCCGTCAAATTGCATAAGAATGTAAGGGTAAGTTTCCTGACGTTATGGCATAGCTTGGTTTGGTCAACTCAAACCTTATGAGGTCCCTTTGGAGCCTGGATAAAAAAATCCATTAATATTTTATAAATTCCTAAAAAGTCTTGGAGTCCTATCAATAGCATTTTTGGATTCATCATACCTAAAAGTAGTAGGAGTCATTCTGATGGTGTCTCTAGTGGTCATAAAAAGAATTATGTGACCCCTTATCCATTTTAGCCTATTTCAGATCAATAGTTTCCAAACAGACCTTACCTGACCCCGGAGAATCCAAATTGAACTAAAATTTAGCTTAATTGGTTTAATTTTCTCCAAAAAGTGCTCAGGAGGTCTCCGGAGCTCTCGAAAATTATCTAGGACCTCTTAAAATGGCTAGAACCTATTAAGGTGAAACCCAGACCTAGCGAATATGGCTTGAGTCGAGGGCTTCCAGCTAACTAGATAAAATCCCATTCCTAGCCACCAAACGTTTTGCCACATATCTTTGTGGTAGACTTCTTGCCTACCTGAGTTGGCAAGACGTTTTACTTCGCTTGTTTTGCAATCATATCTGGCCCAGAGTTTTGGAATCATATCTACCCAAGTCTTCAAGAAAACATATCTACCTATCTCAATGGGCAAAAAAACACTGCTAAATGGCCTTAGCAAAGAGCTTTGCCCGTTTAGATAGGTAGACTTGTTGCTCGAGGGTTCGAGCAACTCTTTTTACTTATTTGACCAAGCAAACATTTGTGCTATAACATTATATTACCATGTCAAGCCATGCCAAACATCATATTTTTCATGCTATATCATCCCTACCATGTTTACAATGTCATTGTCACCTTATACTATGCTAACATCTCATATTGCCATGCCACAAGGCGCTAACTTTCGTATCAATCTCAGAGCTAAACTCTTTTTCTTTCATCCCATATAAGGAACAAGATTCCACTACATTGATCCTTTATATAACACTGAGCCTTTCGAGCACCTTCTTATACATTTAATCCACTTTAGCTAATGATGAGGCTCACTATGCTTGAGGCCAATTAGTTCTCCATCCACGGTATCCTGATCACACTCGCATACGCATATACATTGCATCTACACTTAGTGCTGCACATAGCTTCGTTGACCCAATCCATGTCACAGGGTAAGTAGGCAGTTTAAGTAGATAGCTTGAGTGTGGTTTCCACGATCTTCATAGACCATTAGTGCAGGTCGTTAACTTAGAGCTAGGCTCTCACATAAACACTTAGATATGTAGTTCAAAATATAGGTCTGAACTATGTCGACCTGATCTCCTCAGTGTATGTAGGCATCTCAAGCAAATAGCTTGAGTCTAGTCATCTCCATCTTTATAAAGCATATTTCAATTCACATTTCATTCCCAGGACACACACATTCATGTATCAGGGTTATATGAGTCCATTTTCATGCCAAACATAGTTTTTCTATTACGAATCCCATCCCCATTCCTAAAATTAATCTTCAGATTACACCTAGAGTCAAACCAGCATATAGAATCCCCTAGGGTACATTATTGCCACATATGCAAACATTACACTACATTTGAACACACGAGCTAGGCTCGATAGCCGTGCATTTCATACATCTTTTGCATTCATGGGTTATATTTGCTATGTTTAATATAAATCAAATATTACATTGTGAGATAATGATTGCGAAGAGTGGAAAAAGGATTTTGGTTACCCCTAGGTATCTAGGCATAATGATTTTCGTGCGCAGCCAAACCCCCGGACCCATTATCTTTAATTGCATTGACTAGTTGAGAGTCACTAAAAAGGGCCATTTACCACATCATCCAAAACCATAAAACAGCACAGTTTAAATCATAATAAAAACTTGGGTTTCTCGACACCCATTTTGAAAGTGTTAGATGACAACTCCTAGTCTCGATAATCAAACCGTATTTCAAAATATAAACATGCTTTTTCATAATTAGGCAATCTCAGAAACACGATGTTACAATAAAGACTTATGACCTGTGCTCGTCAAACCAGTGCAAGGATCTAGTCACGATAGCTTTCGATTTCTTTAGAGACTCAGATCCCACTTCGAGGGTTCAACCACAGTTTCCTCTCTTCGTAGTCGCTATCTCACATCATAATCTCTGGTTTACTTAATCAAAGAATACAATCCATTCTCTACTAGGATGTATACATTTTACTATTTCACCTTTATTATGCACACTAAAGGCCTGATAACATTTCCACAAACTCCATTAACTTCTCTACAAACCCAAAACGTTTTTTATGACTTTCAATAACTTATGACATAAAACCATTCTAACAACTCAAAAAAATACCATTCAAACGTAGTCTCTCTCCAAAAAATTGATACAAAAGTCAAATTTTTTTTACTATTTATCTCTGAAAAACGTGATTTAGTGGTTACGTACTGAAAACCAAAAATTTACCCAAATTATATTTTTTTATTGTTTTTCATTGCTTTCGGATGATCCAAATTCACCTTAACCCATTTAACCATAAATAAACTACGTGTATGTATATACCTTCATTTGTTTTGTTAGGTGTATAATTAAACAGGATTAATGCTTTGCTGTTTTCCATGTCTATCATAAATTTTTCGCTCCTAAATCACGTACTAAGTACTTCATTGAGCATATTTAGCATAACCCTCATTACCTTCTAGTTAGTTGAGGGAGTTCAGTAGGTCTTTTCATGGCGTGGTTGTGTATGCAGTCCCCCTAACATGTGGACCATACTTTCTTTCGGTTGGATCATTAACCTGAGGAGGTTTTCTTCTGAAAATTAGAGGTTTGAAGATTTGATGGCCTTTAACCTTTTTAGGATGCATTAAGTTAAACCGTGAGCCTTATGTTAATTGTAGTCAAGCTAGAGGATAAAGCTTCATAGAACCCAATTTTATAGGAATGTTAGAAAGGACGGTGCTAACTCGTTTATTCCCCGTGATTGCATTTACATCTACACGGTAGAGGACACAACTCATTGTTGTCTTTGCATATATTAATAAAGCCAACCCATTGTTATTTAAGGGACTAAGTCTGAAATAGACCATTCATTTATACATGATGAACCTATAAAGCTCACCCTTTCATGATAAACAAAGAGATAGTTAGTTAAATCTATGTCTGCCCTGCATTTACCCACTAAAGTCAAAGTCAACGCATATTCCAATTCAAAACCTAGATTTTATTTCATCATACCTAAAAATTGTCAAAAGTTTTGACCCAAAACTCTACTAGATTTCAGTTTGAGATTCGGTAGAATTTCCAAATCTAGGCAGAAATCTCAGGAAACAATCTTTAAAATTTTTTATCTTCACATCTAGTCATAGTTTCAACTTAAAACTCTGCTGGATTTATGATAGAAATTACAAGTGAGAGTTTCTCCAAATATCTCTTCAGATTTGTAGTTTTGTCAAAATCCGACTAAAAATTTGCAATAGTTTCGACCTAAAACTCTACTAGATTTAAAGAAGGATTTTCGATAAAATCTCACACTAGAAATTCATCAAAGTCTCAACTTGAAACTTTACCGAATTTCTGGTAGATTTTGAACTAAAATATATAATGACAAAACTTAGTGGGGTCAATAAGGGGCACCTGTTTAAATAAAGAGGAAGTTTTGTCCAACCAGCCAGTCGATCGGAGATCAAGAATGTAACCCCAAAGACTCGAAGAATAGAAAGGATTTTTATTTTATTCTTGATGTAAAGTACTCATTGCATTTTATAAAGTGAATATTCATTTCATTTTATTCAATTCAGTTTTTGTAATAGGTCTTCCAATAACAAATTTGAATAGGACAAGGTAATAAAACGAGGACTTCTATGACAATTTTTGTGTGAACAATTCAAATCACACTATCATTCTTTGCCTCCGAACAAGGATGATCGCATAAATAACAACAAAAAATATTTCATTCAAAATTATTTTTAATAAACCATCATGTTCATAACAGGTACTGTTGCTACCATTTGCTTTACTCAACATTCCCCGTTTAACCTTTGATTTGGAATTAGAGCATAACATCTTCATCCAAAGCACTTAAAATTTTTAGAACCCTAGCATCTATCACAGTTACGTCAGAGGACATAAGTCAGTTGCCACGTCTCCCAACTTTCAATACCCGCCTCAACTCCAACTGACATCCCTCCAATTATGACCACCTCTACTAATAGTGGTCTGCCAAGTACAATTGTCCCATCCTTCTTGGGACCCAACCTACTATCATCCTTGGAGTGACAGTAGCTCCATTAAACCTTCAATCCTCTCTTTTAAAAGACTAACAAAGCGCTAACCTAATTTTGGCTCTTAACCAAGCACTTACCCATATTCCTATGTTTCTACACAGTTGAATACCACCTGTTTATTTTCAGGCACCTCAAACTTTTGACCAAAAAAAGACCTTTGCTATGCCATCCATTGCAAATCCTCACTCCTCTGAAAATCTAGCCCAATAGCCTCCCACCTTAATGGCAAATGCCTCTGCCTTTGTTAGATACACTAACATAGCTATCCCTAACCCAGAGAGTTAAGAACATTAAGGAGGCACTGAAAATTACTTTGGTTATGTAGTGACAACATTGCAGGCTCCAGTAACTCCAAATGTCATTATCGATCTATTGTCAGATTACATTATAGCTGGCACTATCTTGCCAGAGGAAGTGTTCGACTTATCTCACCTGATTAGGGAAGAATAGACCATTGTTAGAATTTCATCCTCTAGTTTAGACTCAATGAGAAACTTCATCACTACCATCAACCAAGAAACTCTACCTAGCCATTACCAAAACACTAAAACCACCAGCCTTGTACCACAACTACCAGCCCTAGAGCAGATCGCCACTATACCTGCTCACTTAATCTCAGGCCAACTCAGACTAGCCTTTTGCAATGCTCACTTTACTTACTCATTTATCCCGCTATACTTCTTCACCTATTAACCGGGGTGCTAACATGCCTTGAACCTCAATAATGTCATCCAACAACTAGTAAGCCCCATGCCATATAAGCCAATCTCTCTTTTCGACTACCTGAAAATGATGAGGATTCAGGTAAGGCCTGAATCCTTAGATATGCCTTCTATGGATTGCCCTCAAATTTATGAGTATCTTATTACCTAGGAGGATGTTTCTTGACCATTCTTGAAGAGCCAGTCAAGCTATGATTAGTTCCTCGTCTCCCCATATCAATTGAATTGTGGAACTAATAGCAACTTGCCATCTTCTACAAACATTTGGGAGAAATATACTTTTTTAGCCCTTGAGTCTTCATAAGGAAGCACTAACACCTTGGTTTTTGGGAATTTACCTCCGATTGATCCAACTCATGCTTTATAGTTAACATCAGAGACCAACAACTTCATCCACAAGCCAATGTTTAATGGTGATATTGAAGAACTAAACACAAAAAGCTATCCTATTTAATACTAAAAAAGGTGGGCAAAATTTCCTGAACTTAAAAGGGTTTGCAAGAGAATGATGTTTGACCCGGACAAAGGGCGAGGAAAAAATTAGCAAAGCATGATTGAACCTTTAGAATTCAAAGAGCAATCCTAAGTTTAGGCATTGGAGCGAAGCTCAATCACTGGGAAGAATAAAAATGGGTTAAAAGGGTAGAGAAAGAAGATCTGAACACAAACATTAGTATATACTAGGGAATGTTTACTACGTTTCCCATGTACTTTTGCAAAGAAGGAGAAGAGGTAATATATCCTCCGATCCCTATACCAATAATAGGAGATGTCACTCCTAAACCTAATAGGTGAACCTTTCGTCGGGGACCTCCTCCTTAAAGTGAGCACATCGAAGAGGCTTTCAGGCTAAAATGATTCTCTATATGAGGGAAAATAGGTTTCCTCTAGAAGATATCAGAGCCATAAACACAAACATTCATATATACTGAGTAATGTTCACCATGTTTCCCTTGTGCTTTTACAAAAAAGGAGGAGAAGAGGTAGTATATCCTCCGATCCCTATACCAATAATAGGATGGGATGTTACTCCCAAGCCTAAAAGGCGAACTTGTTGGGGGGGACCTCATGAAGTCAAAGATTACTAGGCAATGTTGGAAGGAGAATATAGCTTGTTTCCCTGCCCACCAAAATTATTTCCTCTTTCTCGGTTCTACATGGAAGAAGAAACCCTAAATAGTTTCATCAAAATGACACTAAATGAGCAATGATAACCAGATAACAATATTAGAGGGGCCTAATAGACAACGATGGAAACTATCTTTCCCTACCAGATGCAATGATCAAAGAAAAGGACTTCAAGGACCAGTCTCGAATAGAACAATCAAGGCCTATAACTTTAGTAAAAAAGGATTGCAGGAGCCTAGCACTTTTGTTTTCTTTTTCATTTTCTTGTACATATCAAATTGTTGCAATACTAATGTCCATTCTTTTTTGTCAATATGATCTATTCTTATTATTCCTTATTTATTTTTTAGGTACTCAAGATACGCTTACTTCAAGGTCCTCCACAGCCACAACTCACTAGTTCACATTTTTGAACACAACATAAAACCAATCTTAGTTTTCAAGTCACGAACAAAAATAAGCAGCTCCATTCTCGAGACATTTCAATAACTAGACCGTCACATTAAATTGGCATATTGCCAGTTACAGAGATTTCGCACATAAAACCAACACAATCACGTAATGTACATTGCATTTACACTCTGAAAATGCCTTCGGCCAAGAGAATTCCCATTCAAACTAACCTAACACTTGAGGTTAGCCCAAAGTCTCTCCCGCCACTTACATAATACCATCTCTCACACGATCACAACATTCCGTTGCCTTGGGTAGCATCAAATCACTTAGTCAACACATTGTCATGCTAAGTTGATGCCCCATCTTCTTCAGCCATACGAGGTTGGCCATTGCTTCATTTTGCTACCCAAAATAACACCATACCTTTGTGTTATCATGCGTGTACAACCAGAAACTTTTCTACCCAATCATTAACCTCAACAATCTTTTAAACTTTTAACCATTTTTCATCAACATTCTTTGTGACAAACTAGTCTGTTAGAATCACTGCTAAGCGCTAACAATTTGGTAATATCGATTTTTGCCAGAACTAAAAGTGAAAAAATTCTTCGGCCACCGAGATACATAGGCAACCAAAATGGTTCGATCACCATCTTTAAGAGGTTAAACCACTGAGGACATTTCGATTCCCCAGAAGTGGTCATCAACACAATCCTTGTGCTTAACAGATTAATAAACCAAACTCAATATGATAAGAAGATGTTTTTTGGGGTAATAGAGGGTAAATTTTACTCGGGTAATTTTTACTCCCCATTACATTAGTTTGGATGATGGGGGTAAATTATTGCTTTAAGGAAGATGTGGGTAATGAAAAAATTTTACTTTTTTCTCGTTACCTCCTAAAATATTTGTACTCCCGTATAAAAGTTTAAATAACGTTCTCTTATAAATAATTGTAACTAATATTATAAAATGATAATTTATTTTATCAAACTAAAATTAATTAATTATTAAATTAGTTTATCAAAATAATATTTAATAAATAATAATTTATCATTAAAATAATTTATTTTATTTTATTAAAATAATACGATTAAAAATATTAATTTATGAATAAAATTATTTATTTTCTCAAATTAAAATTATTTTTAATAAACAATAATGACTTATTAAAATAATTTATTTCATTTAAATATTTTACTTAATGAAAATTATGTCTCATAAATAATAATTTACTAGATTATATATTGTAATAATAAATTTTATAAAAATCAATAATTTATCTAAATAAACTAAAGTTATTTTTTTTATTAAATTATTTTATCAAAATAAAAATAATTTTTAACAAATAATAATCCACTATTAATATTAATTTTTTTGAAATATTAATCTATGATAAATATATTTTTTATAATTAATATTTTTATTTAAAAGTACATATTTTGATAATATATTTTTTATTAAAGTTAATTATTGTTAAAATAACAATGATTATGATGAGTTATTTTATTAGAATATTTTATTGAAATTAACCATTAACTTTTACCCTTGGTCAATTTATCCTCATTCTAAATACAATTAGTTCTTACCATTTCAAAATTTCTAGTATTCAAAATATAATATAATTATTACTAGGTAACATTTACTCTCATTCTAAATATAAATATCACAAACTTGTTACCCCAATAATCATCATTAGGATAACAATTAACCCTGCAATCTTTTATTCTCAAAATTTTCATCCCGTACCAAACATGTCCTAAGGAGTATTTAATCCTTAAAATCCTAAGCAAGGTTAAACCCTCAACCCTCTTCAAACTTTTGAGCCTTTAACCCATTTTTCTTTCAAATTACTTCTTTCAACATTGCCTACTAGCTCAAGATAACCCTAGGCTCCCCTGATAAATAATACTCTTAGTAATTTTTGAGAGCTCAAGAGACTTAAGTTTCCAAATTTAAAATGACTAGTGACCATCATTTAAGTTATCATGATTAGATTAGGATCATCCATTACGAAACCCTTTGAGCCCTAAAAAAAAAAAAAAAAAAAAGGAAAAAAATTCTATCATTATACCTTTCTTTTCATTAAACCCTATCTTAGACCATCTCCCATACTGAGGTAAGCAAGTGTGTAGATTTAGTTACTAGGGGCATCCTTCGTCAAAATGGTAATCATTATTGCATCCAAACAAGTCAATTTAACTCAAGAAGAGGAGTTCATACAATCCCGAGGTGGTTTATTTGAATAAAGCGGTCAAATTCACAATGAAGAGAGGTTATTATTTCTACTATGTTCAGATTTGGAAAATCCAATCCTTAGCAAACCATTTCAGTTGGTTCATATATTTTTTTCATAAATCCCCAAAGGCCGTCCCCTACACTAGGGTAATGGAAGAGAAAGGAGTAGAGCCAGATGTAAGAGAAAGAGCTAGAATCAATACAAAAGCAAAAATGAGCTTTAGAATCCAAACGACAAAATCGAGTAGATATCAAAGTCAAAGCAAAAAGAATTCCAAAAACACAAATATCATCAAAGTTTCAAGAACCTTAAAAGGAGAAAAGAAATCAATGACCAAACTCTAGCTCTCACGCATTAAGAACAATGAAATATGTTGTCTTATCAAAGGAAGAATCACACTTTGTTACAACCCCAAAAGTATAGTTTGAGCCTAAGATATCCTTCGTTTCTTTAAACCCTCACTAAACCTGCATTATGGTCCAAATAAAGTCCTCTCGAATTGCAACTGATAGCTTTGTTCAATTAAATCCATGGAAGGCATTCGAAGTACTTCCCACAACAGAGGATGTATGCTCAAGTATAAGACCTTGCAGATGATATTCAATAATTTTACTCAAGTAGAAGAAATTTAGGTCCGCACATTCTTCTTTTTCTTCAAACCCTGAAACCAGGCCTACATTATAACCAAAATCAAAGTCCTCTTCGATTGGTAATGGCCACTTAGTCGGAGAGTTCTCGCAGGATAAGGGCAATTCCTCTTTGCATCCCAAGATTAGCCCATATAAACCAAAGCCTTGATCAATCAACATTGTACTCCTCAATTCAAACCTATGACTTTCTAACCAAATATAAAACCTTGTCAATTAATAATAGTCTATTAATCCAAAATCTCTTGAAGTGAAGAAAGCCCTTAGGGTATGTTTGTTTTGGGGATTGGATGATGGGGTATAAGTAATACCATGGGATAATATGTAGGATTGGATATAATATGGGATTAATTTTTTATGTGGGATTATTTTTTTAGTGTTTGGTTAGTGGGATATAAAGTAGGATAAAAGTTATGATTTGATATGTGTTGTGAAAGAAAATAATTTTGGACCTTTAGATTTTGATGGAAAACAATTCCGGTGATGGGGTATAAACAATACCACCATCAACATGGGATTCTATGTCCACCATTTTACCAGATGAGCAATCCAGTGACTTGAGTCATCTGCCATTGCAAATGGCAAAACAAACACTAATTAGTGGGGCCCATGGATTACATATCCTAATCCCCCTTTTTACTCCAGCAAACAAACAATGCCTTAAGAGAATAGAAAATGCATTTAGTGACTAGTTCTTCTGATAAAATCGGAAACATAGTTAATAGCTCATTGAACATTTCAATAGTAATGTCATTCACAAAAAGAACATTTTTTAAAAAAGTTTACAAGCAGTCATTCTGCTACATTAGTGAGTCACACTTGTAAATACCCAATCATTCTTCTTTAAACCAAATATCTAGAGCACATCCTTATCAGTATATACCAAATTCATTCATCCACATTCTTTTATTTTGCATAACCTAATTTTTGAAACAATGCACATTATCTTAATTGTATTCATTAATTGAACATAACTTTGTTCACGAAATAAAACCACACGGTCACATAATTGGGTTTTTAAACTCGCAAACGATTTTTCAAAACCTAAGTATTTTCAAAATCAAATACCTTAGGATTATGCACATGATAATGCACATTGCATAGGCACCTAATAGTGACATTGATAGTATCACAATGAAACTGCACAAAACAAACCATGAACACACCAACCCATGAGGTTGGTTCTCTTCTCTTCAACACTCAGTGCGAGGCATAGGATCACCAACAACCAAGGAGCGAGGCTTTCTTCACAAAGTCAAGTGTAAAGCATGGACTCAAACATCAACTGAAGAACAAGATCAAACAGCAATTTAGAAATGAAGCTCATGTATAGAAGATAAGTGTAAAGGTGTAAATTCATCCAACCTAAGTATGAACCCTGTAACTTGAATCTGCATGTTATGCACAAGATTCAGATACCTCAAACAAAGTGTAAGACGTGAAAACCCAAATGACTGGTTTGGAAATAAGGTTTCCTTCTAAAGTTGGGTGCAACGCACAAACTTAGACACTGATTTGTTACCTAAATCTAGGAATCAGATGCCAGAGGCTAAGTTTAAAACATGAAACTCAGATGACCGATTGGAGACAACATTTCCTTTTTAAAGTTAGGTGTAAGGCACAGACTCAACTGTCAGTTTATTACCTAAATCTAGGATTCAGATGCCTGAGGCCAACGTACGCATAAAACTCAAATGACCAATTTAGAAACAAGGTTTCTTTTTTGAGATTAGATGCTAGGCATAGGATCAAATGTTGGTTTATCACTTGAATCTAGGATTCAAATGCTTGAGGTTGAACGCAGGTCGTGAAATGAAGAAGTTTGGCTACATCTAGGCTTAGGAGCTAGGCTCTTAACTAGTCTAAACCAAATAGAGCTAAGCTCGGGAGTGAGGCTCATCGCCAGATCAGTTAGAGCAAAGTATTTTAGGAAAATAAAGCTCTTCTTTGTATTAAGTGCAAAGAACAAAATCCTTCTTGCATGAAAGTGCATCCTAAGAGTAATAATTCTTGTTGGGGTAAAACTCTTCCTTTGAGATCATGTGCATGGTATTCACCCAATGAGCTAAGCTTGGGAGCGAGGCTCTTTACCAGACCAGTTAGAGTAAAGTTTTCTGGGAAAATGAGGCTCATCCTAGTATTTAGTGTAAGGCACTAAATCCTTCTCGCACGAGCCCTAAGAGTTAGACTCTTTGTTAGAGCAAAACTTTTCCCCCCAGGTCATGTGCAAGGCACTGACTCACGCAAATAGAGCGAGGCTCCTTCTAGACTAGATAAAACTAGGCTCGGGATTAAGCCTCCTTACCAAACTAGATAGATTAAGGCTCGGGAGACTAGACTCTTTTCTCTGACTAGATAGGAATGAGGCTTCTCACCTTACTAAACCAGATGGAACGAGGCAACTCATCAGACCAAACGAACCTTGGAGTTTTTGCTCTCTTTCGAAACTCATGTGTTCATCACAAGACTCAAAAGTTTATCTCAAAGTTTGTACTCCCCTTTTAGAGTCTTATCTCCACCATGAGACTCAGAGTCAACCTCCGAGTTTATACTTCTCTTCTAAAATCATGTCTCCACTATGAGACTCAGAGTTAACCTCAAAGTTTTTGCTCTCCTTTTGAAGTTTTGTTTCCACCATGGGACTTAGAGTCAGCCTAGTAATTTATAACCTTCCTAAGAGAGAGGCTTTTTTTTCTTTATAATCCTGTGCATGGTCGAGGATTAGATTTTAGTTTAGAAGGTAGGCTTACCTTTTCAGTCCACTGTGAGACACCAGATTAGATACTGTATTAGGAGTGAGGCTTATTTTAGTGTGACGCACTCGAAGATTAATATCGACTAGAATGCCTAGATCAAGCCAGAAGCATACAAAAAGATACACAACATCTTAAACTTGCTAGAAGACACAGAAGTAAGCTCACAATAACTAAAATGCCACTCCAGAGGTCATCCGAGTCCTGTCGACTCAAAATGGCTCCTATGAATGAGAAAAAAGCTACTGGCCCATCAAACATAATTTGAGACCCCAGACAACATTACAAGGCCTTCAAATTGTATAATAATGTTAAGGGTAAGTTTCCTAAGGTAATGGCATGGCTAAGTTTGATCAAGTCAAACCTTAGGAGGTTCTTTCAGAGTCTAGATCAGAAAATTCATTAATATTTCATAAATTCATAAAATCATCTTATAGTCCTGCCGATGCTACTTTTGGATTTTTCATACTAAAAATAGTATGAAAAGTCATTCTGGTGGTGCCTATAGTGGTTAAGTAGGGGAATTGGTTGAACCCTCATCCCTTTCAGCATGTTTTAGAGTAGTAGCTTTCAAATAGACCTAACCTGGTCCTACAGAATCCAAATTAAACCAAAATTTGTCCTAATTGGTTTAATCTTCTCCAGAAAGTGCTCGAGAGGTCTTTGGAGCTCCCAAATATTGCACAAAACCTCCTAAAATGGCTCGAATCTATCAAGGCGAAACCTAAACTTAGCCAAACATTGCCTTAGCTGAGGGCTATAGGATAAATGGCCACAATCCCTTGCCTAGCCACCATTAGCTTTGCCACATAGCTTTGTGGTAAGATGTCTTGCCTACCTGGGTTGGAATGACGTTTTGCTTGGCGTATTCTACAATCATGTGTGCCCAGGGCTTCAAGCAAACATGTCTACCTAGCTCAACAGGCAAAAAAGAGTGCTAAATGGCCTTGGTAAAGATTTTTTCCAATTTATCTAGGTAAACATGTTTTCTCGATGGCTTGGGTAACTCTTTTGCCTATTTGGCAAGGTAAAACCTTTGTTTAGGCCAGAAAATCTATAAACAGGGCCTTCCCTTTCCTCATTTCATTCATTCAACATTCGATGCTCAACGATCTTAAGTCCAGACATTTTGTATCTAGTAGAAGCTTATGTTAGTATAATTTTCTCTCTCTCTAAAAATGGTATTCAATGTATTTTCATAATTAGAATAGAATAATTTTAATTTTGTAAATAAAATACTTTGTCAATGAATGGTATTTGGATCATAACTCAAGTTCGAGTTGGACCCATCACATGATATTGACTGGATTTTCCTGAGACAATTTTGTAAAACTTTAAACATCATACATATAACATGCTCGATTATATTACCCTGCCATTGATAGAGATATAGACTAAAAGACATACTTTATGTTATGTTTTTATATATTTTAATGAGAATTTCTTTTGAGCAATGAATTTCATTTACTATATTTGTGCGTGTGTCTAGTATTCACAAAGAGTATTTGATCTAGTGTGTAGAGTACGACTTACACACAGAAGACTAGATCATAGGTTCTTTTGGAATATAAGTTTATCGTTCATAGTTTTAGATGGAATTGGACACACCATCAGTAAAACTGTAGCACAGAATTTTAGCACATATATCAATCTTAGAGCTAGGCTCTTTCTCATTCTCATCTCATATAAGGAGCAAGGTTTCACCACATTGATCCTTTATACAGCACTGACCCTACCGATCACCTTTTCATAGATGGCCCACTTCAGCCAATAATAAGGCTCATTATGCCTGAGGCCAATCGGTTTGCCATCAATGGCATCCTGATCACACTTGCTTCCAGACATACATCGCATCTACAATTAGAGCTACACAGAACTATGTTGACCTAATCTCTGTCATAGGATATGTAGGTAGCTTGACCAGATAGCTTGAATGCAGTTTCCCAGTCTTCATAGACCATCAACCTAAGTCTCTAACTTAAAGCTAGGCTCTTGCATAAATTGTCAAGCACATATTTCAAAATATAGGTCTGAACTACATTGACCTAATCCACACCTGGGTATATAGGCAGCTTGAATAGATGGTTTGAGTCTGGTCACCTCAGTCTTTATAGACCATATTTCAATTCACATTTCATCCCCAGCACACACATTCATGCTTAAGAGCTATATAATTCTATTTCCATGTCAAACATAGTTTTCCAGTACAAAATCTCATCCCTATTCTAATTAATCTTTACATTGGATTTAGAGTTAAACTAACATATAAAATGCCTTAGGGTTTCATTGCTGCCACATATGCAAACATTACACTACATTTGCATGCACGAGTTATGCTCCGCTACTTTATCTTTCATACGTCTTTTGCATTTATGGGTTGTATTGCTATGTTTAACATAAATATGATATTACAATGTGAGATAACGATTGCAAAGAATGGATGGAACTTTGAATATCCCTAAGTATCCAGGAGTAACAGTTTTCATGAGCAACTAAAACCCCGGAACCATTATCTCTGATTGCACAGACTAGTCGAGAGTTACTAAAAAAGGCCATTTACCACATCTTTTAAAAGCATAAAACTGTAAATTTTAAATCATAATAAAAACTTAGGTTTCTCGACACACCCATTTTAAAAGTTTCAGGGGATGATTTCTAGGCTCTGTAATCAAAGCCTTGTTTCAAAACAAAAATATACTTTTTCACATTTAGGCCATCTTGGACGCACCATGTTACAATAAAGACTCGGGACCTGTGCTTATCAGCTCAGCGTGCGGATCTGGTGGGGACACACATTTTTACTTACCTCTGAAGAACACTCACATAATTATACTAAAAAACACTTAAAAATGTTGAACCTAATTTTTTGCTTAAAAATAATTAAACCAGAATCATTTACCTTTGATTTTGAGAATCGTGAGTAGATCGAGCTTTCGATCTTCTTGCCTTCAAGTTTGAGATCAATCCTTCAATCTCAAGAAACAGTGACTTTGCAACCTTCTGATCTTCTTCTTTCAATAGACGGAGACAAAGGTATATGAGGCTTGAGTTGCAAGCTTGCAGCAAAAGAAAATGATAAAGGCAGAGTGGGTTAGTTTTTTTATTTTTTTAAATTATTTAAAGCTAAAGGAAATAAAGTGGAGGCAAATAAATAAAGGTAATGAACGAGTACTCTGAAATCTGAATACAAAGCGTTTTTGTTTTATGTTTCATGCTAAGGGCAAAAATGACGTAGTTCTTATGCCAAATAGCTCGCGAGCCTTATGAGTCGAACCATATTAGACTCGAGCTTGGCTTGATTCATTATCAACCCTTGCACCAAGCTCGAATTTAACTTGAATATATGACGAACCAAGCTTGAATTGAGCTTTTATTGAGCAGATCTCTTATAGCTCGTTAAAAAATCGATTCATTTCCATCGTTTGGTGTTTGGTTCATTCTGACTTTTTCGTTGCATGCCGCTTATGGCCCTTTAATCATAGTGCTAGTGACATGTGCAGAGTGGGAGGAAGGTGATAGGATGGCCTCAACTCATCCCTTTTCTTTCATCCTGATGGTTCCGATTGTGCACATATATACACATTACCACGTATGTGTATAGTTTAGTTTCGGATAGAAGAAAGAATGGAGAACGAGATGTAAATGACGAATGGTAGGTGTATCAAACCTTAACCAAATCCAAAATTAACTTTACAACTCGTCAACAAGATTAGTTTTGAACATAATAGTGTAATTATTTTGGTGTTAGGATTGGTTGTTGAGCATACAAAGTTTTTTAGGTTTCCAAAGATTTTTTGTTGTTTATTACTCTTTCTTTCTTTGTGGAAGTTTGGGGTAGGGATTTGATGTATTCAATTTGAACATATGATATGTTGGAAATGTTAGAATGTTGTTTATGTCTTCATTCTGATATTGTGGATGCGTTGTTGAGATTTTTATGAGTTGTACACACGTACGTATGTATGTATATATATGTTGGCAGAAGAAATGATGAATGTAACCTTATATTTTGATCCATGAGTGTTAAAATTACAAATTTATCATTTTATTGAGTTGAAATAAACCTTGTCATATCTTCTGAACCAAATGATTTGAAGTAAATAGCTTAAAATTTAAGAAATTTGAGGTTGAAAGTTTGAATCTCTTGAAAACAAAAATAGACCAATTTAAACTTGCACACTGCTTAGAACCCGAGCACACAGATCCTTAGCACCGAGTACATGACCTCAACCGCATGCACCAACTCGGCCCAAGACCTCTTTTTGCTTCTTAAAATGTGATTTCTTCCTCAACTATGAATATAAAGGTTTTAAAAAGGTTTTTTGTACAGAATAAATGAGAAATACATGATTTGGAAAAATATGATCTGGTTGTTTTGTGAATAATATTGTTAAAGGGAAGATCTTTGTGTTAGGATTTAGTAAGAACTATGAGTAGTTATTAAAAGATATGGTGATGTGAACCTATTACTGTTTTGATAAGTTATTAAGGATAATGCTTATCATGTTGTGATTTGTTGGTAATACATTGTTACGATGACAAGTTGATTGTTATGGATAATATATGCTAAAGAAAACAGAAAAAGATAAATGAAATGTAATGTTGTAATTGCATGGTTGGTTGATACTTATCACGCATCAGATCTTGTGACCTGATGGGTGCATGAATTATGTCACACACAATATACATTAAATGCATGTATTCCCTGATCAGAGCCATAACCACCCTGGAGGGTGGACCAGACATTCATAGTCTATACTGATAAACTAACAGTAAATTAATAATAAATAACCCTTGGTTTAACTAGGCAATAAGGCTCCAGTGACAATCCTAACATAATAACAATAAAAAAATCTTGGTTTTATGGCCTTACAACCCAATCGAATAGATCCAAATAAAATACTATTACAGTCCCGACTAAGTCAAAATAATAACAATAATTTAAATAATCTAAAACTGATTCCAACATAGTGGGCCCCACCTAATTATTAGAATTTGCACTTGTAACACAAATTGTAGGGATGTAAGTATTAATCCATTTGTGCCCATGACGCATAACAAAATATATATAATATACAATAATAAGTTAAATTTAAATAATATATAATTATTATAAAATCAATGTTTGATAATCATATGTATTTTTAATCATCCAAATAAAGAAACTATTAATCATAACCAATACCAATAACTGAGTCATCAACATAATTGAATATTCAGTTATTATCTTTCTTTTATTTGTTTACTATTTCCACATTATCATATCATAGTTATGGGGTGGATACGACTAACGTCATTTTTATGGATCAACAGCCAATGGAAATGATTAGCAAAAAATATCGTCATTTTTGGATCAACAATTAATGGCCACGATTAGTTAGATAACAGTCATGATGTAGGCTACTAACCTATTGGTATGAAGACCAATCCTATGTAGATTTAAAGTTTTTCAACTCAATATTAATCTATGTACCCTCCTTATTTTTCTAGTATCCGTCATCCCCACAATAATAACATCAATAAGATTTCATTTCTCTTTATTATTATCATCTTAACAATACTTTCATAACAACTCATTGTAATCAACCATTAACATCATATTATCACTTCAATACTCAGTACTTTCCATCTCATATTAAATCATTTCATAAACATATTTCTTTAATAAAATAAATTATCCAAATATTTCAAATTTGATATTCTAAATGACATACTTTCTATTTTTATTTATTTATTATTATTATTACTTTTTTTTTCATGTTATTAGATCAAATTTAATTTGAGCATTAAGTACACTGATGATAAAATTCACAAACTAATATATATATATTTTTGGGATGTGACATTTTACAATACAGAACATTGTGAGAGTTTATTATATGTATAAATACACAACACACACACACACACACATATATATATTAGCATAGCGCATGTTGCAAGTGCAGTGAAATTTTTTTTTTCTTAAAGGTTATGACAAAGCAAATAAAAAATGTATATACATAGTGCCGAAAAAAATTTCAAGCAAAGATAGCTAAGTTTCCAATGTAGCTTAAATTTGCTCACATTTTATACAAAATAACACAAAAATTATTACAATATTTTTACATATCATATATGTAAGAAAATGTATTAAATCCCTATCTCAAACATTTACATGAAATTGAATAAAAGCTTATGAGTTGTGGGTAAATGCCTCGTGTACTCAAACAGTTACCCTCACAACAAAATAATTATACCAATGTTTTCAATATAACTTTAATTACAAAATTACGAAATTAAGTTAAATTTAGTTAGAGTTTAATGCACTTATCCAGGCTCAGTTGTTCCTCTGCTCTCGGCACCTACTCTATCACAGACACTGTTTGTGCCCATGCAAAAGAAGGTTGCACCTCTTTCACGTGTAGTGACGAGACATTACACTTTTCTTAGGTTATTGCATTCTCTCCTCCTTATAAAAATTTTATCCTCAAAATATAAGACAAACATAACTGTAAGAGAATAATTGTGGATACCATTTCTATATTTTAGATTCACACTTCCAAATAGACTCTTCAATATCATGATGTTTCCCCAACACCTTGACTAATAGGATTGTTTTCTCATGAAGCACCTAATCTCGTGAATCTAATATTTGAATCAATTTCACCTCGTACGTCACTTTCAAATCCACCTCCATCCCACTCCAATATAACATGGGTGTAGGGTTAGGAATATACTTACGAAGCATGGAGACATGAAACACCTCTTGAGGTCTTGACAACTATGGTGGTAATGCCAATCAATATACAACTTTTCCAACCCTAGCTAGAATGTTAAAAGGCCTAATATATCTGGGTGATAATTTCCCTCGTCGATCAAATCGAAGCTGTCCATTCCATGGCTAAACTTTCATGAACATTTGATCTCTAGCTTAAAACTCCAAAGGTTTACGTCTTTGATCTAAATAATTCTTCTTGCAAATGCACACTATTTCTAATCTCTGCTTGATAATTCTGATCTTTTCATTAGTCTCTTGAACTAAATTTGATCCTACTAATGTTGTTTCTCCAGCATGTATACAACAGATAGGTGCTCTATATGGCCTCAAACGGTGTCATTCCAATGCTAGCTTAATAACTGTTATTATAGGAATTTTGTGGCAAATGATCCTCTTAACTGCCTCCAAAATTTAACACACCAGCTCTAAATATAACCTCTAGAATCTAAATTGTGCATTCAAAATGCCCATAGAATAGGGGTGATGGTTTGTTCGACGCACAACACTACTCCTATAGCTAATTGGAAACTCTGCCAAAACTTGAAGACAAAATAGGGGGTCCCAGACTGAAACAATGGATACCAGAGTCTCATGAAATCTCACAATCTCCTTAATATATAATCATCTCAAAACATCCATAGAGTCAATCATCCGTCTAGGTAGAAAGTGAGCCCACTTTGACAAATGATCCACAACCACTTAAATAGTCTCATAGCCCTTTCGAGTCTTAGGCAAACTTAATATAATATCTATGGTTATGTTCTCTCACTTACATTTAGATATCTATGATGTCACCCTGAACAGATAATGGTACGAAGACTATTCCCTAATATTTCACTGGATTATTATCATCTATGCTCCATCCTGTCATACCCACCATACCTCATACCTTCACTCGAATATCTTTCACCTTTTCATCATTCTTTTGTGCTTCGATTACTTTAGTAATCAACACCAAGTGGGAAATTGAAGTATACAATACTATTTGTTCTCTATCATCTCTAGACTCAACATCAAACTCACCTTAATGTCTCCATAATTTCCCATTTCTTAACAACAATATTTGCTAGTGGTGAGTTTTCCTGCTAAGAGCATCGCCATTACTTTAGCCTTCCTTTGATGGTACTATGAATCAAAATCATAATACTCTAAATACTCCATCCATCTTCTATGCCTTAAGTTCAGATCTTTCTATGTAAATAAGCACTTCAAGCTCTTATGATTAGAGATCACCGCAAACTTCTTGCCTATGGATAATGCCTCCAACTCTTTAGGGTAAAAATCACCGCTACTAATTCCAAATCATGAACTGAGTAATTCTACTCACAAGTCTTTAGTTGTCTCGATCCATAAGCCATTACCCTATTGTTTTACATTAAGACACATCCTAATTCCTTTCTGGAAGCATCGTAATACGACAAATAGCTTACACCCCTCTTTAGAATGATTAGTACCAGTGTAGTGTTCAATATCTTCTTAATCTCTTAAAAAGATTTTTCACAAGCATCATCCCACACAAATTAAACTCCTTTATAGGTTAGGCTGGTCAATGGAGAGGTCAACTTGGAGAAATCAAGTACAAATCTTTTGTAGTACCATACTAATCCAGGAATCTATGGACTTCAAACATGATCTTTGGTCTTAATCTTTCAAGAATAGCCTTAATTTTAGATGGGTCTATAGCAACTCCTTCAAAAACCATGCGACCTAGAAACTTCACTTCCCTAAGCCGGAATTCACACTTGCTTTACTTTGTATACAACTAGTAATCTCTCAAGGTTTGCAACATTATAATCAAATGTTCTTCATGTTCTTCTGACTTGAGAGTAAACTAGCACATTATCAATAAATACCACCACAAACACAACTACATAGTCTCTAAACGCCCTATTAATCAAATCCATGAATACTATAGGAGCATTAGCCCAACCAAATGGAAAAATTAGGAACTGGTAGGGATCGTACCGAGTCCTAAACGCTGTCTTAAGAGTATCCTTTTACTTTACCCTCAAATGATGATACTTTAACCTCAAATCAACCTTAGAAAATACAGATGATCCCTTCAACTATTTAAATAAATCATCAATCTACGTAGTGGGTACCTGTTCTTGACGGTTACTTTGTTCAAATTTTTATAGTCAATGTACATTCTTAGCGTTCTATCTCTTTTCACAATAAACAATACTAGTACACCCCAAGGTGAGGTGCTCAGCCTAATGATTCACTTAGCCAACAAGCCTGCTATCTAATTCTTTAGCTCTACCAATTTTGTTAGTGCCAACTTGTATGTAGGAATGGAGAGAGGTTGTGTGCTAAGCACTAAGTTAATACGGAACTCCGCTTCTCGCTTAAGTGGCAAACTAGAATTTCTTCAGGAAACACTTCTAGAAATTCACAAATAACCTAGGCAATTCTATCTCACCTATCCCTTCATAGTCTTCTACAAACACACTAGTAAATAAACTACACAAGACTAGTCGCCATTGCCCATATAAGGACAGCAAGGTCTGGGAACCACATCAATCAATGAAGAAACGTACACAATCACCTTCTGGGGTAAATAAGTTCACCTACCCTTTGAAGCAGTCTATTATCACTTGGTGGGTTGTGAGCCTATCCATACTAAGAATAACATTAAAACTATTCATCTCTATTTCTATCAAGTCAAACACAAAATATACTCTTGATTATCAACATTATCCCTAATTATTAATTCACATTCCTTGTGAGACCTTGGTTAGTGAAGAACATCCTGCCATATGTGTTTTCTAACAAACAATTGTGGAATGAACACACATATGTTCAATCACAATGCATGTACAAATAATAAAACAATAAAAGAATTTGATGCTCTAGTATCAATAAGTACTATAACAATAGAAGCATAAATAACAAAAGTATCTCTAGTTACTACTGGCTTTATCGGTGCCTCCTGTTGAGCCCCCATAAATTCTTTTCCTTGGGTTAGTGCATTTGATGGCCTAGTAACCCTCTATCCTTGGTGGGCTTCCTTCTATTGCTGTTGAATCTCGCTCTGCATACTATTCTGGGAAACAAACCTGGGTTGCTATTGCTGTTGCTGTTACTATTGTTGAATTGATTGGGAAGTCGATGGTCAACTACTCTAAACTGATTGGTTGATTTGCTGCCTTCTCCCAGCTCCATTATTTTTGTCTTTGGGGAAAACCCTCTAAATGAACCTATCTAACCACAAATGTCTCATACCTTGATTTTCTCACTTTGTCTACCACTAACTATCACACTCTGCCTCAACTGTTCCTTTGCCTTGGGACACTTAGAACTCCTTTGCTCTAATCATCTGCAATTATAACACACGACTTGCCTCTGAGATGATCTAGCAAAAAACTCTAGATTAGCTAGGTGCTACAACTTTTTACTGAGAATGCTGAAATTGTGGTGCAGACAAAGCATCCATCTGTCTTTTTCTAGTCCAACTTTCTTGTTGTGCTCTTGTTCCTTTGCTATAACATCCTTTTTGAGTATTCTAAGTTTCTATCATATCTCTTCCTACTATGGTTACCCTATTAATTAGGACCTTATAATCTTCCAACCACAATAACTCCATTCGCCCGCTCAATGTTGGCCTTAAACGTTGCTCAAATCTTCTACATTTAAGATGTTTGGTTCGAAACAAGCTCTGGCACATACTTAGACAAGTCTAAAAGTCTAAAAACTTTCTCTCATATTATAATACATACATAGAAACTTGAATCAGGTTAGCAAACTCCTCTCATTTTGCATCGCTCACGAATTGTGGAAAGAATTGATCTTGGAATCTTTTCTTGAATCTCTCCCAAGTGAGCCCAGTTGATCCACTAGAACCCTTTGCACTATTCCACCAACTTGAAGCATAATCTGCTAACCAAAAGGAAATTAATGTAATTCTAGGTGAATGATCTGTAATACCTATCATCACTAAAAGTTTCTCGAACTCATCAAAGAACCGTTCTGTATCTCTACATCTGCTGTCCCATCATGTGGGAGGTTCTATCCTTCGAAATCTCTCCAACATATCCGAAGTAGTTTATAACTGTGGTTGTTGCTCTACCCGTCTTCTGCTAACATTTCCACGGTTTTGGCCAATTGTTGTAACACTACCTCAATATCTACCGTAGCAGGTTGTTGAACACCTAGTGCTTGAGCATGCACATTTTCTCTACTTGGACTTCCCACAGAGCCTCGGGATGAACTTCGACCTCTACACTATGATGTGATTCTTACTCTAGCTGAACAGGTACATCCTCTACACTATGATGTGATTCTTACTCTAGCTGAACAGGTACATCACCCTAATTATATTGATCGTAGGAACCCTTTTGCCCTACCTCGGCCTTTGCCCTAAACTCTGCGAGGTGATATATTCTAAATCTAACACAGAAAATTATGTTATAATCGTAAGATTAGGAACTATTATCTAAAGATTACCATTTTACTTTTGATTTAAATCAGAACCACATTAATTAGATAAAATATAAGACATAACTTTGGTATTCATTACTATTTAATAGGAGTTTCATCAAAATGAAAATATAAGTGCTTAGACTATGTTACAAACAAAAATTGTCCAAAGAACCTATTGAATGACTAACATTAGAAAATAAATTAAATAACAAATAGAAAAAGGTAATGTTCTTAGTACAAAATTTTACCTCGTTAGATCAACATGACATAATAGCTAACTTCAACACTTCTTAGGCCATCCTTTATCTACGAGGGTAGTACCTACTAAGGCATCCTATTTAACCACAAGTGAAACATCTCTAAGCTCTTCCTTGACGATTTTCATTGATATAACCAACTCCACAACAACAGAAATAGGGATGGATCCCTCTAAGTATCCCTCTGGTTCTCTTAATCATTCTAGAATTATCATAATTAGGTGGCGTGGCAATAGTCCCCTTCCCCATTAACTATTCTGACGACCATTGTCATTTATTGAATCATGATTATCGGATACATAATATTATAAGGCTGAATTATAGGTCCACTTGAGTTTTTTGGCTTTGGTGGCGGTTCGTTAAGTACTTCAGTTGCTATACGGATTGAGATATCCTTATTAGGCAGCACTATCTCAGGTTTTGGATCGTGATTAGGATCTCTGGGTTGATTTTCCTCCACATTATTTGGGGTAATTAGGGATGACATATCTAATAACCAAATAAACCAAAAATTAACAAATATTAAATATCAGATGCAATATATAAGCACATAGCATACAATGAAATTGACTCTTACTATCCTCCTTAGGTATTTAAACTTAGGCTTTGATACCAACTTATCACGCCCCCGAGTCATGTGACCCGAGGATTGAGTGACTTATATCACACACACCATGCATTAAATGTATATATTCCTTGATAAGATCTATAAGTACCTTGGAGCAAACATTCACAATCTCTACTGATAAACTGACAATAAATTAATAATAATAAAAACAATCTTGGCTTTATGGCCTTATAACCTTATTGCATAAATCCAAATAAATATTATTATAGTTTTGGCTAATTTAAGATAATAACATTAATTCAAATAATCTAAAACTGAATCCAATGCAGTAGGCCCCACTTAATTATCAAGTTTCGTACTTGCAACACAGATTGCAGGGACGTGAGCACTAATCCATTTGTGCTCACGATACATAATAAAAAATATATAATATGTAATAAAAATTTAAATAGCATATAATTATTATAAAACCAATGTTCAATAATCATATGTCAATTTAATGACCCACATCAAAAACTAGCACTCATAATCAAAATCAATAACTAAGATATCAACATAATCAAATATTCGGTTATTATCCAATTTTTTTTTTATTTCTTTGCCATTTCTACATAATCAAATCATAGTCATGGATGGATACTATCAATGTCATTTTTATTGTCCACTACCTAATGGAAACGATCAATAAAAAACGTCGTCATTTTGGATCAACAACCAATGGCCACTATTAGCCAAATAAGCGTCATGTTGTAAGCTAGTGGCCTATTGCCAAAAAGACCAATTTTTGTCTAAGTTTAAGGTTTTCAACCTAAGGAAAATATACGTACCCTTTCTATTTTCCCAGTATCTGTTATCCTCGTAATTATAGCATCATTAATTTTCACTCATCTCTATTATTATCATCTCAACAATACTTTCATAACAACTCATCGTAATCAACCACCAACATCATATTATCCTTTTAATAATTAGTATTTTCCATATCATTTTAAATCATTTCGTAAACATCTTTCTTTAATAAAATAAATGATCCAAATATTTTAAATTTGACATTCTAAATCACTTACTTCCATTTAATTTATTATTATTATTTTTTTTTTGTCAAGTTATTGCATTAGATTTAATTTTAACATCAAGTTTGGTGATAAATTCACAAACTAAATGGGTTAGGCTCGCCCCTTGACCTGGGGTTAACCCAACCTAAGCCTGACCCCCTTTTGCTGCCCTTTTGCCTCTTCAAGTTGTGTTAGGTTAGGATCACCAATCCTCACCCCTGACCTGTTGTAGTTGACCTAGCCTATTTTTTAATATTTTAATATTTTTTATAAAGTAAGTAAAATACAAAATAAAACTTAAAAAACACATTAAAATATATATTGACAAAAGATAAAATTTATTAAACAACACAATTACATAATTAACATTAAATTTGAATTACAAATGTAGAATTGTAAATAAAAAAAGTGATAGAGTAAGTAAATAGGTGCATCACTTTATATCTTATACATCCCAATTAGGTTGGCACCTATAAAACTGGCTATCATTTACAAATATTACTCTATTTATACATCATTCTCATTTATCACTAGGTTTACTAATGTGTTGTTCTTTTTAACACAGATACATTGTGTCGAAGTCAAGGGCAAGTTGCTCTTTTTCGTCGGTTTATTATTATTTTTATTTGACGAGATACCAACTTGTAAACAATTAAGATCTCTACTATCTGAGAGGTCAGTCAACTCTTGGATTCACTAATAACGTGCACACTTGCCTTAAACGCTTATACTGATGTTACGGTAGAAACTTGAAATACGAAAATATCACGGGATAAAATTGAAAGGACTGGAAAGTTAGACTGTTGTCCCTTTACCAATCTAAAATTTTGAAGTCGTCTTTATCTTCTATCGGAGGTGCACCAAGACAACGTTGTTGGTCGAATGAAAATGAGCTGCCACTTATTAATGAATTGATCCGTCGAGATTTCATTCTTCTCCAAAGGAAGGTATTACCAGTCATGGTGAAAGGATGTCGTTATAGTAATGGTTGTTTGGGCAGTGGACGATTAGTATCATACTAACCCATTACAATTTGTATTTACTCTTTATTATTATTTAATTGTTCCTCAGTTTTTTTAAGGTCATATATCATCTCTAATAATTGAGAAAGATGATCTTCTTTATATCTAGGGTCTAAAAAATGGCAAAACTAAAATGTATAAGAAGTGGGTTAAATAATTTATTAAATTTTCCAATCATTGTAACAGCCATATTAGTATAATATTCTTGGATAATTGTTTTTGAAAATTTCATCAATTATGCCAATTGATAAACAATAGCAGAAGATGCAGGATAATAAACCCCAAAATATTTTTTTTGCAGTATCAAAAACATGTAAAATTTCTTTATAAAAAAATTGTATTTGCCTAATAATGGGCTCAATAATTGATAAACCAATAGCTTGATTATTTAAAATAAATAAATCAACTACTTTTTAATATTTAATAGCCATTTTTAACATTACATAAGTTGAATTCTATCTTATATTAATTTCAATAGGTAATTTGCTAGTTTTTAAACCAATTTGAGTACATATACCAACAAATAAATGAATTTTTTTCTTGGAAAACTCACAATACAAAATACAGCTTATTTTATTTTGACAATAGAGGATTCACGAATACTCCATCCATCTTTTACAATTAAATCAAGTATATAGGTATAACAATACCCATGAAATAATATATCCTTCATAGGAAAAATATTAAATAAGTAATTTAAATAAACATCATTGTATGAAGAATTATCTAAAGTCATTGAAAATATTTTTCTACTTAATCCCTATGATGCAAGTTCATTAAAAATAATTTTTCCAACACTCAATCTATTGTCGGGTTATTCAATTAATTTTAAAGAAATAATGCGTTTATTAAATTTCTAATTTTCATCTATTGATGTGCAGTTATACAAATATATTTAATTCCTTGGCTAGACTTCCATATACTGGAAATCAAACAAACATTTCAAAATTTTCAACATAATTTTTTTATTTATCTTTTTTTTTCGATTTCAAAATCTCGTAAAACATGATTTTTTTTTGAAGTATTTTTGAAAGACCGTAATATTGTAGTGTAAAATTATCACGAATAAATTCTTCAAAAGTTCAATTTTTACTCATTGTAAAAGATTGTTCATTTTTAATAATAAATCTAACTAAATTTTCTTGTATTCTTGTAGTATCAAAAGAAATAATATTTAAATTACACCCTTCATTACCTAGTTAAGATTGCTTAGCATGTGAAAAGAATTGATCAATTACAGAGTTGATACGAGGATCGTGTTGGTGCTTTCCATTTATATGTTTTTTTAAGTTACTAGTTCCTGAAATAGTCCTATCTTCTACTAAATCCCCACAAATATTGCGATTGGCCTTAAGCTTTCCATTATTGCTTGGGATTCTAGTAAAATAGTCCCACGTTTTTAATAGGTACTTTGTTGGTCGTTTTGCAATGATGATGTACTAACATTAGCACTTGTGCTGCCAAGTGTTGGTGTTGGTGTTGCAAATTGCTCGTGGGAGGAAGAAGATATTGAGTCTCCAACCTTCAAATCAAAAAAAAAGAGTCTATAGGATTCATTTTGAATAAATAATTTGACGGAAAAAATTAAAGTATGCAAATTAAAAAAGTTATAAGTATGCAAATTAAAAAAGATAAAGTACTAACTTAGAATAGTTTGAAGGACATGAAGCATTTGATCTTTCAATATTAACTTCAAATTGGATAGAATTAGATGCAATTGAGCACAATTGAAAAATACATTTGAGAGTTGCTAGCTTTAGGGAATAGAATTTTGAGAGAGAATTGAAGTTTTTATGATTTTTGGATGAATACATGTGGGGGTATTTATAATGGAAGCTTGGGGGGGTTTCGTAATTTCTTAGGGGGGCTTTTTGTTATTAAATTTTTTTTTTTTTTTTTTTTTACTGTGGCAAGTGCAACGGCTAGCCCCCAATGGATGGAAAAAAAATCGAGTATTGGAGCAACAACGATCATAAAAAAAAAATATTAATGCCATTGGTCACAAGCAGGGCGAGAAGGGGTGGTGGGTCATGCGGGGTGGATCGGGCCGAGTCGCAGGAGTAGGCTAGAGTGACCCAAGCCCTAATCCGGGTGGCCAGGGGCAGGGGCAGATCAGGTCATACAGATGTATGGGGCGGTGCTGACCAAGTTAGATTCAAGGTCAAGTAGGGACAACACATTATACATATATGCATATATTTCCAGGGGCGGATCCAGGATTTGAATCTACTGGGGTCAAGCCGACAAGTATAAATTTGTACTTACATATAATGTACTCAAAGATAATGAATAGTGTACTTGACGTAAAAATAAGAGCAAAACTTACAAATTATTTGAGTATTGGGGTAATTTATTTTGAAAAAATTATTTTATGAGGTAAAATAAAAAAAAAATACTCCAAAAATTATACTATTCTATAAATTTATGATTGCATACAATGTATTGAAAGATAATGGATAGTGTGCCTGACATAAAAGTAATGACAAAACTTATAAATTATTTAAGGCATTGGGGTAATTTATTTTGGAAAAAATATTTTATGAGGTAAAATTACAAAAAT
>QLOD02000001.1:25103834-25119368 GCA_003260245.2 Sideroxylon spinosum | reverse complement strand
TTCGAGCAAACGTCAAACAGAGTATAGAGTCGAGGAGTCAATCTATCGAGAGTTTTGAGTTTGTAACCAACGTTTGTATTTAGTGAAAGTTTTTAGAAGAGTTTCCTGTGTGGATTTCCTCGCCACATATATTGTATTCCGCTTTCAATTATTTACATTTTTTATTGTGTTGGGATATCTAGCATAGTACACGTGTGTTTGTTTTTTCAAATACAAATTACTTTCTCAAAATAATCAAAATAATTTCTCTCAAAATTTTACATAAATGTCACCTACAAGATCAAGCTATTAAAAATATCAATTAGAAAGTAAATATAGCTAAGAATGAAGAATCATAAGACTAAACAACACAAACAAAAGAGACATGGAGAAAAAGGGGAATTGACCACAGTAAAAAATTTACCTATCAATAGTCAAGTGTATATCATTGAACATGAGTGTATACACGGAGTAATACAAACTAGAGTTTTGATAAATGATATTGTGTGAGGTTAGTTGCCATATAGTCATGCTTAGGGTTTTGCGAGTAACTGATTTCGATAATAGATAAAGATGATAAATAAAAAAGAATTCTTTACAGAGACTTATATTCGAATTCAAAGCAAATTGAGTACAGATAATTCTCCAAATTATCTGCAATAGAGTCTATGTTAGGAAGAATAACAACAAAAAATGATAGAAAGTTACCACAAGAGACATAGAGAGAGGGGGGAGTGACGAGCAGAGAGAGACGAGTGAGTGGTGGTATTGTGGGAGCTAAACAAGGACGAACTAGTAGGCTTGTTTGCCCGAATTGATTTCAGTTTCTCTTTCTTTTTCTCCTCTTCTTGACGACTTCACTTCTTTTTGTATTAGCAATGTGCCTCTACTAATTCCTTTGTAGTAGGTGGTGCCTTTTCTCTTCGCTCAGAAGAAAAGCATTGACTGGAACTACTTTGATTACTACGCTTTATCGGAAGCGAAAACCAAAAGGGAATGTCGTTCAGGTGGATGAGAGGAGGCGGTAACTAAAGGATGCCGGAGCCGATTCTATTGGTAAGGTGGTGCAACTGGTTTAAAGAGAGAGAGAGTGGAAGAAAGTTAGGGTTCAATGGAAACGAGGTATGGAGGGGGATTTTTCGCCAATATTGTTACATCTAAATTTTTGCACGAAAATTGGATTGGTGCTTGTGGAGAGAATGCTATAATTGAGAGAGGGAAGAGAGGGAACGCTATGGAATAGAAGGAACGCTGTAATTTGAGGGAATGAAACGCTATCTTTTACATTACACCCCCTAGAATTTTTGAAACGCTATAATAAGTCCCCTATTCAACTATATTACAGCATTTTCACCAAAAAGTTGTGAGATTTTGCAATTAAAGCCATGTTTGTTGTAGTGAGTTTATTTTAAATACCTACCTTTGCATCCTTTATACTTTGACCTAACGTGAAATTATAAACAACATTAAATTTTCAAGTGAAGAATAAAAATATCCATTAAAACAAAATAAAATCAAGGGGTGCAAGTGTAGATAATATAAATTACAGGGATAAATATGTAATTTTCAAACTTACTTAGAGTCAAAACTGTTACGTTTGATGGATTTTTTTATAGTTTTCAATGTAATCCAAAATATAAAGGATGCAAAGATAAATTTTTAAAATTCAAGAGTGTAAATAATATTTACTTTAAGTATAATTTACCACTATAACCATCTTATCAAACAACTATTTGAATTTATTGTAATGGTAATACCACATTAATATTTTTAATAACAAAAATTTGGGTGGAGAGTGCATTAATTCCATCGTGGAGTGCACTCCTCCATCATCAGATCAAACAGGATTCTTTCAACTAACAGTAGGGGTGGGGGAGTGCACTGCACGTACCCCATCTTTAAAATTTTGTATTATAGTAAATTGTTTTATCACTAAAACATTTTTGGGGGCATTTGGTGTAACAAAAAAAAAAGAAAAAGATAAAATGAGATAATTAGTGGAGTTCATATGATATAAAAAGTAAATTATTTTTAGAGATCTTCATAGTTTTTTAATGTTTTGTTGTGCACCAAACGGACCCTTCATGTATTTTTAAATTAAGAAGTTTTAATGTGTGTCTGTGATCCAGAAGTACGATATTGTAGTGGGTGATATAAGCATTGTGGCAAATAGATCGAATTACGTTCGTTTTACATTGTCATACACGGAGACGGGAGTGTCGATGGCAATTCCAATTAAGGACGATGAGAGGAAAAATGCGTGACTTTTCAAAAAACCACTGATGATAGATCTCTAGTTAACGACTGAGATATTCTTCATCTTCACTGGCTCTGTGGTTTGAGTTCTTGAGTATCGTCTCAACAAGAAATTTCAAGGACCACCTTCCAACCAAGTTGGAATGGTGTTATGGTTCTCCACCCTCACTTTTGCTCATAGTAAGTGATCAATCGCTTCACTTGTATATATGGAAGGATAATTTGATGATGACCAACTATTAGTATGGAATAATTTTCCCACAAACTCCGATACTATGGGTATACTTAGGATTTTTAAAGTATGAGTTCTGATATGTTTTTAAAGTATAAGTTCTCAAATGTTTAGATGGTATAAGTTGATATGAGTTGTCAATTTGAATAAAATAATGAACCTATATCTGGCAATTTATTTTTAAATGGATTATTAATATATATAATGATACATTTCAAAAAAAAAAAAAAAATAGAACAGGATACCATTTTCTAAGGTGTTCAACAAATCATAAGAGCACCCCAAATCCATCACTTAAAAATTATCGAACGTAATTTGTATCATCACCTCAAAATTAAAAAGATTTCCTTAATTTACCGCCCATAGTTCTAAGGTGTTAAACAAACCATAAGAGCACTCAAAACCCATTACTTAAAGATTACTAAACATAATTTGTATCAATACCTTAGAACTAATATCATTAAAAAAAATTCTTCAAAATCTATGAATTTTTTACTCCAATCACACCCTATTTAGCATTTGGCTACTCATCATGAAGTGTTCTCCTTAATTAAATTGCTTTCTTAATTTACTGTAGGGGAGAAGGTAATCAGCAACTTAATAAGATTTGTGGTAATTGTGTGAGTGTTTGTGGTGGTGGTACTCACTAATAGTTATACGGCTAACTTGACATCAATGTTGACAGTACAATGAAGTGCTTGGATTCTAGAATATGTACACAAAACGTCCAAGCATGGGGTCAGAAAACCTAACTATTGGACAACCCATCAGCTCAAAGCAACAAAATAAATGTCATTCTAACGCTCTGTGCTTCTATATATATATAATATTGTTGTGCTGAGGAGGATGATTGGCTAAAAGTAACAAGATTTCCCCTTAGCTTGTGGTGTTTGTAGCAACAATGTAAAACTTTGGCATTAGCGATTGACTTCAAAGTCAATTTTTTTTTAAATCAAAATAACTATATATATTTATATGTAGAAAATAAGGTTGAAATGATGAAAAATATAAAATTCTATCACTATATGAGGTAACATCAACGCTACATGATTGTCCAAGCACAAAATATTTTGTGATATATATAATCACTAAATTAATGATAATTCTAGTGGTGAATTATAATTTACCATTACTAATAATCTTATCACTAAATTAATGATAGTTGTTCTAAATATTTTCCCCAGAGAAAATAGTAGCACTCATGCATATATAAATTATTATTTAAGCTGATGACTTTTTTTGTCCAAATTGATTACTTTAATTTCACTGTGATCCTCATGTTTTACTGATTGATAGATTAGCCAATCTTCTGTCTTGATGAAGCCATCACATAAGTTCTCTCTCCTTTGTCTTGGCACTCTAAAACTCATCCATACACGCTAACAACTAAATATAGTATTCTTCCAAAAAGACAATAAATACTTGCGTATCAATCAATGCAAAATAAATAAAATAAATCTATTAGTATTTAATTTTATTACGAATCTACCAATTTAGCATGCCTGAAAGAGAGTGGGGGAGGGATCCCGGAAGTTAGGTCAGACAAACTTCATCTTAATTTGTAGCTAGAGCCGGCCGAATTGTTTAGAATTTTTATAATCATATAATTAATTTGTTTAAGTGAATACTCCAAGTTTAATATAGAAATAATATAAGTTATTGACATCTCGATGGCATCAATAATTCTACAGCTAATCAATAATTCTACAACTACAATATAAAGAGTACAACGGAAATAGTTTCATAACATTATTGAGAAATAAGAGTGATCATATGCAGTGAAATAGACTCGAGAAAAAGAATTACATAAAAAAAAGAAAAGAAAGAAAGATGAAAATAAATTATATTCAATTGAGAAGCCAGGGTACGAAAAGTAATATAGTGTCTTTTAGAACTATACCATCCCACTAGAATTGATCTTTGGTGCAATATGCAATATCGACACTTTGGGAAGATACTGAAGGGTAGTGCTTACTCGAGTCTTTCCATGACTTGTTATCACCCATTAAACATGCTTCATGGGACCTCCAATCTTACTAGTTGGCTTACTGTCGTGCATGGATGCGTGGACATTGGGGTCACCGGCATATAGTTTTGGTAATTTGAATCAATTTTTATTTTTTTTAGGTTTCAAAAAGTTTATTTTTTGTTTTTTTAAATTTAATTCATCTTAAATTTTTGTAGCACAATCATTTTATTTTTAGACCTTAAATTTTTGTAGATCAACTCATGTTATTTTTAAACTCTTTGTTTAATCCTGTTAAACTTTAAAACTCTGATTCTGGTCGAGGTATCATGGGCAACTCATTCAACAGGACTAGTCTCCTTCCTTTGGATGTGTCATATATTATTTTTCTTGTTACCCATTTGGTTAGAGGATTTGCTATATTCCTCTCTAATCTCATAAATTAAAGAACAATCACACCACTAATAATCAGCCATCTCATACTACTGTTTCTAAGATGAATATGTTTTTTTCTTTACGTAATAGGCGTCGTTGTGTGCAATTATGTAAGTGTCGTTTGATAATACTTTTTGATTTTTATTTTTTGACTATGTTTTCCAATAAAAAATATGTTTGATATTATTGCTTATAAGTTATTCCATTAGATAATCAATAATTCTACAATTAGAATTACTTTGTGATGTTCAGAAAAAGGAGTGTAAACTAACCCAAAAGAAAGGAAGATGATGAGAGTAAAGCAATTCAAATTAATTAGTTGAAATTGTCTTGAACTTACTAAGAATATTGCACACGAGGTAGACATTAATTAATTTATTACAGGGATTAAATTTAAACCGTAGTCAATGATTCTGCAGGTCAAGCTGAATGGCTAAGAAATACAACATTTCTTCCTGGAAAAATAAATGATGTCTTTCAAGACATGACCAAAATTCCAATTCAAATCACTGGGGCCCCCCGCCTACTTCTTGCCACTTTAATTCACCGAAAGCATATAAATTTTGTTTTGTTATCTTATGATATGAAATATACTTCTTACCTTAATTTCCACTAGTTAGTTTATTAATTAAATAGTAAAATTTGCAATGCTGTTTCTCTGAAAAAAATAAAAAACGAAAAAGATTAATTATTAATTAGTGAAGTGATGCCTTTGTTGTTTTCATGACCATCGTCATGTTGAAGTCCCCCTTTCTGTTTTAAATTCCTCTTCCGGGATATTTCCTGGTAACTTCTCTAATTAATTTTTCCATGTTAAATTCCTCTTCCGGGGGTATTTCTTGGTAGCTTCTCTAATTATCCATTTTCAATTCCTCCGAGCTTGGCTCCTAGATCAGTGGGGGAAAATTAATTAATTAATTAATTAATTAATACTTCAAATTGGATCTTGGTGGGAAAGAAGAGAATAATAAAAAAGAAAGGGGCATTTATGGGTACACTTCTTTTTTGAAGAAAGATGAACAGATAGGATCAAATCTGTAAATTTGTATGATTCATCACAAAGTTATTAAGCAGGAAAGCCGATCATTATGAGGAAATTCATAATGTCTGATTAACCATTCAAGGAGATTTTATTTATCAAATTAATCTTAGTTGTTGGTAACACATATATGCACCGATAGGCTGTGTTTGTTTTGGGGATTGGGTGATGGGATATATAAATAATAATATGAGATAATATATGTGATTAGATATAACATGGAATTAATTTTTTGGTGTTTGGTTGATTTGATATGTGATGTGATAGAAAATAATTTTGAACATTTAAATTTTGACGGGAAATAAATCCGGTGAAGGGGAATAAATAATACCACTATCACTGTGGGATTCTTTGTCCACCATTTTACCTGATAAGCAATCCGATTACTTGAGTCATCTGCCATTGCAAATGGTAAAACAAACACTACTTAGTGGGGCCCATGAATTACATATCCTAATTCCTCTTTTTCCTCCAACAAACAAACGAGGCCATACAATAGAAAGTTATGGGATTATATACTAGTGGAGTTCGAATTCACACTCAATCACTTGTTATGGTTCGTCAAGTCAAAATGTTCTGCTCAATCAACTTTACAACACTTATTACATATGTAATTTAATACAAATTTAAGTTATAAGATTTGTTAAGACGGGATCAAAGTAAACTTTTTAAAGTTTTCGGAGGGAGGTGATCTCACTAGCCATCCCAACCCTATGTTCCGTATTTAATAATTTTTTTAACAATGAAAAAGAATTTATATATATTTATATATAAATGAATACAAAATAGTAGGACATACTCCGGTAAAGAATAAAAAATAAATAAAACATTTTAACAACATAAACCCTAAACAAAACCAACCGAGCGCCATAGATCTGGAAACCTCTTAGCAAAAAATATAAATAAAAAGTAAATTATTCCAGCCTAAATTCAATAAATCATAAGTACCACATTCCATTGCGATAAATAAATAAGTAAATGAAATAAAATAAACTTTCTTGTTATCATGAAATAAAAAAAATACAATCTATATTTGCAATTTATGGTTCATTACCGTCCCAGTATTTTAAAATATTATGTTAATTTCTCTAAATTTCATAATTAATATATATTTTCAATAATCAAATAAGAAGTTTGGTGGTCAAACTATGCCAGATTAATTAACTTTCGGCGTAGTGCGATGATGAAATAGATCAAGGGCCAATTTGGATGTCAAATTTTTATTGATTTGTAATACTATTTTGATAAAAGTTGATAAGTAAAAAAAAAAATTTTTGTGTTTAATCAAATAATTAAAAAATTTTTTTAATTATTGTTGATAACTTTTAGTTCGATAAAAATTCTAATAACTTTTTAGCTTAGTTAAAATAAAATCACCATTACATTCTTATCAACTCAGCAAACGTTGTTATTATTTTAACAACTTGCAAACTCAACGAAAGTAATAATTTTGTATTTTATTGCACGCTTAAAACATCAGTAAGTTGACTTTTTCTCCCCTCTGTTTTGGTCACCTCCCACTTAAAGTCAATAAACGTTGATATTTAAACAACATGCAAACTCAACAGAAGTAATGGTTCTTTTTTTTTCCCCTCCAAATGAGGCCCTCCAGAGTCGATCTCGATCTTTATTTCCCGCATTATGTGGCAGCGTTCAAAGTTGTTTGGAGTGTGAAAAAAAAATTTAAAAATAAATAAGCTAACAATGAATTTTTTTGAAATTTAAAGAGTAAAAATTTATCTTGAAATAATAATTGAACTTTGTATTTGATTTGATATAAAATTATTAAAATTTTAAAACTTCTATAAAAATTTTTAATATAAATATCGATCAAATGTTTTTAAAAATTTTATCAAAATAGTTGGAACGCATTTTTTAAAATCATTAAAATTTTTCAGAAATTGAAAAAATCGTAACTAAAGAAATTTTTTAAAGTTGATTGGAATTCCGAAATGTGTGCGACACAAAAGCCATACGAGTGAAAATCTGCCCAATCACGTCAGGGCACAAAAGTCATGTGAGCAGAAATCTGACCAATCATGTTAGGGCCAGGGGGACTCATACGGTTGGACGTTCTGATCATCTAAATTAAGGAGTGTTTGCTGCGTTTGGCACAATTAAAAAAAAAATAAGATTTGGTATAATAAAAAATAAAATAAAATAATTTATGAAATTCGTAATTTATATAATAAAATAAAAAATAAATTATTTTTAAAAATTTTTAGAAAATTTTAATAGTTTATTGTGTGTCAAATGGGTCTTAAACATCGATCTAATAATGCAATATACGACAGACAATGCATTTATTGCATTTGTGAGACCAGAAGCAAAAAAAAAAAAAAAAAATAAACAAAAATTTCTTTCATCTTCTGTAACTTTTTAGTCGAAAATTAATTATTATTTTTTTTAATCGTTTAGACATCCTATTAATGTTTTTCTAAATAATGTTTAAAAATAGGAGTAAATTTTTAAAAATTTTCATTGTAACTTTTTTGACAAATTTTTATTTTACATAAATAACATGTCTAGAAAATATCAAACAGAGAAAAAAGGGAGGTAATATTATAAACTTAAAAATTAACTCAAAATAAGATAATTTATTTGAAAGTGTATAAAAGAGCCAATGTCATATAGCATTGTAATGCTATGTAAATTTTAATTTAATAATATTAATAAGTTGATGAGAGTCAGTTATAAGTCTATATAGATTGACTTTCACAATGTATGTTTAATATTTGTTTCAGTCATTATTAAAATTTTATCACGTTATTATTATTGTCTTTTTTAAATTTTAAAATTTAAAATTTAAATCGATATAATAAAATATATTGATTAATATGACAATTATATACAAGATGGGATGTTCATATAACTAACAAGTCAACATAGGATGAATGTGACATACGAATAGGTTGTCAAATCAAAAATAGTTATGATTTTGAATGTATATAAAAATTACAAACTCAGTTGTCAACTCCTTTGTTGCGTCATTTAGGAAAGCTCCATGACATTACATGCATAATTTATAAAAGTTAGTTGGCAACACTACTCCTTTAAAATAACACATTTCAAATTATACTTTAATTATACTTAATTTAACATTGATACGGAGCCTATATTGTTCATTTGTTTACTTATTATTTTTTTTTCTTAGGTAGCATTTGAAGCAAAAAAATAAACAAATAAATTTTTGTTCACTTTTTCATTATTGGGTGTTTGGTGTGTCTCACAAAAATTGAAGAAAATTAGAAAAATTAGTAAAAATTAAAAAATAAGATAAATTTGGTAAATAGTTGCAGATTTTTTTAAAAAATAATTGAAAAAATTAAAAAAAAAAAAAGAAGAAGCTAAATATGGTGAATGAAAAATTAGAGAAAATTCCTGAGGTAGGCAATATATATGTGTCAAACTTGATTACTTATCACGTATGCACAGCTAAATAAAACAGTGGAGGGCGTTGATGATCATCAGATAATTATCATCCCACCAAGCTTGGTAGAGAATTTTCCTCACATGATGGAAGTAAAGATTGTTCTTAAGTTCTGCAGTCAATTTATAATATTGTCCCCGTCAACCATATATACACCGTTCCGTCATATGTAAAAAAATCTAGAATTAATACTTGATATATATACTTATATATAGGCAGTAATAAACTAGTTGGGTTAATCTAGTTACTCAAAAGCGTGTAATTTTGAACATATATTTTACAAAACAAAAAAAAGAAAAATTAGTAAAATGAACCTTTCTAGTTTGCGAATCACAACAGCATACAAGTTTGAATCCTATGCGATGTAATTACATAATTTTTTGTTATACAAATTATCAAACCTTAATAAGAATGTAAGTTTGAAACTCCAAATTATACAAATTCACAATTTTTTACAATATATATATATATATTCATAAGTTAATTCCTGCGATACTAACCAAATGAAATTCTTTATTAACCAAATGAAATTCTTTATTAAAATTGGTTGGACAAAAATTACTCAGGATTTTTTTTTTTTAAACCAAAGGTGACTTATTATTCATTGACGTGGAATTTGCAGTTTGTTGGATTAATATTGAGAATATTAACTAACAAGGGTAAGTATTATTAGATGTGTTTGTTTAGTTATAGAATTCTATAAATTCTTATAAATATTAAATTTTTTTATTTACTGTTATCGTACTGTAAATTTTATAAATTTATGATAATTTATACATCTACAAACCTACCCATTGTGTCACACAAACTAGCACTTCTCCTTGACTAAGTCCACAAAAATCGATAGCAATAATTGATTATCAGAACAATAAATATATATATATGCATATATTTAACAAGCATGGAGTCAATGAAGGGTGAATTTTTTTTTTTTTGGGGTGGGGGATGGAGAGAGATTTTAAAATTAATAAGTCATATATTCTCTCTTTTCTCTGGATCTTCATGTATAAAATAGCATTCTTGTTATTACAGACTGAAGTCATTCAATGACCCGATTGAACTGGGATATTCGGGGGTACTAGGTAGAGCTAGCTGATCAGCATGATGAACTACTACTACCTTTCACGACAGTATTTTTCCATCCTTGTGTTAATGTTTGCGAGCTTGTATGCTGTTCTGCTGTCGGGGGAAAATGCTACCGCGGTTAAGGTTAATGTTGGGGTCATCCTCGACGCAGATCATATTGTTGGAAAGATGATCAACACCAGCATGTCTATGGCGCTTGAAGATTTCTACGGCAATCATCCCAATTATACCACCAAGATTGTTTTCCACACTAGAGATTCCAAGAGTGATGTTGTTGAGGCTGCATCTGCAGGTATGTATATGTCTACCATTAATCATTAATTTGCATCAAAAACTCATTTATATGCTTGTATGTATGTTGGTTGACAAATGACAACTAGCAGTATATGTATATATATATGAACTACCAAAACAGCTCTTCAATATATATAGAAACTACATGTATATATGTCAACATGAATTGATTTACAGAATGTTTTTTTTGGTGGGGGGGGCGGAGGGCGATTAACTCACCAGTTATCAAAGAATTAACACAACCAATTAATATTATCGCATCATAAATGGAGCAACACAAATCTGAAATTTTTGTATTGACGGCTCTGAATTTTGAAAATGCAATATCATATGTATTCATACAATATATGCAGCAGACACAGAAAAAGATAAACTTAATTAGCTATTTTCTTCTTCAACTACAGCCGAACATCAATATTCCGACTTTCTCTCAAATTTTTAATAATACCAAAAAAAAGGGGGGGTATTTTTCTGCCATAAAGGAGAGCAACATGTAGCTTCTGTTTGTTTGTTTTTTTTTTTTTTTTTTTGGGCTAAAGTTTTCAGAAATTTCACTATTTTACATCCATGGATCTAACAATGCCAAGTAAATATAATAAAAAAGTTAAAAAAAAAATCCTCAAAAAGAAATATTTGACAGAGTCAGCTCTCCCTTTCTTGTATGATTATCTTTTATTACTGGATGACATGTCCATATGATATTGAATAGTCCATTGACTTCTTTTTCTTTTTTCTATCCTAGAGTACCAGACCAGTGTCAATTAATCATTGGATTTTCCATCAAAAACTTTATTCATACCAGCCAGAGACTTTATTATTAATTAGCATAAGTTGAACTCAACCCAATTTAATAAAGTTTTAGTTTCAAAATAATTGAGTTGGCTTAGTTAATCATTTTCCTCTATACATTTTTGTATCGTTGATTATATTTTACGTGATGTAATACAAAATTAGGTATTTTTCACAATTTCAATCACTCGTCTTATTAATATATTTCTAGATTTATGTTAAACACGATCAAACTTATCAATATATTTTTAGATTTACATTAAACACGATCAAACTATTTTAAACGGTCTTATCTCTTAAGTTTATCTTTATCAGTGTTTTTCTAATTTTTTTAATATATTTATGTTTTATCTTATTTTTTTTTATATTACCGCCTATATTACCGAGTAAAAAATTCAATTATGCTATGTTTAGAACATGAATTTGTAGAGAGAAAGGAAAATAAAATTTATAATTTATACCATTTTTGTACTCTTAACTAAGTAAAAATTAATTTTTATTGATAAAGATTCATTTATTTTAATTTCATTTTTTTGACTCAGCAAAAATTAAAATAAACTTAACTTTTTGACTTAATTTTAGATTTTTACAATTTTTCTTATCTTCCTTTGCTATCCACAAATTTATGTTTCAGACATAATTTCAGTGAAATCTAAAGTTACTTTGAACTTCTTTTTGGCAGCTATAGACTTGTTAAAAAATGTCCAAGTAGAAGCAATAATAGGTCCCCAAAGATCCACACAAGCAGATTTTGTGATAGACATGGGGACCAAAGCTCAAGTCCCCATCATTTCTCCAGCAACAAGTCCTTCTCTCTCACCCCACGAATTTCCATACTTCATCCGATCTTCACTGGACGGATCATCTCAGGTCGAAGCCCTCGCAGCCATAATCCAATACTTCAATTGGAGAGAAGTAGTCTTTATCTACGAAGACAATTCCTACGGCAGAGGCTTACTTCCTTATTTAACCGACGCGTTCGCACGAATCAACGCTCAGGTCCGGACGCGAAGTGTTATATCTCCGAAAGCCGGAGACGATCATATCCTCAAAGAACTCTACAAGCTGAAGACAATGTCGACTAGGGTTTTCTTAGTACACGTGTTACCGTCCCTTGCTTCGCGCTTCTTCCTGAAGGTGAAGGAAGCTGGAATGATGAGCCAAGGGTACGCGTGGATCATAACTGATGGGCTCACGAATCTCCTCGATATTGTAGATCCTAATGTCGTTGGTTCAATGCAGGGAGTACTAGGTTTGAAGCCTTATGTTCGAAGAACGAGGGAGCTCGCGGAGTTTAACGTGAGATGGGGGAAGAGATTTCGTCGGGAGAATCCGGAAGTGGACAGATCTGAGCTGAATGTGTTTGGCTTGTGGGCTTACGATAGCTTCTGGGCATTAGCGATGGCGGCGGAGAGAGTTGGGATTTTTCATTCGGAATTCAAGAAACCGAGCGATGCAGATGATCAGAACTCGACGGAATTGGCCAGAATTGGAACCTCGGAAGCGGGAGTAGAGCTCCTTCGATCGATCCGGGAAACTAAATTCCAAGGTTTGAGCGGCGAATTCCGTCTGGTGGACGGAGAGTTAAAATCGTCTTCTTATCGAATAGTGAATGTGATTGGAAAAGGGGAGAGGGGAATTGGATTCTGGGCGGGGGAATCGAGGGATTTGACGATGCAAAACAACAAGACTGGAAAGGGAGGATTTGGGAGCAACATCATATGGCCTGGTGAGTCGAATGTGGTGCCAAAAGGTTGGGAAATTCCAACGAGTGGGAAGAGGTTGAGGGTTGGAGTTCCTGTGAAAGTTGGATTTGTTGGGTTTATGGATGTGAAAAAGGATCCTCAAACGCATGCTGTCATGGCCACTGGTTTTTGTGCAGATGTGTTCAAAGAAGTTGTGGAAGGGTTAGCCTTACGATACGATTTTCATGCCTTCGAAACTCCTGATGGCGAGAGTGCTGGAAGTTACGATGATCTCGTTCAGCAGATCCCTCTTGAGGTATAAATTATAATTATATTATATATAGATAACTCGAGCTTGATAAATTTTTTGAGCAAGTTTAGTCATCCGAAAAGTTTGAAAACATATATATATATATATTTTACATATGCTTTATATACATATTTTTATAAAAAAAAAATTTAAGTTTATTTAATACTAAACTACTTACTTTTATAAATTTTTAAATAGATAATTGTCTTTCTATCCCATATACTTAAGGTGAAAATCACTTACACTCCCTGAATTTTAAGAATTTACCTTTACATCCCTTATATTTTGACCTAAAATAAAATTGTAAACAATATTAAATTTTCAAATAAGAAAACAAAAATATTCATTAAAAATCAAATAGAATTAAAGATTATAAGTATAGATAATATAAATTATGGGAGTATAAATATAATTTTTAAACTTACTTATAGTAGCGTTTTCATTTTAATCCAAAGTATAATAGATGCAAAGATAGATTTTTAAAATTTATGAGTATAAATGATTTTTACTTTAAGTACAGAAGATAAAAACAATTATCCTTTTTTTAAATTATTTAAACAATTATCCTTTTTTTAATTATTTTACTTAATTACATAATCTAAGAAAATAAAAAATAATAACTTCACGCATTTTTCTTACAATACAAAAAATTTTAATTTTCGTGGAAGGACAAATTTATTCTATGGCACCTATTATTGTTGCAACTAACATTATTGCGACTAAAATTGTAAGTGCAATAGTATGAGTACATTTGGCCCGTTGGTATTTTTTTTAAAATATTTAAAAAATTTTAGAAGTTATTTATTTTTTATCTTATAATACGAATTTTGAACTCATAATTGTTATCAAATTATCTTATTTTATCTCACCTTTTGTCATTTCAAACACTTCAATATTTTCTTGTAAATTTTTATATTTTTTATCATAAAGCTAATTCATCAATAAAAAGTTAATTTCAAATTATTTACTATGGAAGTATAATTTACCACTATAAGAATCCTATCAAACAACTATTTGAATTTATTGTAATAGTAATACCACATTAATATTTTCAATGACTAAAATTTTGGGTGGAGGGTGCATTAATTACACCGTGTAGTGCACTCTATCATCAAATCAGACGAGGTTCTTTCACCTAACGGTGGGGGTGGGGGAGTGCACTACCCCACCTTTAAAATTTTACATTATAATAAATTTTTTTATTATTTTCATTTATTTTTAAATTAAGACATTTTAATCTGTGTCTGTGATCTAGAAGTACGACATCGTAGCAGGTGATATAAGCATTGTGGCAAATAGATTGAATAAAGTTGATTTCACAATGCCATACTCAGAGACGGGAGTATCAATGGTGGTTCCAATTAAGGATGATGAGAGGAAAAATGCGTGGGTTTTTACGAAACCTCTAACGATGGATCTCTGGTTAACGACTATGATATTTTTCATCTTCACTGGCATTGTGGTTTGGGTTCTTGAGCATCGTCTTAACAAGAAATTTCGAGGACCACCTTCCCACCAAGTTGGAATGATGTTATGGTTCTCCTTCTCCACCCTCGTTTTTGCTCACAGTAAGTGATTAATCCCTTCACTTGTAAATATGGAAGGATAATTTTACAATGACTAACTATCAGTATGGTATAATTTGCCCATAAACTCTGATACTATAGGTTTGCTTTGGAGTTGTAAAGTATAAGTTTTTGAGATATTTTTGAAGTATAAGTTCTAGAATGTTTAGATGGTATGGGTTATTCATGTAAATAAAATAACGAACCCATTTTTGGAAATTTATTTTTACATAAATTATTAGTGTATGTAATGACACATTGCGAAAAAAGAATGGAACAGAACACCACTTATAGTTCTAAGGTTTTCAACAAAACATAAGAGCACTTAAAATCCATCACTTAAAAGCTATCAAATATAATTTGTATCAATAGTTTAGAACTAATACTTTAAAAAAATTCCTTAAAACTTATGAATTTTTTACTCCAAGCACACTCTATTTAGCATTTGGCTACTCATCATGAAGTCTT
>QLOD02000001.1:25032466-25070989 GCA_003260245.2 Sideroxylon spinosum | reverse complement strand
AGTGCAATTATAATTCTTTAGTGGAATGAATTATAATTTATGTAATTAAATCCTAACCCAGGTAGGATTAGGAAATTCAATTACATAGGAAGTCTTTCTCTTATTTACCTATTGATCCCTGTTGTAGCCCTATAAAATACCCTTTCTTGTGACAGTTAGGGTTAATGTTTTCTAAGTAGAAAAATAAGAAACCCTAGAGAGACTGCTGAGAGATCTCACCATCTTGTGAGAGAGAAGGAAGGTATTTTCAGGAATACGACAGAAGGCTGAAGGTTGAGATCAAGCAGTCGAATCGAAGTCAACGAAAGTTTTGTCTATTGGATTTGTCGAGATCAAACTAGAGAGATCTCGAATGTATGATCTTGTTCTCGTAGTATAGAACGGTAAAAATTTTTTTGTATTAATTATATACACTATAGTTATGATCTTGGGGTTTTCCACGTTCCCCAATAGTATGAAGTGTGTAAGGAAATATGGTCTATGAAGATTGTTGTGACCGAACTCAAGCTATGTGCTTGAGCTACCTACGTATCTTATGAAGGGATTAGGTCAATCATATTTCAGACCTAAAGTGGTCCAAACTAAGTGTTTATGTTATCGGAACTGGCATGCAAATGTAAGAGTCTATCTCGAAGTCTCAGTCAATGCCTCTCATAGATGGTCAATAATGACCATGGAGATTGCACTCAAGCTATCTCCTAAAGCTGCTTACATACCCTGTGACAAGTAGGTTACAATCTATGGTCGAACTATGTGTTTGATCTTTATATAAGAGCCTAGCTCTAAATTAGTGTCTTGGGCTAATGGTCTATAAAGACCGGGTTGATTGGACTCAAGTTATATACTCGAATTGCCTATGTACCCTGTTAAGGGATTAAGTCTACGTAGATTTGGGAAAAAGGTTTGTGCCTTGTGCAGATATGATTTGTTGAAATGTATGGGTGGATGCAAGTGTGATCTAAATGTGGTGGATGGTAAATTGATTGGCCTAGGTATAATCAGCCAAGATAGGTTAGGTGTATGAGAAGGTGATCGATAAGGGTTAGTGCTGCAGACAAGATTAGTGTGAAGGAGCCTCACTCTTGATGTGGGATAAGAGGAAGAAAGTGCCTAGCTCTAGAAGATAAAAGATAGTTAGCACCTCATGCTTAACTAGGGAAGAGAGATTAGCTCCAAATGATAAAAGAAAGTTAGCACCTCCTTCTTAACTGGGAAAATGATGCCTCGCTCCAAACAAGGGAGGATAGTTAGCGCCTAGTGTGTACCTAGGAAATGGTTAACTGGGAAAAGAGGCTTCAAATGAGGAAGGAACAGTTGGTGCCTAGCATGTAACTAGAAGCAGAGTTTCACTCTGTTGGGATGAGACAGTTAGCACCTAGTGCGTAACTGCGAATGGAGCCTCGCTCTAGGGATGTGCTAAGCACATGTGGGTAAGTGTCTATCATTTGGGAAAGTGACTTAATTCTAATTGAGAACAAAATTTCTGGTGATGATGATCGGGTCTGTGTGCCTAGAAGAATAATGTGAAATGAGTGATGCAATTTCTATGATCATAAATGTCATGGGCATGTTGAATGTGATGACAGTTTATATTCTATCATGGATGATAGTTCAAGGATACATGTCAGATAATTCTAGGGGAATTCATGACTTAGAAACCATCGACCTAGCCAATTGTAATTCCCAGTCTCTAGAGCCTTGCTCACTCAGATGAATGTTCTGAATTGATAAGCATTTGTTTTCTAATTTTGTGTCAATCCTAGTGGGTGTGTGTTTGCATATTTGAATGTGTTCTAGCATATTAAGATATGTGCCGGTATGTCAAAACATGGTACATGGCATGTCATAGCATGTGATAGCATGGTGAATAATGTACTTTTTCTCTAGTCTCGAATTGCAGATATGCCCGCCCAACTTATTTTACGATCATAGTCGCCTATGGCACTGTGCAGACATATTTGCCCATCCTGCTGGGCAGAAAGGGCTGTTAGATGGTCCTAATGAAGAGTTCTGCCCTTTTTTTGGGTGAACTAGCTCGCCTAATGAAACAGGCAATTCTTTTCATCCGTTTAAACGAGCAAAAGTTTTATTTGGCCAAAAATCCTATAAATAGGGGCCTCTCCTTTCTTATTTTTCTCATTCCACACTTGGCGCTCAAAGCTCTCACGTCTAGAGTTTCTCTCTATAAAAAAAGCCTATGTTGATAAAATTTTCTCTCTCTACGAAATTTTTATTTTATTATTCAATTCAATTTATTTACATGGTTAAGATAGAATAATTACAATTTTGTAAATAAAATTCACTTGTCAATGAAAGGTACCTGGATCATAAGTCAAGTTCGGCTAGACCTGACATGATATTGACCAAATTTACCTGAGTCAATTTTGTAAAATTTAGGCATCATGCATCATGTATATGACATACCCACATCATGTTACCACGCCATAACATTATTCTGTCATACCATGCCATGGCATAATACCATGTTTTTCATGTCATACCATGTCATAACATCACATTATCATACTAGGCCATGCCAAATATCATATTTATCATGCCATATCATGCCTACCATGTTAGGCCATGTTATCATTGTCCTATAACATGCTCACATGACATATTGCCATGCTATGCCATATTATACCATGCCATGACTATGCTATGCCATACCAGCAAGCCATATTATCATGTTATTCCTTGCAAACATGTTCAATCACTATTCCACATCCTAAGATAAGTTTTTAGGAGCTTCGAGGACCTCCTGGGAACTTTTTGGAGTGAACTAAACTAATGAGATCAAAATTTGGTTCAATTTAGATTCTTTAGGACCAAGTTATGTCTATTTTATCTTAGCCATGTAAATAAATTGAATTGAATAATAAAATAAAAATTTTCTAGAGAAAGTAAATTCTATCGACATGGGCTTTTTTTATAGAGAGAAACTCTAGACTTGAGAGCTTTGAGCGCCAAGTGTGGAATGAGAAAAATGAGAAAGAGGAGGCTCTTATTTATAGAATTTTTGGCCAAACAAAACTTTTACCCATTTAAACGGATGAAAAGAATTTCCTGTTTCATTAGGCAAGCTAGTTCGCCCAAAAAAAGGGCAAAACTCTTCACTAGGACCATCTAACATCCTTTTTTGCTCAACAGGATGGGTGAATATGTCTGCACAGTACCATAGGCGACTATGATCGTAAAATAAGTCGGGCAGACTTATTTGTAATTCGAGATGGGTGAAAAAGTCCACCAAGCTTGTAGGGTAAGCTTTTTGGTGGCAAGGCTAAATTTGTGGGTCATTTGGCCTTAGCCCTTTGCTCGGGCTATGTTTATGAAGTTTGAGTTTCGCCTCTGTAGGTTCTAGTAATTCTAAGACTTTTGGCAAAGTTTTTAGGAGCTTCGAGGACCTCCTGGGAACTTTTTGGAGTGAACTAAACTAATGAGATCAAAATTTGGTTCAATTTAGATTCTTTAGGACCAAGTTATGTCTATTTTATCTTAGCCATGTAAATAAATTGAATTGAATAATAAAATAAAAATTTTCTAGAGAAAGTAAATTTTATCAACATGGGCTTTTTTTATAGAGAGAAACTCTAGACTTGAGAGCTTTGAGCACCAAGTGTGGAATGAGAAAAATGAGAAAGGGGAGGCTCTTATTTTTAGATTTTTTGGCCAAAAAAAACTTTTACCCATTTAAACGGATGAAAAGAATTTCTTGTTTCATTAGGCGAGCTAGTTCGCCCAAAAAATGGGCAAAACTCTTCACTAGGACCATCTAACATCCTTTTCTGCCCAACAGGATGGGTGAATATGTTTGCACAGTTCCACAGGCGACTATGATCGTAAAATAAGTCAGGCAGACTTATTTACAATTTACGATGGGTGAAAAATTCCACCAAGCTTGTAGGGTAAGCTTTTTGGTGGCAAGGCTAAATTTGTGGGTCATTTGGTCTTAGCCCCTTGCTCGGGCCATGTTTATGAAGTTTGAGTTTCAGCCCTATAGGTTTTAGAATTTCTAAGACTTTTAGCAAAGTTTTCAGGAGCTTCTAGGACTTCTTGGGAACTTTTTGGAGTGAACTAAACTAGTGAGGTCAAAATTTGGTTCAATTTGGATTCTCTAGGACCAAGTTATGTCTATTTGAAAATTATTACTCTTAAATGGGTTGAAACGAAAAAAGGATTAGCCAAATCCTTTTCCTAGCCCTTATAGGCACCATCAAGATGACTCCTACAATATTTTGGGTATGAGGAGTTCAAAAATACCATCAGTAAGACTCTAGGACACTTTTATGAATTTGTAAAATGTTAACAAATTTTGAATTTGAAGTTGTGGAGGGAGCTCTTAAGGTTTGACTTGGCTAGACCTAGTTATGCTATTACCTCACAAAGCTCACCCTTGACATTCTTGTGTAATTTGAAAGCATTATGACTTTGTTTGGAGGCCCAAATTGTCTTTGGTGTGCTAGTAGCTTCATTCTTGTTCGTAGGATCTATTTTTAGTTAGTGGGGCTTGGATGACCTCTAGAGTGGCATTTTGGTTATTTTGATCCTACCTTTATGTCTTTTTACATGTCTTGGGTTGTTATGCATCGTCTTATGTGTTTATAGCTTGATCTAGGTATTTCGGTTAATATTGGCCTTCAAGTGCGTCAGTAGGGGATTGTCTCTTGACTCTGAACTCTGATTGCTTTGTTGATACGGGGATCTTCAATTTGGTGTCCTACACATGTCTATGCAATTTGGTGTCTTCTGCCTTGATCTAGATCTTCTGCTTGGGCTTCTACCTAACTCCGGGGATATAATCGGTATTTTGTTGATTGTTTGCTTTTTGTCGAATTCTGGCACTTTGACATATCCTACGATTAAAATATTTTAATTAGTATTAACTATCATAAATTTTAAGCAAGGGGGCGAGATTGGGGTGCCTACAACTGCCTCCTTGTTTTTCTACCTTAACTAAGATGGAAAACGAAAGAAGACAACCTATTATATCCCATTGCACGCTGAATTAAAGAAGGAGACAACTTTGTATCTTAATTGATGCATCACGCTTGAACACCTACAAGAGTTGCCTTCTTTGAATGTGGGATGCTTCTATGCCTCGCACATGTCTTTTGAAGAATGAGTTTAGCTCTTGTGCTTGATAGATGAGTTGTGCTCTACATTTGACTCTAAAATATAATCTCAGACGTTGGATTAGTAAACAACTATTTGCTTTGCATGTGGTCTTGAATAATTGAGCCTTGTTGATGGGTTTATGCTTTGCACTAGGGAGCATCGCTCAAGGATGGGTAATTGGTCTTCTATCTAATCACTGGATTGAGCTTTACTCTATTTGGTTTGGTAAGGTGAGAAGCCTAGCTCTAAGCCATACTCCTAAGCCTTGCACTTTTTAATCTCGAAGGAGCGCTACTCCCGAGCCTTGCTCTATTGGGTTTGGTCAAACAAAGAGCCTCACTCCATTTGGTTTAGTAAGGTGAGGAGCTTCACTCTTGAATTGGTGTCTAATCCTATGCCCAGCTTTGGATTATAAGAAGGGAGGCTTACTCTCAGGTTGCTTTCTAAGTCTAGGATTGCCATAAGATTCTAGAAAGGGAGTATGAACTCCTTGGTTGATTGTGAGTCTTGTGATGAACACAAAAGTTTATAAAGGGAGTAAAAATTTTGAGGTTTAACATTGAGTCTCGTGATGGAGACAAGACTGTAAAAAAGGAGTAAAAACTTCAAGATTAACTCGTCTTGGTAAAGAGCCTTGCTTTATTTGATCTGATTTTGTAAGGAGCTTTGCTCCCATGCTTAGCTCTTCTTGGTTTTGGTCTGGTAAGGAGCTTCACTTTTGAGTTTCACTTTAAAGCTAAATTTGTGTATTGCACATGATCTTATGAGAAGATTTTTCCCCCATTAAGGAGTCTCACTTATATGTGCACTCTCGTACGGGAAGGATTTAGTGCCTCGCATTTAATACAAAGAGGAACTTCATTTACCAAAAAAATTTTTCTTTGATTGATCTAGTAAAGAGCCTCACTCTATCTGGTCTGGTTGGGTAAGGAGCCTCACTCTATTTGGTCTGGTCTGGTAAGGAGCCTTACACCCGAGCTTTGCTTTATCTGATCATCTAAGTTTTACGTTTCACGCTCAGCCTCAGGCATCTGAATCCTAGATTCAAGTAGCACACTAGCATTTGGCTTTGTGCCTAGCACTCTTCAGGTAGGACAACTTATTTCCAAACCAGTCATCTGAGTTTCGTGTTTCATGCTTGGCCTTAGGCATATGAATCCTAGATTCAGGTAACACACCGACATCTGAGTCTGTGCCTAGAATCTGACTTCAAATAGGAAAACTTATTTCCAAACCGGTCATTTGTGTTTTGTTTCATGCTCAGGCTCAGGCATCTAAATCCTAGATTCAGGTAATGCACCAGCATCTGAGTCTGTGCCTAGCATCTAACTTTAGATAGGAAAACTTGTTGAAATGCTCAGGCTCAGGCATCTGAATCCTAGATTCAAGTAATATACTGGCATCTAAGTTTATGCCTAGGATCTAAGTTCAGAGAGGGAAACTTATTTCCAAACGAATCATCTGAGTTTTGAATTTTAAGCTCCGCCTCAAGGCATCTGAACCCTATATTCAAGTAGCACACTGCCTTCTAAGTATGTGCCTAGAATTTAATCAAAACTTGTTTCGAAACCAGTCTTTTGAATTTTTTATTTCATGCTCAACCTCAAGCATTATAAATCTTAGATTTAGGTAACACACTGGCATTTGAGTCTGAGGCTAGCACCAGAATTTAGAAAGTAAACCTCATTTTCAAATCAGTCATCTAAGTTTTACGTTTCAAGCTCAGCCTTACGCATCAGAATCCTGTGTCTAACACATGGATTCAGATAATGGGTTTGATGAATTTATACTTTTGCATTTATCTTCTTGATAGGAGCTTCACTTTTGAATTGTTGTTTATGCTTTGTTCTTTAGTTGGTGTTTGAATCCATGCTTTATAGTTGATTTTTTGAAAGACATCTTGCTCTTTGGTTATTGGTGATCCTTCACCTTGCACTAAATGTTGGTAAGAAGAAAATCCCGCATTATGGTTTATTTTGTGTATTTGTCATTGTGATGATTGCCTAGGTCATTGTTGGGTGCCTATAAAATGTACATCATCATGTTTATAATCCTAAGGTGTTTCATCTTGAAAATGTTTATTTTAAAAATTTATTTGGGAGTTCAAAAATAAAGAGATGTGACCGACCGAGTGCAGTCTAATTTTTTGAGCAAAGTCATGTGCTGTTAATGAATATAGTTGAAAAAATGTGCATTGTATTTTAAAAAATTAGGCTATACATGTTGAATGAATTTGAATAAAAGAATCTGGTATGTATAGGTTAAGATATGATCTGGATGTTTGATTTGAAAATGAATGATTGGATATTTACAAGGTATGTGACTTACTTGTGTGATAGAATGATTGCATGTGCACTTTTTGAACAATGTTATTTTTTTGAATGACCTTGTTATTAAAGTATTCAATGAAGTATTAACTATGTTTGTAGTTTCATTAGGAGACCTAGTCACTGAATATGTTTTCTATTCCCTCAAGGGTCTCATTGCTTTAGGAGCTTTTGGATTAATAAACCATTATCAATTGGTAAGGTTTTGTATCGGACTAGAAAGTTATTAGCTTGAATTCAAGATAAAGTGGGTAAAGTTTGGAAAAAGATAAGGACTCCCTCTGGTTTCTCTTTCTAGTATTTCCTCTTAATTCTAGGGTTTTCATTTTGGATTTTCTTCACGGTGTCTAGGGTTTCGAAGCTTGATGCTTTGAAGCTTGGAGATGATTGTAGGGTTTTTAAGGATCATTTTTACAGTGTGACTAGGGTTTCCAAAGTTGATTCAGCTAGTGTTTCAATGGTGGACAAGGTTTAATTGAGTGTTTTGCCCAAGCTCTCTAATAATGTGGTTTATGTATGTTCAATTGGCTTAGAGAATGGTGCTCGAGATGTTGATGGTGTTGTTCAGTTAGGTGTTGGACTGATTAGAGTTCTTTGAAACCCTTGTTCTAGGGTTGGAGCTCCTAACTCTAGTCGTCCACTATCTAGGCTTAAGGTTGAGCAGATTAGGGCCGGCATAAAGGAAAATGGCTTTCTCAACCCTAACGATGCTGAGTGGTTGGATGGTGTTGGTCTTGATCAGTTTGTTAATGTTACTAGGTTTTCTTCTTCTTCTATAGTGTATGTGACTGCCTCTAGAATGTGCGTCTAAAAATATCCCCAAGTGCAGGGGGGTGCAGTGTAGTTTTAACTTGATGAGAATGAGATCGAATCAACAAGGAACCTACTTTTTTCAGTTTCTAAGTTTCCAAAGATGAAAGAAATTCACTACCTAGTTCAAAAGTAGTAGTTTCAAGTGTTTGAGGGTTTTGGATTGATTTCAAATTATAAATAAAATGTAAACTACATAATTAAACTTAATCTAAATGAAGAATTAAAAATTCAGAATTTAAGGCAACAAATAATTGAAATTAAAAGATATAATTCAATTAATGGAAAAAAGTCTTGATTCAACTTTCAATTCCAGGTGGATTGATTATTTCACAATTTGATGTGCTTTTAATACATAATCTAAGTTTCACGTAAAGGAAAGATAGATCGGAAAGATATTTTCGTGAAAGCATATAAAGTTCTCCCTAACTTAGTTTTATACTCATATTTAGGATTATAAAACCGGAAGATATTCTTTTTATAATATTAGGGTTTAGATTTTAATACATTCATCTCAAAAATATAGAAGAAATTGTAAGGTTCAAAATCCTTATCAAGGATTTCAAAGAATATGATCAAGGGTTTTTTTTTTTTTCGAATGGTTTTGAAACGAATGAAATAAAATCTAAAAAGTGTAGATCTCTACGTGTACGTTATCACACAATACACGTAGATCTACACACATACAAAAATCATAATCATCCACCCTTCCTTGATTCGTTGAATCAAGAACTAAAGTTTTAGCCTAACATGGAATCGAAAACAACGCAAGCAATATAAATAAGAACAGAATATGAAATTGCATTCGTTGATTTAAAAGAAAGATTCAAATACCGTACTTCGAATAAAGTGAAGAGCAACAAATCTTTCAACAAGAACTCTAAGAAAATGAAAGAATATTCTTTAAAATGATGAAAAAAATGAAAGAAAACAACGAAAATTCTGTAAAAGACTTTTGGTGACGGCTGGAATGAACTCCTAAAAAATCCCCTAAGGGTTCTATTTATAAAGACTTTCATAAAACCCTAAAAATTACAAAAAAAGCGCCCTAAAGTATCTAGTGGTCAGGACCACCGGTGGCTACAGTTTGGACCACAGTGTGTTGGTTTCTTCAATTTGTGGTGTAGTGGTCCAGACCAGCTGGGAGATGCTCCAGACCATCCCTACTTCGACTTCCTGCTTTTTTTTTCTCTCCTTGTTCTTGCTTTAGTCCGAATAAGGGCTCTTTGTGTGGACACGAAGGGCTTGTTGTTATTGTTTTCCTCATCTTTATCGCTGCTAATCACAATTATTTCCTCTTCTTTCCTGCATTGAAGAGAATAAAACAAATAAGTGATAAAGATTAGTAAAACTTTTAAATTTATGAAACAATGCATACTTCTAATGCTAAGTTATGGGGCTTATAATTACACTTTTTAAGTGTAATCACACTCCCCAACTTGAACATTGCTAGTCCTTAGCAATGACTTTATTAAAATGAATGCAAACTACTACGTATTTCTCTTTTCTTTGGAAACACGGCTACACTTAGCTATGTGCAGTAAGCCTTTTAAACCCCTAGGTTGCCCTTTACCCTTAGTTGACAAGTGAAGTCTCGTGAGGGTTTGTAGTGAATCTACCCACAAAATTCCTAAACTAATTCAATGTGTGGTAATAATAATTCCAAAAACTTTTGATTCGAATTCAATATGAAACAAATAGCCAAAACTTTAAAATCTTGCATAAATTATTCTCAATTGTACTTCAAACTCACCGAACTTTTCAACCATTTAATCTCAAGTGTGTCAAGTACTATCATTCAATCAACGTAGTTAAAGAATATACTCAAAGATCATGGTCTTGACTTCAACTCTCATCAGAATGTTAACTCTCACATGAAATCACTTGAAAAAGGTTACTCTCATGGTTCATGCATGGATACAATGACAAATCGGTGCATTGAACCCAAATCCAAAGTGACATGAACAAATTAAACAGTGCGTGTAGCATAGCTTCGTGAAGGGAAAGAATTAATGCATAACATGAAAATTACTATCAATCACGTGAAATAGATCAATGCCCTTATAAGTTCCTTCACCTAGAGTCTATTAGGTTTTTACTAGGTTGTAGCTTGGCCATGCAGTATTGGTCAGACAAACAAAGGATGGGAAAAATCAAAGTGCATGTCTAGGGATTATAATAATGCCATGAACTACTCCCCAACTTTTCTTCTTTCAAGTCTTTGAATGCCAAACAATGAAACTTTATTTTCATCATTTTTTTTACGGTCTTACCCCTTATACACCTTATTACCAAATTTGCATAAGTATCCCAAGACATGCAAATGTTGGTTTACTTATGTATCTAAAGCCAAAGGGTTATATTTTTAGCTAAAACAAGAAATTTTATATAATATAAGCTTTTATAAGGCTTCAAAGTGGCTCCAAGGACATTGTAAACAAAGAAATGTTATAGGCTTCCAAATATATAAGAAAGATGGCCTAACATCACTCTCTTAGGTTCATAACACTTGTTAGAAGCAATGATCCATACATGCAAATTAAAATTAATATCTTGCGCATTCAATACCAAAGCAAAGTAATGTAATGAAGCTATTCAAGCAAAGTGAGATGGAAGAATTAATACAGATCATTAATTATAAAACCCTCAAAAAATAAGATCAGGCTCAAAAGCTCACAAAATTAAGGGTATTAAGTCTCCACCTCCGTCTTGGCATACTTTAATAATTACATCTCGTGAATTCTAATTCTTAACATGATTTTAATTCAATGGTTTTAATTGATAAGTCTTTAATATATAAGAAAAATTTATACTTTATTTAAAAAATTTAGTTGTCTATTTCAAAATTGAACATCAAATCGTTTGTTAATTTCATGACTACCACCACTATTGAATTAGAAAATAAACCATTCATTAGTCATCCATAGTATGTAAAGAAAGTCTACATATTGTTAACCATCCCCTCCCAACTTAAAAACACATTGTCCTCAATGTGTGTTATGCATGAACAGAAGTGAAGGCAAAATGAAACATCGTAAAATGTATGTAAACAGTACCCCCCAACTTAACATGCAAGTGACTAATGATGTCAAAGCAAATAAATAATAAAAAGAAAGGAAACAAAAAGAAATTAACAAGAAAAGAACAGGAGGTAAGGGAAAAGAAATACCTCATGTTAGCATCAAATGGAACTAAAACAGCATTAATTGAACGAATAGCCTCTTCAGATAAAGGAAAATCTTATGAGGTTAGTTCACTATAATCAGATTCAATGTCAGTACTCTCCTTTATCTCACTACCTAAATAAAAAATATCTTCTAAGGGGGGCATATCATCATCATCCGAGTGTGATGAATTATCAGATAAGACGATGGTGTCAGTGTCAGTGTCATAATTAGGTGTCAGTGTCATAATTAGGTACATCAGACCATTCAACGGATATATCTACCTCCATCCACTCCATACGCACCAACATTTCTAAATCCACCTCGTCCTACCATTCTCCCACAAGAAACTGGTCAGGGGTTATGTGAATTAAAGGAGGGACAATAATAGTAAGAGATAAAGAATTACTCTCCTCAACTCTGTAATAGGACACTCTGAGCTCACAAACATGTCATTGTCATTAATATTATTAATATAAATATCAAATTCATTTTCCTCAATTTCTTTATCTAATGGGTTAGAATGGTTAGACACGATGAACATGTCTTAGCATAAAATAAATAAAGAGTGGAATAAGAATATTACCATAAAGTTGCCAAACATGAGATAAAAAGTAAGGAAGAAAAAGAAAATAAAAAGAACATAAGATAAACTAGAAAAAGGAAAAAAAGAAAAAACGGGAGAGAATGAGCTATGAACATAATATAAGACAAGTAACAGCATACTCATAACTCAAACTACAAGTACCAAATAAAAGTTACTACTAAGTGACAGAGTTTAGGGATACAAAGTGAGTATTAAGTCCAAACCTTAAACTCACAAATATTACAAGCATTTCAACCCTTCAGTGTGGAGGTGGGTGAGAGGAGTCACGAAGGTGATCTAATATCCTCTGCAAGAGGTGACCCTAAGTCTTTGGGATCACTGAATTTGAAGCAAAAGCTGGTGGTCCCCCTCCTCTTGATTGTTCTCCATTTGACTCATCCTCTTAGCGTTGGAGACCTCACGTTCTATTTCCTCATCCGGTTGAGCCTGAGACCTACTTCCTTCCTCATCACCCTCTATTCTTCTCTTTTTAATTCTGGCTGTTTGACCCTGTGACTTAGAATATGAAATGATGTTGAATGGGTTCAACCCTGAAGCAACGGCATGTCATCTGTAATCAGAGCACCCTTTCGTTTGAAAATTTTGGTAAGAGCCTCGCCAAAAGGTAATGATGTAAAGGCTCCAGGATGCTTATATGTGTATACAACATGGTGCCAGAAGTATGAGGGAAGATCAATAGTCATGCCTGTTCCAATTGCATAAGTCAACCGTGCTCGAAGAGGAGTATAATCGGCATGCCTATTTTATGGAGGGAGGTTGGTGCAGGAGAACATGTGAAGGCTCAATATTTATTATTCAAAGTAGAACTTGGCTTCCTATATTCCCTAGTCCACTCTTAACCTTCTAGGAATAGCTCTCAAGAAATGATGGATAATGATGGTGTGCCCTCAGTTAGATAAGAAAATTTTGGGTGTTCAACACGGGGAAGTTGGGAAACTTGTGAGAAATCATTGGTTATGAGCACAATCTTAACTCCTCGTATCCAACTGACTATTCTTTCCAGATTTTTCCTCTTAATTATCGAATTTTCTTTCATGCAGTGTCCAACACATAACTAGAGTGAAATCGTGCTAAGCTCAATCACTATCTACCTTGCAAATTTTGGTGTAACATAAAATCCTCACCTTGCAATTGATCGATTCATCAGAATCGTTCAATTACCACCGACTTAGAAGCTCAAATATCGTATTGAGTTTAGGTTTCTTTTTTCCAAAAATGGTTTTGATAAAAAGATGTGGAGTCAATTTATCGATTGGCTGGTTTCTTAGTACGTGGTGGCATGGTTGCTACATTAACATGAGACAATATTGATAGCATAATTAGCCAATAATCAATCCCTATGTCCACACAAGTCCAATGGTCCACTAAGAGTAAAATGAACTAAAGAACTTGAAAGAATTGAAGCTAAATTAACTCTTAAGAACCACACATTTGGGTCTACAAATGACAAATTTACATACTTGTTTTGGAAGATAATGAAATAGAGTTGGAGGAAGAGACCCGAATTGCCCCATTTTTCCGCGAGTTATGCTCCTTGAAGAATCAATTTCTTCTATGGAAGTAAATTGAACAACAGAGAAGATTAAGTGCTATTTAGGGGTCGTAATCTAAGAAAAAGAAACTAGAAACTAACTAAAGGAAGAAGAATAAACAAGAAAGAAAAAGAAACCACCATAGTTAGGGCTTGAAGAGGATGAAGCTTGAAGACTTACCAACTATGGTGAAGATTGAAGAGAAAAATCTAGTAATCCATGAGAGAGATGGAGTGACCCATTCCTTGGAAGGTGACCGGATTGAAGGAGAAGAAGTGTAGAGAGAAGAAGAGCTATGGAGGGTGAGGTAGAGAGAGAAAGAGTCTATTGAATAAAGAAGTTTCTAGCCTTTAAAAGTGTGCATGGTTTGGACCGGCTAGGGGATGGTCCGGACCGTTTGATTGTGGTGAACCTACTGTGGTCCGCATCGGCTGGCAGGTGGTCTGGACCGGCTGACTGCTCTTTTTTTTTTTTAGAAATAAAACTAGGAACAAAATTGAAAGAGAAAAAAAAAATAAAGCTAGCCTAACGGATTATTAGTGTACACCTATGTACACTTTAATTTGAATTATTCATATAGTGGGGGATGCAAAAGATTCCACGTCTCTACCAATCCTATAAAGTTTTCTAAATAAGGTTTTAACCGATGCCCATTTACTTTGAAGTGGTTCTTATTCTTTGGATTTTTTATTTCAATAGCACTGTGTTCAGAAACACTTTTAACAATGAACAGGCCTGTCCACTTGGATTGCAATTTCCCTAGAAATAGGTAAAGTCGTGAGCGATAAAGGAGCACCTTCTGGCCCTCATGAAATGAACGACAAGCGATGTGTTGGTCATGAAGCCTCTTCATCTTTTATTTTAAAATTTGGGCATTTTCATAGGCATCATTCCGTAACTCATCCATTTCTGCAATCTGAAGTTTACGATGCAATCCAGCCTCGTCAATATTCACATTGAATTGTTTAATGGCCTAATAGGCTATATGTTCTATCTCAACGAGAAATGACACGACTTACCTTAAACCAACCGAATTGTTTGGGTTGATCATTTTTTTCTAGCATTTGTTTAATTTCTCTATTAGCCAGGCCTACTTAACTACTAGTTTAGGGATGATATGATGTGCCCACCTTGTGAACAACACCATATTTACATAATAAGGTACCTACTGGCCGATTGTAGAAGTGTTTTCCTCCATCGCTTATTACTGCCGTGGCATTCCGAAGCATAAGAATATATTCTCATGGAGGAATTTTAGTACGACTTTATGATCATTCGTTTTTGTGGCAAATCTTTAACCCATTTAGAAACATAGTCTATCTATACTAAAATGTATTCAAAACCAAAGGAAATAGGAGAAGGACCCATGAAGTCTATTCCCCAACAATCAAATTCTTCCAAAACTAGAATTGATGACATCTATCACAAGTGGTACAGAATTGATGAACATCTTTAAATAAAGTGGGTCAATAAAATCCACATTGAAGAATTTTGGAAGTTGTTTTGTTTGTGGAAAAATGGCCACCACAAGCTTGGGAGTGGTAGAATTCTATTATGCCTTGGACTTCCTAATCGGGCACACGATGCCGAATTACTTGGTCTGGGCAATATTTAAATAAATAAGGGTCATCCCAGAAGAAAACTCGAACGTTTCTAAAAAATTTGCTTCTATCCTTAGGACTCCATTCCTCTGGTATTTTTCCAGTCACTAAATAGTTGGCAATATCAGCAAACCACGGAGGTGTGGATGCTGTTATTACAGCTACATTGAATAATTGTTCATCCGGGAAGCTACCATTTATTTAAATTTTATCTTTTGAATAAGCTTCCATCGGTAAATGTGACAGATGATAAGCTACCATATTTTCAACTCTTTTTTTTATCTCTAATTTCAAGGTCAAATTCTTGTAATAATAGAATCCAGTGTATCAACCTTGGTTTTGCCTCTAGTTTGGTCAACAGGTATTTCATTGCAGAGTGATTAGTATACACTCTAACTATTGAACCAATGAGATAGGAGCAAAATTTTTCAAGGGCAAAGATAATTGTTAACATTTCTTTTTTAGTTGTCATGTAATTTTGTTGAGCATCAGTTAAGGTTCTACTAGAATAATAAATAACTTGTGCCTTTTTGTCCTTTCATTGCTCTAACACAGCACTAATAGCATAGTCACTTGCATCGCACATAAGTTCAAAAGCAAGTGACCAGTCAGGAGATTAAAGAATAGGTGCAGTAGTTAAACAAGTTTTGATTTTTTAAAGGCCTCTTAACATTGTGGTGTCCATTCAAAAGATGCCTTCTATATTAATAAATGACACAAGGGTTTTAAAATTTTACTAAATGACTGAATGAAACACCGATAAAATCTAGCGTGGCCTAAGAATGAGCGAATGTCCTTAATAGATTATGGAGTGGAAAGTTTTTGAATTAACTCTACCTTAGCTTGATCAACTTGAATGCCCTCTTTGGAAATAATGTGACCTAAGACTATGCCTTTAGTCACCATGAAATGGTATTTTTCCCCATTCAGCACTAGATTTTTCTCCTCACACCGAGTCAATACTAGATTAAGATTCTCTACACACTGATCAAGGGAATCACTGTAGATGGAGAAATCGTCCATAAAGACTTCTATAATTTCTTCTACCATTTCACTGAAAATGCTGATCATGCAGCGTTGAAAGGTAGTAGGAGCGTTGTAAAGGCCAAAGGGCAATTTTTTATAAGCAAATGAGCCAAAAGGATAAGTAAAAGTAGTTTTAGCTTGATCCTCTAAAGTAACATCGATTTGATTGTAGCCCAAGTAGCTGTCTAATAAACAGTAATCCCAGCTACTCTTTCCAAAACTTGATCTAGAAATGGAAGAGGGAAATGGTCTTTCCTTGCTACAGCATTGGGCTTTCTATAATCAATGCATACTCTCCAACCAGTCTGAATTCAAGTTGGGACAAACTCATTATTCTCGTTTTGAACTACAGTAACACCTAATTTTTTAAGAACTACCTGTGTAGGGCTTACCCATTTAGAATTAGAGAATGGGTATATGATTCCGACATCAAGTAATTTTAATACTTCAACTCTTACTACTTCTTTCATGTTCGGATTGAGTCTCCTTTGCATTTGTTTTACTGGTTTGGCATCCTCTTCCAAATAAATTTGGTGTGTATAGAGAAGTGGACTAATACTAGTTAATTCTACCACTGACCAGTCTTGGACTAATACTAGTTAATTCTACCACTGACCACTCTGAAGCTTTCTTATGACTTTGCAGAAGCTTAACTAGTTTACTCTCTTGATCAGATGTCAACTCAGAGGATATAACTACTGGGTAGGTTTCATTTTTACATAAAAATGCATACTTTAGGTTATTGGGAAGAGGTTTCCTATTAGGTTGTGGAGGTTTTGACCCAGAGGATTCATCTTTATTTAACATTGGTCCCAATGGTTTAATAGCGGGTGTCCATTTTCCCATAGACATTCTAGGACGCACCTCCAACCAATCGTAAATTGCTTTCACCTCTACTATCTAGGTTGGAAAAGTTAGATCTTCCTTACTAAATAAAAGGGCTCTCTGTAATGGATCCTCTATGAATTCTCAATCTACATAATCCTGCACTATGGTTTCTATAAAATCTACCTCCTGCATATCAGGTTGTTCATTTAGCTGTAACTGACATGGAAAATATTCGTCTCAAATTTAATATTTCCAAAGGACATTTTCATTGACTCATTCCTGTAATTGATAAGTGCATTTGAAGTAGCAAGGAATGGTTTGCCTAATATAACAGGTGTCGAGGCTAGAGTAGAAATATTTGTTAAGGGTTGTGTATCTAGTGTGATAAAATCTTCTGGGAAGTAGAAATTCTCTACTTGAACTAATGCATTCTCAACTATTCCTCAGGGGACTTTAACAAATTTATCAGCAAGTTGAAGTGTCACACGAATGGCTTTATTTCTCCCGAACCTAATTGTTTATAAATTGAGTATGAGAGTAAATTTACACTTGCCCCGAAATCAAGCAGTGTTCGGCTGATATAATAATCCCTTATGTGGCATGAAATAATAGGACATCTGGGATCCTTATACTTAGGGGGTATACGACCATGAAGTGTAGCATAGCTTGTTCAGTTAGAAAGGCTTTCTCTTTCACATTTAGCCTTCTTTTCACTGTGCATAATTCCTTTAAGAATTTGGCATATGTAGGAATTAGCTTAATTGCATCAATTAGAGGTATATTGATTTTAACTTGCTTGAAAACCTCTAATATTTCTACAGCTTGAGCATCTCTTTTTGATTTTAGAAATCTTTGAGGAAATGGTGGTTTTGGAACGTATTCCTATGATGTAATCACTACTTCTTTTTCACATTCCTTTTCATTCCTTTTTTCTATTTCCTTTTCCTGCGCTTTCTCATTCTCATTTAATGGCACTTGATCTTTCGTCTGTATTTGATCTTCCACTATCTGCTTAGGTTCCAACTCTTTCTTGGGTTCAGCCAATCTGAGATGAATGGTTTTGTCTATTACTTTACCATTCCTAAGTGCTATGACAGCTTGAATTTGCTCGAGATTATTTGAGCATTAGAAGATCCTTCAGCTTCATTTACTTGAGCGGCAACTGAACTTTCTGCTAATTATTCAGTGTTTAGGTTGTAAGTGTCAGTTGTTCTTTTATGCCATCCATTACTCAATTATTTTGGGCTGACAATGTAGATTGTGTAGCCATGAATCACTCAAGGCTCTCTTCGGTGGACCGCTTATTAGAAGGAAATTGTGTATTTGGATATGTCCCATGTTCTAAGAAAATCCTGGTTATGGGTTGGAATAGGTGGAGAGGCATTGATGCTCCGTCATTTCTCCATCCAAAATTACGATGATTCCTCTAGCCCGGATTAAAGGTTTCAGAAAAAACATTTCCTCCTTGATTTTATCCCGATATGGTGGACAGAATTGATTTATTGCATTGATAGGCATTTCACTAGTTTGTTGGCTTTGAACCACTTCTTGACAAACTGGGATGGTTGGACAGCCGTCAGTCTTATGTGCTTGGCTATCACACATAAGGTAGTAGACACTTGCCATAAGTTCTTTGACAATTAGTGTTTCCTTTTTGATTTTTAAGGTCTCAATTTTTTATGATAGTGTTACTGTTTTTGCATTTAGGTCATCGGATTCACTCAACTGGTGTATCACCTTGGTAGGTGTTGCAATAGTAAATTGGGAGTTCTTGGATCCTGTAGTATCCTATGTTTGTGCATTCTCAGCTAGAAATTCAAAGTGCTGATAAGCTTCCTCAGGGGTTTTATCATACAAATGACCATTGCACATCGTTTCCACGAATCATTTAAGTTATGGTGTTAAGAATCTATAGGAGATACTAGCTAGATGCCAAACTTCGAATCCATGGTGTGGAAAAGAATGTAAAAGTGTTTTGAATCTTTCCCAACACTGATAAAAGGTTTCCCTAGTCTGAGGAGCGAAATTCAAAATTTGGTGTTGATTGGCATCAGTTCTATTTGGAGGTAAAAATATCTTGAGGAATTTGGATTGCATTTCTTCCCATGAGTGAATAGAATTAGTATGCAAAAGCTCAAACCACCTAGCAGCTTTATCTTTAAGAGAGAAAGGAAAAAGTTTTAAGAATACTAGATCTATGGGGTAGTTGATCTATGCGGTAGTTTTGGTCTTTGAAAGTCACATAGATATTCCTAAACCTAGTTAAGTGTTCGTAAGGATTCTTAGATTCCATACCATGAAAGGTTGGTAGAAGTTGGATCATCCCAGGTTTGAAATTGAAAGTTCTTTGATTTCAGGCCGCATTATACAAGATTCAGGTGCATGCCTTTCTTACTGGAGTATGTTCCTCATTGAACGTTTAGAAATAATTGGTTGATTATTTTCTGCCATTTTTACTATAGGAGTAGAAGTATATGATATGGGAACGTCTAAGAAGAGATTTTTGGTATTAAAAGGAATATTAATGTTTTCAGGACGTATTAGTCTACCGCCTTCCCCACAATTCCAAGAACTCATAAACTAGATAAACAAAAAAAAGGGAATTATAGAAAATAAAAGAAAAATCAAGAAGCTATTTTCAAAAACTATTTTTGAAAATATTTTAACTCTCTATTGCAAATCTTTAAATTAAATTCCAAATCAATAAGATTTCTATCGAATTCCCTTCTTTGCTTAAAAGTTTTGAAAAGTTCAAGTTGTACTTCTTTTTTTTGAATTTGGATTTCCAAAGATTCTATCTATTTTTGCAGATTATAAATTCTTTTCTTGAGATCACTTTGCAAAAGAAACATAAATAAAAACTTAAGAAAATCATTTTTTTAAATAGTAAATAGACTTTAATCTAAAGCAACTTAAAAACTAAGATTAAGTTCCTAGCAACGGCGCCCAAAAACTTGACTGCCTCTAGAAATTATGTCTAAAAATACCCCCAAGTGCAAGGGTGTGCGGTGTAGATTTAATTAGATGAGAACGAGGTTGAATCTACAAGGAACTTTTAGTTTCCGTTTCTATGTATCCAAAGATGAAAGAAATTCAGTACCTAGTTCAAAGTGTTTTAGGGTTTTGGATTGATTTCACATTATAACTAAAATGTAAACTACGTAATTAAACTTAATCTAAAAAAAAATTAGAAATTCAGGATTTAAGGTAACAAATAATTGAAATTAAAAGATGTAATTTAATTAATGGAAAAAAGTCTTGATTCAACTTTCAATTCCGAGTGAATTGATTATTTCAAAATATGATGTGCTTTTAATACACAATCTAAGTTTCACAAAAAGGAAAAATAGATCGGAAAGATATTTTCGTGAAAGCATATAAAGTTCTCCCTAACTCAGTTTTATACTCACATTTAGCATTATAAAACCAGAAGATATTCTTTTGATAATATTGGGGTTTAGATTTTAATACATTCATCTCAAAAATATAGAAGAAATTGTAAAGTTCAAAAATCCTTATCAAGGATTTCAGAGAATATGATCAAGGGTCTTTGTTTTCGAATGGTTTTGAAATGAATGAAATTTAATCTTAAAAGTGTAGATCTCTACGTGTATATTTTCACACAATGCACGTAGATCTACGCACATTACAAAGATTATAATCATCCACCCTTCCTTGATTCGTTGAATGAAGAACTAGGGTTTTAGCCTAAAATGGAATTAAAAAATAAGGCAAGCAACATAAATAAGAATAAGATACGAAATTGCATTCATTGATTTAAAAGAAAGATTCAAATACCGTGCTTCGAAATAATGCGAATAGCAACTAATCCTCCAATAAGAACTCCAAGAAAATGAAAGAACATTCTTTAAAACGACAAAAAACAAATGAAAGAAAACAATGAAAATTTTGTAAAAGACTCTCAATGATGGCTGGAACGAACTCCTAAAACAATCCCCTAAGGGTTTTATTTATAGAGCCTTTCATAAAACCTTAAAAATTACAAAAACAGCACCCTAAAAATACCCTGTTGTCTAGACCACCCTTGGCTATAGTCCGGATGACAATGTGTTGGTTTCTTCAATTTGTGGTGCAGTGGTTCGGACCGGTTAGGAGATGGTCTAGACCATCCCTGCTCTGACTTCCTGCTTGGTTTTTCCTCCTTGTTCTTGCTCTAGCCTAAATAAGGGCTCATTGTGTAGGCACCATGGGCTTCTTATTGTTATTTTCCTTATTTTCATCACAGCTAATCACGATTATTTCCTCTTCTTTCCTGCATTGAAGAGAATAAAACAAGCAAGTGATAAAGATTAACAAAACTTTTAAATTTATTAAACAATGCGTACTTCTAATGCTAAGTTTTGGGGTTTATAATTACACTTTTCAAGTGTAAGCACACTCCCCAACTTGAACATCGCTAGTCCTTGTCAATGACTTTATTAAAATGAATTCAAACTACTACTATTTCTCTTTTAGTTGGAAACCCAGCTACACTTAACTATGTGCAGCAAGCCTTTTAAACCCCTAGGTTATCCCTAGTGAAAGAGTGAAGTCTCGGGAGGGTTTGCCATGAATCTACCCATAAAATTATCAATGACGGCTAGAACGAACTCCTAAAACATTCCCCTTGGGGTTCTATTTATAGAGCCTTTCACAAAACCCTAAAAATTACAAACACGGCGCCCTAAAGTACTTAGTGGTCCGGACCACCCGTGGCTACGGTCTGGACCATAGTGTGTTGGTTTCTTCAATTTGTGGTGTAGTGGTCTGGACTGGCTGGGAGATGGTCCGGACCGTCCCTACTTTGATGTTCTGCTTTGCTTACCGTCCCTACTTTGATGTTCTGCTTTGTTTTTCTCTCCTTGTTCTTGCTCTAGTCTGAATTGGGCTCCTTATGTGGATACCAAGGACTGGTTGTTTTTGTTTTCCTCATCTTCATCACTACTAATCACGATTATTTCCTCTTCTTGTCTGCATTGAAGAGAATAAAACAAAGAAGTGATAAAGATTAACAAAGCTTTTAAATTTATTAAACAATACATACTTCTAATGCTAAGTTATGGGGTTTATAATCACACCTTTTAAGTGTAATCGGTATGCTAATGGTGATGTGAGCATGGGAGGAGATCATCTTAGGGTCTTACGTATTAATGTTAACAATGATTCTTTTCTGGAGGAGATATTGGAGGATGGATTGGAGAGGTTGAATTTTGATCTTCAAGTTGATCGTCAACCAAGTCCTGCTTGCTCATCCGTGGATTTTGTGGTGGATGATCTTGAGCTTGAATCTGTTGAGAATGGTAAATAGTTGATGGTTCTCGTGATGAACATGATGTGTCTTGGGAAGATTTAGAGCTGGGAGAGTTGTGTCTTCTCCTTCTCTTTCGATTATGGGGTTGGATGGTAAACAGATTAGTGATGGGCGTGCATCTCTCATGATTGATCCAAAGGTTCTAAATCAATCTTCTCATGTGAATGAACCTGGCTACGGGAAGGAGGATGGTGCTCAATTATATTCAAAACCTTTGATGGCTAATAATTGGGCTTCTGTTAAAAGAGATAATGAGGATGTTGTTATGAAATTTTCATATATTAAACCTTCTTCATCTGAAGGATAGGAAGATTAAAATCAAACTTCTTATGGCTGTGGTGCAAAAAGGAGTGACTCGTTGGAAGAACACTTCGATGGGTTTCTTCTTGGACAAGCTTTCGTTTTCCTTAGATCAGAATGGTGCACAAAGGCTATAGGTTCAATAGGATTATATGAGGTGCTTGGTAATGGTAATGGGGTTTCTTTAATGCTGATTGCATGAATGTGGTTTTTGAAGGAGGTCCATTATATTTTGAAGGTAGGCCTATGTTTATTTAAAAATGGTAGCCAAGTTTGAACCTTTTGAAGTCTGGTTGTAAGTATGTTCCAATTTAGGTCCGTTTTTACAATATTCTACTTGAATAGTGGATAAATGAAGGACTTAGCATTATTGCTAGGATAATTGGCAAACCCTTGCTTGCAAATAAGATGACGGAGAACATTAAACGAATTTCTTATGCTCAAATTTGTGTTATAGTGGGAATGGATGATGAGTTACTAGGAAATATCGATCATGATCTTAAGAATGGTGAACCTATTAAAATTCAAAACTGAATATAGTTGTGTTCCAAAGAAGTGTGTGATGTGTAAAGAGTTTGGTCATCTTGCTGAGAATTATAGAAAGTCTCGACATCAAAAGTGGACTCAAAAGCAACCATCTTCAATTATTGATGGTTCTAAAAATATTCTTTAACTGGATACTGATGGTGGATGGAAGAAAGTTAAACGTCATAGGAAGAATGTTGTAATTGATTAGTCAATTAAAGATATTGATGGTAAGGATGCTATTGCTTCTAGCTCACAAAATCCTTTTGATGTTCTTAATAACTTTGAATCTATTGAGGACAATTTGAAATTAGCAATTTAGAATCTACTAAGGAGAATTTGAAATTAGCAATTGTGCCAATGCCACTTAAGGTATATAGCCATATGGATGTTAGAAAAAGGAATGATTTGAATGTGATTTGTAAAGCTGGTGTGGATAATTTCTTTACTCCTTTGGGTGATGGCTAGATTCCTTATCAAATTGTAATGATTTGGGACAATAGTAGGAAGGAGTGTGGATTGGTCTCGGGTATGGAGGTAGGCTCTTTCCCTTTTTTAGATTGTAGTTCAATTCCAATTCATAATCCTCTTATTCAAAATGTGAGCATTATTGATTAAGCGGAGAAGAAGAAAAAGAGAAATAGGAAAAAGGATATAAAGAGGGAGGGGTATGGGTTTCATTCAGAATCGATATGCCCTAGGTTTGAAGAATTCGATGATAGGCCTTCGCTGTAAAAGACCCTAGCAAGCTATTCTTCTTGAGTTTCCATGATTAAGCTTGCTTCTTAGAGCATTAGGGGGTTCAATAACACCTTGAAGTAGAGGGAGGTTAAAGTTTTTATTTATGCTAATCATATTGCATGCTTGGCAGTGGTGAAACTAAAGTTGGAGCTATGAATACGAATTTCTTCCTTTTGGAGTCTTGGATCATTTCCCCTATGGTTATTGATGTTGTACTTACTTACCTTAGGTACATCATCCTTTTAAGTTTTTTCAATCATTGGGTTGAGTATGAAGAGTTTTTTTTTTTCGAGTATTAAAGATGTGTAAAGGGAGCCTATTGCTGGATGTGTAATGTTTTGAGTGTATAAAAAATTTAAGATGGTAAATGAGGCACTTAAATTTTTATCTTCTAAGAAGCGGTTAAGTAGTTGTGATTTGGAGGAGTTACAGATGGAGCTTTCCTCTATTCAATCTTCTATTACTTCTAATGGGGGATAAAGCTGATTTGTTGGAGAAGGAGAAAGCTTATTTAGTTCATCTTTTGTGTGTGTCTAAAGAGGTGGACAGTTCTGCTAAACAAATGAGTAGCATTCAATGGTTGAAGGAACGGGATAAAAGTTCAGCTTTCTTTTTTCATTCAAAAAGAATATATTGAATACTAATAAGATTTTGAAGGTGCAAAGGGATGACAGAGAGGTGGTCATGGATAAGGGGCAGATTTTAGGGGAGATTGTGGGCGTATTCCTTTTGAGAGGGTTCATGCTCTTGATGAGTTCATCTCTCCTTCGATTAATGATGATCTTGTTGGGCAGTCGGGGTTAAATTTTTAGCAGATGAGATTCGAAATGCTATGTTTAGCTTGCATCATAAAAAGGCTCTGGGTCCATATAATTTATGATTCCTTTTTCGAAAAGCTTGTCCTATTTTTTGGTTTAGAGGTTGTCATTGCTATTCAAGAGCTTTTTTTTTTTTGGTCTTGTAAGCTTTTGAAGGAATCTAATGCTCCTATTATTGCTTAATCCTAAAAAATCCGAAGTCAAAGGATTTTCAGCCTATTTCGTGCTGCAACACAATCTATAAGCGTATTACTAAGTTGGTTGGTGATTGAAGATGGTTCTTCCCTATAATATTAATGAAGCTCAAGATGTACTTGTTTATGGGAGGAGTATTGGAGATAATATATTCATGGTTCGAGAGTGGGTTTGGGGCTATCACAATAATTCTTTGAGTCTGAGATTTGCTATTAAGGTTGACTTAATGAAAGCCTATGATTCAATATAGTGGGATTTTATTTGGAATGTTCTTTGGCTCTTGGGTTCTTTATGTGGTTCATTGCTTGGATTAAGGCATGTGCGTCTCCTCCAGGGTACTCTGTTAGTATTAATGGTGAGTTGAATGGCAATTTTGAAGGAAAAAAAGGGCTTCGGTAGGGGGGTCCTATATTTCCTTACTTGTTTGTTATCTGTATGGAGGTGTTATCACGTATTCTTACTAAGAAGATGGCTGATTCTCTGTTATTTCATTATCATTAGAGATGTTGGAAGACGAAGCTCACTCACTTGTGCTTTGTAGATGATCTTATGCTATTTTGTAAAGATGATGTGGGTTCTATATTAGTGATTAAGGAGCTTTTATAGCTTTTCACTTCTTTTTCTGGGCTTCAACCAAATCCGTCAAACATAAGATTTTTATTTCTAGTATTGATCAAGAGGGTATTGCTGGTATTCTTGAGCTACTTGAGTTTCATGTGGGTTCTCTTCCAATTCGGTATCTTGGTGTGCCTCTTATTTCCACTAAGCTTTGTGCTTCAGATTGTTGTGTGTTAAAATATCGTATTGTGCGATAGGTAAAAAGTTGGACTAATCAGTTTCTTTTATTTGCTGGTTGATTGTAGCTGATTCAATCCATCTTATTTAGCATTTAGTCTTACTGGTGTTCCCATTTTGTTTTGCTGATGTTGATTACAAGATAATTGTTAGGTTTTGTGTGCCTTTCTTTGGAAGGGCACTTCTTTGGATAAGCATAGGGCAAAGGGGCTTGGTTGCTCGACCTAAGGAGAAACGCAGGTTGGGCATTAAGAGGATTAAGGATTGGAATTTGGCTTGCGTGACTTGCTTTATTTGGAGGTTATCTTCTCCTTGTTTTGATTCATTATAGGTTTTGAAACTGAGGGATAAAGTTTGACTTTTTATTTCCATGAAGGTGGGAAATTCTATTCATACTTCCTTATAGTTTGATTCATGGATGCCTAGAGGCCAGATCTATTTTTTTCCCCTCGAAATATAGTTATTTATGCTTCTGTTTGACCAAGGATGCTAGGTAAGTAAAATTATTTCCAGAAATAGATGGTGTTGGCCAGTGGTGAATTCTAATAAGTTTATTGTTTTGAAAAAAGAAATAGATGACTTGTCTCCTCCTAATATTCTTCATTTTGATAAGCTTGTTTAGAGTAATAAGAGGTGGTATTTCTATACTAAGGAAGTCTGGAAATGTGTTGAGAGTTTCTCCATCAGTTGTACCGAGGCATTCTTTTATTCTTTGGTTGGTAATGCAGAAAAAGCTAGCTACTCAGGATCAACTCTTCTCATATGGATTGGTATCCAAGATGAGTTGTTTGTTCTGTCGGGCACCTTATGAAGATCATGATCATCTTTTATTTGGTTGTCCCACTACATTTAGAGTATGGTGGTATACTATATTATTAGATTGTGGAGAGCAGGTTTTATCTAGGTCTTGAGAGGATATGATAGAGTGGGTTTCGATTACATATAGGATTTCATCTTTGTTATCAGTCATTAGTATACTTCTTTGGCGGCTTCTGTTTATGTGTTGTGGAATGAGAGGAATAAGAGGAAGCATGATAATATTTATCTAGGTGAGTTAATCATTATTCGTTCTATTAAGAATATGGTGCGGATGTGTTTGATAAGTTGCTCTAGTGTCCTAAAGAATGATCATAATCTTCATTTTGATTTAGAGATGGAACCTCCCCCATACTATCATGAAAATGTAGAATGAGGTTGGTTTGTTTGTTGCTTGAGATCGTATTTTCCCTTGTTTAGTATTTCTTAATTTATTAAGGGAGTGATTATGATTTGTATGATGGTCGAGGGTATGCCTTTGTGTATTGTATATTAACGTTTATGCTTTAACTAAATTTATTTTAACTTTCATAAAAATTAAATTGAGGATTATGGTGTTGGTTTAAATGGGTTGATCATAGAATATAAGGATGGTTTCGAAAAGATGGGGTTGCCCCTAGCTTATAAGAGCTCTCTGACTAGGTGACCACTACCAATCAAAGAGGACATTGATTTTGGTTGTAATGTAGGCCTTGGTTTAGGGCTTGAAGAAATGGAGGAATGCACAGGCTCAAATCTCTATTTTTTCTTGAGTAAAATTTCTAAGGATCATCTACAAGTTCTTGTACTAGAGAATGCATCTTTTGTCTTAAGAAGTGATTCATTTGCCTTTGATGGATGTAGAGAGATGGGAATATGAGCCAGTGCCCCGTTGGAAATCTGTTGGTTTTTTGGAAGAAAGGTTTAAGGGCATAGCAAGGATGTTATTACTCTTGGGATGATGGTAGGTTGGGTTCCATAGAAGGATGGAGTAGGTGTGTTTGGCCAACCACTAATAGTAGAGGTGGTCGTGCTTGGAGTGATGCCAATTGTGGTGTTAGAGCAGAGGTCAATAATGGGAGTCAGGAGATATGGAAGCCTACTTGTAACCTTTGATGCAGTTATAACAGGCACTTGAGTTCTGAAGGTGATAGTAGTGAAAGTTCCGATTGGAGATACTATGTTTCCGATTTCAGATTGGGTGTTGACAGAGAAGTGTTGAAGATGATGAGTAGAGTGAATGGTAGTGACAATACTTGTTATGTAAATAAAATTTTATTAAAATGATTTTGAATGAAATTTTATTTGATTTTATTTATGGGGTCATCCTTGTTATGAGGGGAAAATGATGAGATGGTTTTGAATTGATCACAAAAATATTTTTCACTGAAACCCTTATTTTGTTCACTTTATAAAATGCAGTGAATACTTTTTTTACAATAAGAATAAGAATCCTATCTACTCTTCGAATCTTCGGATTTGAGATATGCATTGACTTTGACTTAATGGGCAAATGTAGCATAAACTTGGACTTGAACGGCAATATCTTTGTTTTTATTTAAAAAAGGGGTGAACCTCTTGGGCTCACAATGCATAAATGAATGGTCTATTTAGGACTTAGTCCGTAGACAAGAATGGGTAAGCTTTTATTACTATACAGAGATAATAATGAGCTATCTCCTCTAATGTGTGTGCTTAAATATTGAATACAATTAAAGGGAAAATATAGGTTAATACCGTCCTCTCCATTATTCCTATAAAAATTGGGTTTGGTGAGGCTTTAGCCTATAGCTTGACAATAAATGAAATGGGACTCACAGCTTGACTTAATGCACCTTAGAAAGGCTAATGGCCACCAGAACTTTAAACCTCTAGTTTTTTTTAAAGAAAATCTTCTTAGGTTGGTGATCCAGCTGGAAGGAAGTTTGGTATGTCTGTCAGAGGGACTGCATAAGCAAATGCTTTGAATTTCACTCCTGCCTCGTAGGTGCAAGAGGGTCAGTTTGAAATATAACTCGATGAGAATCTGGGATTGAACTCAGGAAAGTGAGACCTTTTAAAAATATCTTACAAGAAAAATTAAGTGAAAAATGAAGTATTCATTAGGAGAAAGTGTCTGTTGAGAGTTGATTTGATTTAAAAATTATCTTTTAAATTCCAACAAATAATAAAAGAAAACCCATCTCAATTTGATCCATGCTTTTGTTAAGGTTCTTCAATCAAGTTTTTTCAATTTTTAACTCTATCCAAATATTGCTTACTCTAGATGGATCGGATAGTTTTCTCTTTGAATTATATGAAAAATATTGAGAATGAATTTAGAATTTATTTTTTTTCCACTTCTTAACGTCACGAACCATGCCATCAGATCGGGTACTATATGCAAGGGTTATCCAACCAAAAGTACAGAAGTAGGATCTTAACTACGATTTCATGGTTTCTAATGTATACAATAGTAAAAATTATTCTTAATATTTGTTTCTTCTTAAAATTTTGATCTTCAATTCATGGTGGAAAAACCTAACGTAAAATATAACTAAAGAATTTCACTAACTGGTCTGGCCCTAACAAAGACTTGACTTTCCTGCTCTCCTCCACACTCTCAAAAGCCTTCAAAAACTCATACTCCTCTTTATGCACCAAGGCTCTCTCTAATAGATCCTTGAAACATTCCTTATCAAAGTGCTCTTGCACCAAAGTATGAATAAAATATACTTCCCTCACATACTCACAATCCCTTGGTTGTTTGGACACTCTAAAAATGTTTATTTCCACCATCATGTTCCCGAAAGAGAATGTCATCATCCTATTCCTACAATTAATCACAGCATTCAAAGTTGTTAGGAATGGTCTACAAAACACCACTAAGATAGGTGGATTGGGACTTTGTGTGGGATGTGTGTCTAGCACAATGAAGTTGACAGGGAATAGAAATTTATCAACTTGCTCCAAGACATCCTCAACTACCCCTAGGTGGGGTTGACTACATGGATTTGATGAAGCAAATTAAATCTGTTGAGGGCCATGTCCTCCGTTAGATCCATGGAGATAAGGTCATGTCTAATAGTTTCTTTTCAACTTCTCTTAGGTCTCCCTCTCCCTCTCCTACTTCTGGCAATCTCCATGCTTTCACACTTTTTAACCGGTGCCTCCATTGGACATCTTCTAACATGGCTGAACCATCTTAAATGATTTTCTCTCATTTTGTCTTTAATTAGTGCTATTCCTATTTTTTCCCAAATCTCCTCGTTCCTTATCCTATCTCTCTTTGTGATCCCACACATCCATCTTAGCATTCTCTCATCTTTCCATCCTGAGTACGAAGTTTAACATCAAAAGAAGGAAAAATCTTATATCATTAGAACTTTATAAAGATGAATATTTTTTGACAACGTGAAAGCAAAAGATTACAAAAGAGATAAGCTTTGTTGCTGAAATAAGCCCTAATTCCTTTCAACTAACTCCACACTTGAATCTTTCTTATTGACTCAAACTTGGGGAGCTAGAGGGTCAGTTTGATCACTGCTCAATGGATGAGGATCGTTTTAATTGGCAACGCTTTCTTCAATTTTTCCTTCTCCATTTTCTAAGCTCTCATGTTCAGAGTAAGGAGTGGGAGGTGGCTCTCAAAGCTAAAAATGTGGTTTCTCTCGATCTGGGTTAGGCCATGCAACATTTTGTAAGATATTTGAAGTCACTAAGACTCCAAATTGGGCCATAACAACCTCCCAACCTTCCAAGAAGTATGTATTATGTAAATCAATAAATTGATTAACATAGTCAATTTTCAGATCCTTCGTATTTGCTTCCATTTCAGCATCTTTAGCAACAAGTTCGGTGCTTTTTGACCAATTCTTTTTCTTTGTTAGCCAACGTAGCATCTTTGGTAGCAACTTCTTTGGCTTTGGCCGTAATAATGTCTCAGACCCTGGTCTCCATTTTAGCTTGCTTAAGAGCAAGCTCTCTTGCTTTGGAAGCTAATTGCTCTTCTAGAGTATTTATTCTGTCCAAGGAAGGCTGTAGGTTCTGCTTAGACTTCAAATTATTTGGCCTTACCATCTTTCATTGCATTTTGCCAGTCTTCCTTTGACTTGGTCAAATCAATGACTTTATTTGAGGAAACATGGAGATCAGTCTCCATGAAAGTAAGTTTCTTTGAGAGATCCTTAAATCTGTAAGAAGATTCTTATGCAAAGTGGGTGCTCTATAATAGAAAAAAAAAATCATAAGTACAGATTAAGTTAAAAATTTGAAAAATAAGTAAAACCTCAGAAAAATCACACCTTCAAAGTACTTCTCAGACGATCAGCCATACGTGCTCATTGGGGGTGGTGTTGAGTGTTTGCTAATTAGCAGGAGAAATGATTGCACGAGCAATCCTAATAACATGATCAAAGGACATGAAGCTTGAGTCCTTGGTCGACATTGGAGGGCTAGTGATTGGTTTAACCCTCACAATTTGTTCAAATGAAGGGGTGGACCATGAAGTTGAACATCAATAGAGGGACCTAGTAAAGAAGTAGCAGTATGAGCTGAGGTTGAAATTGTTGATGGTGCAGAATGTGCAAAAGGAACTGAAGGAGCTCGAGGAGGAATTGAAAGGTTAGCACTTAAATCTTCTCTAGCAGTTCTTGGCCTTTTATTCCTATGTCTTTCCTCCTGAGCTCTGACCACTCACGAATTATGAAGTGGCTCTAGCTCTCTAGTATAAGAGGTGGTCCTAGTTTACTCGAGGTGAGTCCTAGGTCATCTCCATAGGGAGCAAGTGTGTGACTAGGTTTAGAAAACTCGTTTTGAAAACACTTGCGAAAAGTAACAAAAGGAAAAGAAAAATCTTTTAGGGTTTTGAGATTGGGTTTGGAAAATGCTTTGAAAACAAAACTTGAACTAAAAATACAAATTAGAAAATGAGATTTGATATTAGAAAATTACTTTGAAATGAAAACACTTGGATTTAACCTATTCCCGTAATGGATTTGAAGAGATGGATTTGAATATATTTGTAACTAAACCTTGTACCCACGTATGTGGTGCTAGGTTGGAAGATTTGGCTATAAAACCTTTCGTAAAGAAAACATTGAACTAGGGTTTTGAAATCGGATTCAAAGTCACTGGCACATTAAATCAGACACTTCTTGTGCACGAGCGTGGACTCATAACCAAGGCCCGATTATAACATGGGTGATTCGATTTCTAGGGTTGAACCTAGATCAACGAGTTTTACTATTGAATCGAAAATATATTGCAATTAAAATCATGATATTCAAATCCATCATCTTCTCTTCCATCATATTCCTAGGTTAAAACCAAGACTAATCTAGCCTAGCATGCATAAGTTGAAAACAAATCTACAAGAAGAAAATAACATACACAAATAATACATTAACCTAGAATGATGGAAGTAAACTGAAAGTAACAACTAAAAACTAAAATAAAGTAAAAAGAAGAAGACAACTTAACTTCAAATTAAACATAGCAAAGTATAATAATCACATACTTGCAAAACCCTAGGAGATAGAAAGCTTTAGCAAATGATTATAACCAAACTATAAAAGTATAAAATTACAAGTCCCTAAATAAGTCCGAGAAACCTATATTGATATGCAACAACTTATAACATGCCCATGTGCCAACTATCTATATGTATAGTTTAGATTTGAAAAAATATTCTAGAATATGAGAAGATTTGAAAAAATAATTGATATACTTTTGACCTCTTCTTCTTTTATTATTAGTGAAGACTATAACTTCTTAAGTTTGAAGTTAGAGACGAAGATCGAATCTCACTGCTTGTTTGATAAAAGACTTACTTGATATGAAAATCGGGTTCGAAGATCAAACCGGATCGAAGAATTGAATTTTATCAAATTCAAAGACCAAAAACTAAATGAGAGGGTTAAAGGAGGTAAGCAATCTATGGTGTTGGCGATTACGAAAGGGCGACCAAGGATATCTATGCTTGTAATGTTGACTTGAGATTGAAGCGTAATCATGGCATGTACCATTGAGATATTGTCGATATTTCAAGAATTTGGGTTGTAACCTCTATATATCATCTTATATCTCGTCCAATCGCTTCAAGATATAGTCATTATTGGAATTTTTCAACTTGGTCCAAGATATCGACTCTTTCATCGTTGAGTCCAATTTGAGATGGCAAAATAATGGCTATTGTGGCCAAGTTTTTGAACCCCATTTATTTACTCTAGCATGGGTGTTTAGTAGATATGACAAGGTAAATATATAGGTTATTTCACGACCACCTGTAAACAAATAAGACATTTGGATCCTTGAAATTTTAATATGTTTGATAATTTCCAGGAGAGGGAGGAAAGTTTGGTGTCATCTACCATTTCGCCTTGTTTTGCTTTAATATATATTTTTGAGGGGGGGTAGATGGTTTATTTTTTTCAAAGACATTAAAATGCCAATGTATACATTGAAAAGTATTCTTTTGTCTAATTTGTGTATTTGGTTACAAGTGGAATGAGATACAATTGAATAGTTTAGGATTTTATTGTGCATATGATGGTTTAATTATGCTTTTTTGAGTTGTTTTTTTTTTCTTGTACTTGGGTGGTATCCTCTTGGTTTTTTTTTTTTTTTTATATAGTTCTTACATATAGAAAAGAACAAGTTACTTAAACCCAATACTTAAACTTCTCTTGAGGTTTTCTCTTACTACAAGCCATGCCCTTAGGTATGAGAAATATCATTCTCCTCCCTGAATCGTAAAACATGATAATAAATCCCCCTTGCCGTTAGAAGGCTGTTAGTCATTCCTTGACTAAATTAAATCCTAAATGCCCATTTTGATCATAATCAATGAACCCAATGTTTCTCTTTATAAAATTCATTCTCTCTCTTACAAATCTAATTTTGTTAACTCTTTCACAAACCCACTATAATAATAGAAGCTATGTTTTTGAGTTAACATTCATTTTTAGAAACTAATCCCCAACCAATTTAAAATGATTGGTTAAATATTTTAGATTAAGTTTAGTATAGTCCAACTTTTTCTCTCACTAAAAATCCATTTGAAAATAAGAATTTGGAACTAGAGAATAAGGAAAAGGGTTAATTGATTTATTACCGGACCATTAACCTTATATTTATAATGTTGGATCATAATATGTTTCTAATAATAAAAGATTTTAATTGACAACAAATATAGAAATAAAAATATTTTCTATTCTAACACTCTCTCTCAAGCTGGAGCATACAAATCAAACATGCCTAGCTTGGCAGATAAATGTTGAAAAGAAGCTCGAGACAAAGGCTTGGTAAGAATGTCAACCAATTGGGACTCTGAGCTCACATATGGTGTGTAAATATCACCTCTCAAACAATCCCAAATAAAGTGATAATCAATTTCAATATGTTTTGTGCACTCATGAAACATAGTGTTATTGGCAATGAAGATGGAAAATTGATTATCACAAAACATGGACATCGGCCGAAGAACCACTATACCAAAATCATACAGGAGTGAGCAAATCCAAAGCTTCTTAGTTGTTGTATGAGCTATGGCATGATATTCAATTTCGGCACTAGAATAAGCGATAATATTTTACGTTTTGCTCTACCAAGTGACAAGATTGTCACCAATAAAAGTATAATAACCAGAGGTAAAAGGAGCAAGGGTTGGAACCTTAGACAAATTTGGTGAATTGAAAAAGGGCCATAAGAAACAATTGGTCTCTCTTGAGTCTGTTGGTACACTTGCAAGGGAATAACCTAATTATTTTGATTTTGCTAAAATTCCTGCAAAAAAGATTGAGAAAGAGGTAAAAGTAGAACTAGTTTCCCCTCGACCAGTCTTCCTCTCATAAGAATGAGGATACGACTCTCCTTAAGTGTTAGAAATAAGGTCATGAGATAACTGAGTCCTAGAAGTGGAGGAAAAAAGGTAGTCGATTCAAGAAAGGTAACATCAGCGCTCCTAAAATACCGACGAGAAGATGGATGATAACAATGATACCCTTTTTGTGTACAAGAATATTCCAGAAAAATACATTTTCGAGAACGAGGAGATAACTTATTTAAACTAGGATCAATATATGAATAAAGGAAACCTAACCCAAAATTTGAGGGGTAAGAGGAAAGGGGCTACCAGTAGGATACTAAATGGTAAATGGAGACTTGTTAGCCAATATGACATATGGCAATAAAGACAACACCCCCCCTAAAAAAAAGGTTTTGGCACTTGCATATTGAACATCGTAGTACGAGTAATATCAAGTAAATGATGATGATTACACTCGAACAACACCATTTTGTTGTGAGGTATAGAATAGAAGAGCTCTAGTAAATAATCCCCCGATTAGTACAAAAAGTAATGATAACAGATTATATGTATTTCAAAGCGTTATTGGAGCAGAAAATTTGATGCATTTGCCAAATTGGGTAAAAACCTCATTGTAAAAGCGAGTCACAATATAAGATAAGTGAGATTGCTTTTCATAAAAAATAACTAAGTTATGCGAGAGTGATCATGATAACCATTAATACCATAAATACAAGAGGGTCTCTATATCTTTGTGATTAAATCAAACGATTCTGTTTGGCGACTGACACCATGACTGGAAAAAGAAATATGGTGATGCTTACTAAGTTGGCAAGCTTCACATTCTAGACTAGATACACGGCTCAAATTGGAAATAATAGATTTTAATTTATTCAAAGACAGATGTCCAAGGCCAAAATGCCATTGAAGAGGAGAAATTATAGCACTTAAGGCAGAAGAAGTTGTGGTAAAAAAAAACTAGTAATATCTAGTTAGTAAAGTCTGCCTTTCTCATTTCCCAAACCAATAGTTCTCTTCGTCTTGAGGTACTGAAACACACAAGAGTTAGGAAAAAATGTTACAGAACAATGTAGTGATTTAGACGACTAACAGATAATAAATAGAATGGAAAGTTAGGGATATAAAGGCTATGAGGCAAATGGATTGAACTCCATGCCTTTGTACAGGATGAGATGATCCATCAGTTAAAACAACATGATGATTAACAGAATTTAAATGAGAGAAGAAGGAATATTTTTAGAATAAGAGAGCTTATGCCAGAATCAATGACTCAGGAAAGAGTGGATATGGTATGAATCATATTACCTGAATTTGCTAATGTAGCAGTAGAAGTAAAGGAATGAGATGTCCGAAGAGTTTGTAACGGTTTTATAAGCTGGGTGGTAAGGTCATTATAAGTACTAGACACTGAAACTAGCATATTAATTGATAGGATGCCATAGAAGGAGAACCATCTAACACATGGTTAACTTTAGCCGACCATCCATACTTAGCTCAACAATATGGCTCGGTGTGATTAGTACGACCACAATTTTGATCTCCTTACCCCTAAGAAGAATGACCACCATGATCTGAATCCTAAGAAGCCACGTCATCCATGAGTAGTATCATTAGAGATTAAGGAAGAACTTTCTGAAGCAGAGTTCTGAGCAAATGATGACCTAAGGATGATTGCAATAGTTCAGAGTAGGCACTTGCAGCCGTAGGTAAGGTTTCACTTACAAGAATTTGATGTTTGAAAACATATAAATCTGAATCAAGCCCATAGGAGAGAGGCAATCATAAAATCTTCCCAGTGTCATTTTTGTTACTCAAGGTTTGTGGTAAAGGATCTATGGTACAACAATTGATCCTATAGGTTCTAAAGAACGCTGTAATATTTTGAAAGCGAATGACCAGCTTGCTTGGCTATGTAAATTTACTCATACAATTTAAAGACTTATGAAACATTACTTTGTTGTGAGAATCAGTCAGCAAGAGAATCCCATATTTTCTTAGAAAAGTCACAAAATTCCATCGTACTAGCAATTTGAGGTTCAAGAGTATGCCACAACCATTCCATAACAACAGAGTCATCACTAAGCCAATTATCATACGAACTTTCAGTTGGTTTAGGTGGGAGGTTAGTACGAAATTTTAATTTTCTTCTTTCCATGAAGAAATACTTTCACTACATGAGCCTAAGCCAAATAATGTAAACCATTCAACTTTTTAGGAGTAATAGAACGAGGAACATTTTTGTCTTTAACCAATATTGATTTTGGTTCACCAATAGTCACTTTATTTTTAGCCATGTGATCAATAAGACAAAACAGAGAAGAGTGAAATACCAATTATCAATCCAAATTTGATTTGAGATGTAGCAGTAAGAACAATGAAGTCCTCATTTTGAGTATTATTAGTGAGGAATAAGAGATCAACGGGAAGGGCTTCACGCGATAGAATCAACGGCACGGTGAGGGATTCGCGTAGTGATGTCGACAGAGTCGATAGCAAGGGCTTCATGTAGCGATGTCGATGGAGAGACGAGCATCAATGACAGACTCACGAATGACGAGCGTCAATGAGGTAAGAGAACTATATTGTGATCCAAACAAAGAGACAAGCATCAACAATGGATTCACCAGTGATGGATTTAATCAGCAACGTTGATTGAGCTATTGATTAGGGTCTCGATGAGCATTGACGAGGTCCAACAGGCTTTGTGACACATATTGGATGTTGACGACCATTGAGGTAATGGTTGGCAGGGCTTTTTTTTTTTTTTTTTTTGAGATGACTCTGATACCAAGTTGGGAATAAGAATATGGAACTAGGAACAAAGAAAAGGGTTAATTGATCTACCAGACCATTAACCTTGTATTTATAATGTTGGATCATACTATGTTTCTAATAATAAAAGGTTCTAGTTGATAGGAAATATAATAAAAAAATATTTTATATTCTAACAAATCCCATAGATCTCTTTGCAAGCTCATAATATCTCCCTTCACCCACCTTCTATTTTTACATAACCACACTTGCAAATCCAATCTCATCATCATCCCTATCTCTAGAATTATATATTTATACACTTGTAATCACAAACCATCTCCAATCTCTATCTTTTCTTTGCAATGTAACCACATCTTTGTTTCTACTAATATACATATGCATTGCAAACAAAAGGAAAACAGAAGACCTAGATTTTTAAAGCAACGTACATTACAACTACCATGTGATCTTCATCCACAGCTATCACCAACTTCACTCATTTGTTTGTTTTTGTCTCCTATTCAAACCCAAACCAACTCTCAAGTCCTCTCTCTTATCTCTCTATTTCTCCTACACAAATTATCACTATAATTGTAATGTTAATTTAGGTTTGATTAACCTAACCACCATGAGAATATTTGTTTGTATTTATCCATATCCATATGATTGTAGAGATGAGGATGAGTTAACCCCACTACGAATTCTTATGGGATAAATCTAAAGGATGATTGGTTTTGGTTAATAGCCTTGATGACGATTTTGTTAAAACTTGTGGTTGATCAAGGTTATGGTAACTGACTAGTTTTAGACTGGGAAACAAGGATATAAAAGAAACAAGTGAAGATAGGTAGATTTTTGTGGTTGAGTTGGCACACTACGTGGGTAGTCACTAAGTTGACGCGGTTTGAATAGAGATAAAGGTTAGATTGAAAGGGATAAAGTAAATAAATATGAAAAATGGGTTGTTGATTTGATTAGATTGAAGGGGGGAGAGAGAAATTTGGGGGGCGGTAGAGAGAGAGAGAGAGAGTGTGTGTTCTTGGCCTCATTTGGAAAAATACTTATAATAGATACAGAATTCGAAGGGAATTGAACTTATTTACATATATAGGAGCAAGATGTTTATATAAAAAATTCCTTTAAGTTAACGAAATCATTTACTCAAAAAACTCTTTCACCCAAAATTATTTCTGAAAGAGCTTATGGAGTAAACGCCTTGGCTGAAAGCAGTTACTCCATATAAAGTCCTTTTGTGAACAATTCTAGGTACAAACATTTATAGAGTAAATGCTTCCAGGCTTTGGAGAAATTCTGTAGAACTTGTGGTAGTAGGAAATGAAATTCTATATTATGCTAGATATCCCAAACAATCAAGAACGTAAATAATAGAAAGCTGAAGACAATATATGTGGCGAGGAAATCCACACAGGAAACTCCTCTAAAAACTTTCACTAAAACAAACGTTGGTTACA
>QLOD02000001.1:24982011-25019205 GCA_003260245.2 Sideroxylon spinosum | reverse complement strand
TCTCTTTCGCCGGTGCTTGCCACTTGTTGGCACCGGCGTTCTCATTATCAATCCCCCTTCTTTCGACACTTGAGCTCTTGTGTCCTCCCCTAGTCGAATAGGCGGAGGGGTGTTATCTTTGCCAGAAGCCATGGCCATGTTCTCGCCGCTTCCAAAGTGTTTATTCTTAGATAAAGCATGTAGGGAACTCAATGAGGGTTCCCACAGACGGCGCTAAATATTCGGCGATGAAAGATCACGACCGAATATGCCTCCTACATCCACCGGAAGAAGAATTTCGTGAACCTGCCAATAGAAAAGAGGTTAAAAAGATAGGTCGGGGGTTCCCGACCACAACCCCTCCGAAGATTATGTCAGTGCAGGCTTGAGTCAAAATCAATTGAATAGTAATTGATAGAATATAGAAGGCATACCTCAATTTTGTCACGAAGTCTCCTATTTATAGTTAGAATGGAAAACAATGTCTCGCCTCCCTGAATATCAGGTAATGATTAGCTTTTTTACCTTGTCAGCCTTTTCTGAAAATAGTATGCTCCTTATTAAATGCCTGTCATGTTCCATTAAATGCCGCCTCCTCTGTGTTAAATGAGCACGCCCTTTATTAATTGCCCATTGAGCCAAGAGTAAGGATAGTGGGCGATGTGACTTCTGGAGACTGTCCGGACGTCTCATCACCCCAACTTGGGGAAGCGTTCCCCGACTACGAGAGAACAAAGGAGTTGTGCTCGGGGAGGCTTGCCACGTGTCAAACGTACTTTTGGTACCAACAACACTAATGACTAATTTGATCAAAATTTTAAAATTACAAATGCATATATATATATATATATATGACAAGAATTTACTCCCATAATATAACAAAATATGGATTCATTGTTTGCTTCATCACCAAACCTGCACAATCCCAATACGCATCAACAATGAGTCAGCCAAAATAACATCAACAAAAATGCAAGAAAGAAAAACAAGAACTTTCTTCCACAATATGAAACGGCTTCTTTGTTGATTCATCACCAAAACCTACACAATTCGAACACACATCAACTATGAATCCACCAACGTGGCACCAACAACAAAAGCACAAAAAGCAACAAAGAAAAACAATAGAATTTTTTCTATAATATAATACAATATGGATCCATTGTTGATTCCTCACCAAACCTACACAGTCCCAGCACAAATCATCATTGAATCCACCAACATAACATTAGCAATAAAAACACAAAATGCAACAAAGAAAAACAAGACCTTTTTTGCCATAATATAACATAATATGGATTCACTGTTGATTCATCACCAAACGTATACAATCCCCACACACATCAACAATGAATCCACCAACACATCAGCAAACAAAAACAAAAAATGCAACAAAGAAAACAAAAATTTCTTTCCATAACATAAGATGGATTCATTGTTGATGATTGCTGGAAGAGTGAAAAGTATGCTACTAGGAAATGCACTATGAGAACATACCTTTTAAAACTGCAATCTCAAAATGGGTGCATTCTTATAATGTGCTTTCTAGCAGAATTTTAATTTTAAAGTCGCATATACAAAATCCATTTAAAATAATAATAATAATAATAATAATTGAAGGCTTTCTGTAATATCAGTAGTTTGGTAAATAAGTTAAAATGAACCTTATTTTTCTAAATATGTCACTGTAGCCTTGGAACAAAAATAAAAGTCAAGCAAGAACCCTAAGTAGGTGAGAATCATAACCTTTACTGATATCAGTGAGTACACTGAATTAGATGACTCCTTTTTTAAATTGTTTTCAACAGATGAACAATGAAATAAATTAATTAAAAAAAAACCCCTGCATTTTCTACATTTAAACATCTACCTATGGCCCATATGGTTTTCAATTATAGAAAAAATAAAAAAGGGGAAAAAAACAAGACATTAGAACCACATGAGAACATCCCGGTTCATAGAAAAAAAATACTAATAAAAAAATAAATAAATATACAGCTTGGAAGCACCCCAAGCTCAATTCAAAACCCAACAACTCCCTCCCAGATAAGTTTAATGAAACAAACTACTAAGAATATACAATTAAAAAATTCCAAGGGATTTTAGCCAGCTGTCAAGCTCTTGAGTGAGATTGGTGTACAACCAACCTCCATTTGGGGCCAGAAGGTACAAGAATAATTAAAGTTGTAACTGCCCCAGACCTCTGCGCGATGATCTTGAAGGAGGCTGGCTCATGTCTAGCACAGGTGAAGGATGCGGAGATTCTTCTGGTATCTGCATTTCCTGCACAAGTTTGACGTTCAAACATTTCAAGTGATGCCAAAAGGCATGTCATTTGATGCGGAAAGAAAACCACATTGGTACAATCTTACATGAAAACATGTTGTTTAATAACTTGAAACCTCCTACCCCATCCCTCTCTTCCGTCAAGACATCATCATAAACACAGCAACAAAACCTCCATAAAAAAATAAATAAATACCAAACCAAGCCTTTTCCCATTAGGTGGGATAAAAAAATAAATAAAAAGTAAATAAATAATACCATCTTCTAGACTGCATTAGCCAATATTAAACATCACATATTTCTGGAGATTTTATTTATCTTCGCTTTGGCTTTCTATTTGCTTAACAACCTCCAGACCACCAGAAAATCCCAACCATCAAGGTCTTGTTCCAAGCAACTTGATTGTCTTATCAGGCCCTTAATTTTATTTCACTAAACAGATTTGAACTCATCTCTAACTCATGTCACCCACACCTTAATCAATAGGGCGAGGCACGGGGACCATTCCTAGTTCTTACTGACAGAAATCAGATCTAATCAAGCTATCCATATTATTTACATAAAAAATGGCAGCTCGGTGCACGAAACTCCCACTATGTGGGGTCCGGAGAATGATCGGATCACATTGCGCCTATTGTACGCAGCCTTACCCTACTTTGCAAGAGGCTGTTTTCACGAGTCGAACCCGTAACCACAAGGTCACACGGCGGCAATCTACCGTTGCGCCAAGGCTCCCTTTCCATCCATATTATTTACATGCATCAACAAAAATAAATAAATAAATAATAACTCCTGTATCCCAATTGTTCTGAATAAAATGCACTGCAACAATACTAAAGCCTTGAAAAACAATGATAATCTCAAAAATGACAAGTGCAGTTCTAAATGAGGGGAATGAAATCAGAATCTAATACTTGGGTGAACCTTTGTAGAAGAAGTAGAGCTATAGCGCGATTGTGTCTGTGATTTTGAGTGCATACGATGCTGATGCTGCATCTGCTCAAACTGTTGCAGCCTGGTAGCAAAGTTAATTCCACCATGGATGTTCTGCAAATCTTCGTCCATCTCACCGTCCTCAGAGATTTGTGATCCACCGAGTATGTGATGAATTTGGGAATAATAATTCCCAGATGACGTGAGTTTGAACTCTTCACCATTAAAGGATGGAATGGTTTTTAATCGGGTCCTTAGAATCTTGAAGGCCTTACTTTGCTGCATTTTAAGGGTAAATGCACAAAGCACACTGAGAAAAGAGTTGATGCAATAGAAGCAATGCGAGGAAAATTTTAAGAATTTTATATTTCAAATTAACCCATAAAAGCCTTGCATGCCTTAGGAACAAATTTCTCTTGGGTAACACATGTAAAAATATTTCTAGAATTATTTTTAATGTTTTAGAACCAAATATGCTTTGGCCACTTGGGGGATTCAGGTGTTGTCCCATCCCTAAGAGACCAGAAATGAATCTTAATTTTGAAGAAAATAACTTAAAGGTCATTGATTAAAAAATAAAAAAAATAAAAATGGAAGAGCAACTCAATGCACAAAACCCGCATTATGGATTCTGGAGAGAGTCAAATGTAGGCAACCATACTGCTTTAAGGGGTCAAATACGAACCCCAGGTTGCAATGGAGTAGCCTATTCCAAGGCCACCCCCTAAAATCAAAGCAAACTAAATTTATACAATTAATCCCTCCTTTTCAAGTTTTATGAATTAGTGAAGTCCAAAATGTCTATTTTCTATACGAAGAAAAGCTTTCTGCATCGTATATTAGGGTTTTTTTATTTATTAGACAAATCCTTTTCCAATATGTAAGAGGAAAATAATTTATTACTATTTTAATATAATAAAATTTAAGCATATTCTTAAAATAAACAAATTTAATTATTTTCACATGTATATATAGATGAAAATGTACACATAGTTATTTGTTGATGTGTCATGCTTTAATTTACTAAAATTCGTAATGTCAATGTATCACTAATGTACCATATCCATTTCTTGCGTACATATCCATTATTCATAAGGCGATGGAGCATCTCGCGTTCTAACACACAAAAATTAATTAAAAAAAGGAAATTTTAAAAGAAAGTTGTGAAATCAATAGCTCCCAAAGAGGCATCATTTGATAACACAGGCAACAGGAGGTATTCCTCTTCATTTTTTCCATCACTACAAGAGCACAACTTCTCTAAGGCAATGCCAAATCCATTGCAGCACGGTGATAAAAATGGTGGCATGACATTTATCAATTTGGAGTGGCATGAGTAAGGATAATAACATTGCCCAGAAATACCTGCGGAAGCAGCATCAAAAGACCATACAAAGCTTTCAACAACCATATGTATCTACCAGGTTCAAGAAGCTGCAAGAAACAGACAAGCTGAGATACTTAAAATAAACCATTATTCGATAAGACATAAAATTAAACATAGTTTCAAAGAAATACAAAATTCTTCAATAAATCAATCATTCAATATGCATGACAGGATGATAGAGTAAATACAACAATATGACGAAATTGCCATTGCCAAATATATACAACTATGAGAAGAGAATCGATGATATTCCAAGATAAATATCTGCCCACTGAATGTAGAAAATCATGATTGCGACCCTCCAAGGCCCCGATAGGGAACAATCAAAGAATGAATTTGAATTATGGACAGATTCTAGATGATCTCCAATCAGATTAGCCCAAAATTGTAATTCATTTAGAATGAGTTATATCCTTATTTGATATATATCCAAGTAATATGATTAACGAACACCATGACAATGATACAAATCGTACTTTGATAAAAGTGCAGGCGAACTGTGCATAATTGGCAAGAGCATTGTTAAGCAAACGATAGTAATTAAAAATGTTAATAGCTTTGTATCACATAGTTCACCATTTAGAAAAACAGTTCTTTGAGTTGATAAGTTAACCTAACCTTTGCTAGGAAGACCAGAACACACACAAAACTCACAAAGAAGCTAACGAAGACCTCGCGAGAAGGAAACTCTCATGTCATGGATCTCTACCCCCCCCCCCAAAAAAAAAACGCCACTTAGCTAGTGGAACTTCTGGCTTCATTTGGAAAATAACCCTATCCTCCACAATCGAGACTCATTAGGACCACCCGTCCAAGATAACCATGTTGAACCTCTTTCAGCTTTACTTCTCCATAGTGTTGAACAATAGACTAATTCATCCATCATGCAACCCATCTTGTGGCACCATTGAATTAGGCAACTCTTGTAGGACTCACTACCTCATCCCAAAATGAAATGCTCAAATCTAACCCCACCATTCCTACCACTGGCCTCTTGCAAGCTACACTTAATTTTATTCCCCAACTTCATATACCCAAACATCTGACCTGATGCTCACTCTAAAACAGTTGAAACTTCATGTATGGGATAGTAGAAAAAGTTCCACCCTTTCTTTGTGAGCTCTACAATGCCAAAATGTGCAAGGTTAAATGGTAAATGGGGAGATGCTCGAAAGCAAGTGGCACACTTCGTGGTTACTTTGGGCGTATATGGATGTACAAGAATCTCTCTCCGGGAATTCTCTAAATCTCTTGTGGATAAGGCTTATAATTTGTGTGCCAATCTTCTCGAAGGATTGATGGCCTTAAGGGAAATTTGATGGAGACTGTCTACTCCAAATCCTTTCATGTTGAAGAAATAGTGATTGGAAAAAAGGGTGATTGTGCTCCACCTCATCAGAGAATCATGCAAGTATAGAAAAGAACTCTTATATGTCAAACACTTCAGAAAGAAGACAATGATTGTCCAAGATCCCTAGTCAGTGGACCACATGGTGAAGATACGCGAAGATAGAAAGTTCACGCAGTACAAAATTCACATGATAAATCATCAATTCCTAGATTTCTCAAGTTTTTGTGTGGTAGCTTGAAACCTGAGTTAGACAGTAAGGGCAATGTTGTGGGCACCAAGTTTCATCGTAATTCCATTTCCCCCTTGCAACTTGGTTAGCATTCCTTTCCGTGGCACATTTCTCATTGCTGCAGGCATTCACAATGTTCATATAGGAGAAACTAGAATCAAAATAAAAGACAACGAATAGATGAGAAGCCACCTCTTTTCCCATCTCACATTTCTAAATTAGACTTCAAGGCAATCCTAGACATACGGGCAATTAGATGGGATTGTTTCCCTCCAAAAGCCAAAAGTTCCCTCCCTCTAAACAAGATGAGGACAACTTAGGTTTTTATTTCTACCATCAGACCACAAGGCACCCTACAAGGGATTGTTAGGCATTCAAAGCCTTGTTCTATAGGATGGTGAAAAGACAACCTACATATTGCCCCCAAAGATGTGTTAAAGGAACCTCTCCCACATCATAAAATCGAAACTTGTAGTGTTATGGTTGTATCCCCTACAAAAAATATGAAGAAATCTAAGAACATGAAGTCACCAATCCTACCCCAAAGACATGCCTAGATTTCGAAAGCTCGCGAGCAAAAACCCTCAACAAGACTAAGAAGTTCAAAGTATTCTTTGATTAGTTTGGATTTTCATCTACACAACTTGAAGCACCCAAGGCTCTTCTCCACATAGTTGAAGGAAATCGATTGTAATCTTAGGACCGCTTATTGTTTGTTAACTTCACAGAAGCAGACGAGAAGTGCATCATCCCCACAACAATCGATTAACATCCTCATAACTATATCTAGAATGGAGCTTTCAAAGGGATTTGTATGGATGGGGGAACATAAATCAGTATCCTTCCTCTTACAACGTTTCGAGCAATAGATATTCTAAAAGACTCCCCAGTTAAAGAACTCATCACCATGAATAGGTTTAGAAGTCAGGGACAAGATCATTAGGTTATGTGCAAGTCTCTTTAAAGGTCAATGAAATTTCATCCCCTACCAAGCTCCATGTAATCGACTCCCCCACCTCATACCACGCCCTACTGTGATGCATATGGTTTCATTGATATGCAATAATACCGTCTACTTACCACCAATGTGTCAAAGCTCTGGAACAATAAGGTGGTGACAATCAATGCATCGTCCAAGACATAGTGTTCTACTCCAACATAAATGAAGACTTAACTAGCACCTCTACAGAGAATCCCAATAACTAAATGATTAGGAAAGAACTCGAAGGAGCCTCACAACAGTTGTTTGTGGGGAAAATCATAAGGGTCCCAAGCCTCTAGCCCTCCCCACATCAAGAAGCACAAACGCTCAAAGCAGAAAGTCATTTATCAATTATTGTTAGATGTTGTCCCATATCGGTTTATGATAAAAGTCACTCTCCATATATAAGAGATGTACTTTCCTCACCTTAACACCTAGATTTTAAAGTTGAGACCCCTACTCTTATGAGTTTTCGAGCTTCTTTTATATGGTATCAAAGTGGGTTTTCAAATGGGACCTCACCATTGTCCACCCTGAGCCTATGTCCATGCGAGCCAGCTCAAGGAGGGCTATTGGATGTCTTATATCGGCTTGTGATAAAAGTCACTCCCTCTATATAAGAGATGGATGTCCCTCACCTTAACACCAAGATTTTAAGGTTGAGGCCTCTTATGTGTTGTCGGGCTTCTTTTACAATTATGATGGTAAGTGGGGCTAGACACCCTCATCTCGAGAACTAGCCCCAACCAGAGTGTTTAGATGATCCCTCAAAAGGGAAATGCTACTCGTTGTCTTCTTTCTCAATAAACCCTAGGAAGAAGGGAATAAAAAGAATAAAACCTATATAAAGGAAAAATTAAGGAAATCCCACTAGAAGAACACATGGAGATAACAAGAAGAATCTCGTTAGCCCTAGATGTCTAGAAGATTGTTCACGGCCTCAAAAAAAAAGAGTTGGAAGAATTTACATTGCTAAAAGAGGAGAATCCCCACTGCCAATTTTCATTTGCAAATATCTCCCTCAAAAAGAAAAGGAGGCACTGTTTTCCTTGATCCATGCACACTCTCACGTCTTTGCACGAGAATACTATTAGATGCTCGGCTTGGAAACCACGGTCACCACGCACTGTCTTGATGTCACTCTGAATGCCTAACTAATTTAAGGAATCATGTCCAAAAAGCTTGAGGTGGAACTTAAGATTGAGGTAGAGAAATCCTTGGCGAAAATTTTCATAAAACCTATTCAACATCCTTCATGGTTGTCAAGCATCATTTTGGTGGTGAAGAATGGTCAAATCAAAGTTTATGTTAACTTCAAAGAATTGAACAAGCCCTACCCTAAGGATGAGTTCCTTCTACCATGCATTGACACCCTCAAAGATTCTTTAGCAGGACATCATGTAAACCCTCCATGGATGGATTTAGCAAATATAACAAAATCATGATGGCCCTAAAAGACACACAAAAGAGGAAAATTAGGTAATTTTTTTACACCATCACGCCCTTTGGTTTAAGAATGCGGGTTAAACCTATCAACATGCATGCGGGTTAAACCTATAAACATGCCATGACCACTGTGATGATTTGGTGGTAAAATCAAAAATAGGAACTCCACAGCTAGAGGACAGGATGTCAACGATGTAGTCTAAAGATGAATCCCCCCAAATGCTATTTTGGGGTCAAGGTGGGGAAATTATTGGAATGTGCCATTCATCATTATGGGGTAGATCCAGACTAAAATAAAGTAATGGCTATCAGAGAGATGCCACGACCAACCAACCAAAAAAGTTCAAATTATTCTTAGGAAAGGTCTCATATTTAAGAACTTTCATACAAGCCATAGCAGAGGTGACCCATCCTTTTAAAACAGTCATGAAGAAGAATATTAAGCTTTAATTGGGAGAGGAACATTAGAAGACGTTTGAGACATCCACCCTCACTATGGCACCCCTGCAACAATGAAAACACCTAATCCTCTACCTCACTTCGATGAGTAAAGTCTATTGGAGCATTTCTTGCTCAAGAAGTGGAAGGACATGAAACGCCAATGTGGGTCTTGAATCTTGGTAATTCAAATGTCGTTGACTTGGATCAATTTTGGGTTCCCATCCAACGATAATCTTTTTCTTGAAATTTGACATGTCACACTTTATATATTCTAATGCCTGTAGAGAGATTGAACGAGGGATTTGAATTTACCATTCATGGAAGAAATTGAGGACGTTTCTAAAACAAAGTTTGCTAGGAATTAGAATCTATCTTTTATAAAATTATAGCTTCAAACTTAACAAAGAATAGAAATAATAATTACGATAGAATGTACTTATGCAACTAGCTTTAATTCCAAGACTTGAAATTGTCTCCTAATGGACAGTGTCATCCAATTCAAGTTTGACATGATTTCAAAACATGTCAACTAATTGAATTTCAAAACCTTGATAGAATTCGACCTTTTTTATTCTTTTAATTTATAAAAAGCCATGATCACTACAAGAAAAATTATTTTGCTCCACTTCAATATTAGCTGTAGATTCTCCCAGCTTCCTAACTCTAAAGTTAGCTACAATAGCATGATTATGCCGTAGCAATCAACACCTCAATTTTCTCTTTTGTTTAAAGGGAAAGTGTATGACTCCCTCCCTCCCTATTCCAATTTTATTTTTATTTTTATTTTTTTTAAATTCTACTTTTTTTTTATTTTTATTTTTTTTGAAAAAGATAAGTAAGATTTATTAATATAGCATCGAATAGATGCTAAAATAGAAAATGCATACGAACAAAACCCAAATCACTGCATACTAGTAATAAAATGAAGAAAAGAACAAATATCAATATCTTTTCCCTCTTCCACCCAACTGTACAAGCAAGAGAGGGGAAAAAAAAAAACTCTTGGCCCTCAAAGTAGTCATAGCATGTTGTCAAAAATCCTCCAATTGTGTTCCTTCCAAATTATCCAAAAAAGACAAAGAGGAACCATATTCCATATCTCCTTCCTCCTCCTTCCCATTGGTTGACCCCACCAAGCTAAAATAAAGCTTTTGATGTTGTCTGGAAAGCACAAATGAACTCCAAAATATGAGAGAGTTAGGCTCCACAATTCAGTAGACCATATACAGTGAATGAGCACGTGATTAACAGTTTCCTCATGTCCGAGACATAAGGAACACCTATTAACCAAATAATAACCCCTTCGTTTGACATTATATAATGTCAGAATCCTACCTCTCGCAGCACACCAAGAGAAGAATGAAACTCTAGGAGGAATGGGAGATTTCCATAGCTTCAACCACGGAAAGTCATCATTCACTCCATCTTAAAGAAACAAATAGAAGGACTTAACCGAAAAAAGATCATTCATAGACAAATTCCAAATTAAAACATCTTCCCTGTCCTCCATCCGAAAAGAATAAAGAACATCTAACAATGAACAAAACCTGTCCAACTCCTAATCATTCATATTTCTTCGCAGCCTAACATTCCAAAAACCATTTGATCCAAAACCTGAATCATAATCAGACACCAGGGCATTATTGTCTGCTGCAATTGCATAAATCTCAGGAAAGACTACATATAGGCAGCCACAATCCAACCATTTATGATGCCAAAATATAACCCTGTTACCTTTGCCAACCTTCCAATTAATGTAGCTATCAAAAGATGGCCAAAATTTGCAGATACTCTTCCAGAGACTGGAACCAAGACAGTTTGATCTCTCAACAGAAAACCAGCCCCGTTTCTCCACTCTATACTTGATCACAATTAACCTTCTCCAAAGGCTAGAGTCTTCATAAGCAAATCTCCATAACCATTTCCCCATCAAGGCTTCATTATGAATCCTCAGTTGTCGAATACCAGTGCCACCCATCTGAATAGGTTTGCAAACCAATTTCCAATCCACAAGGTTATGTTTACAGACTCCTCCACTTCTACTCCAAAAAAAATCTCTTTGAAGTTTTTCCAAAACCTTTGAAACAGAACATGGGGCAGAGAAAAGAGAGAAATAATAAGTAGGAAGGCTAGAAAGAAAACTCTTAATCAGAGTAACTCTTGCCCCAGCTGAAAGATAGTTGACTTGCCACATATTCAATCTTTTTATACATCTTTCAATCACAGAAATCCAAACCTAAGCAGACTTAAAATTAGCTCCTAATGGCATACATAAATAAACAATAGGCAGAGAGCTAACTCTACAGCCAGAAACAGCTACCATTACGTCCAAATTAGAACAAAAACCCACTGGCATAATCTCATATTTGCTGAGATTGATTTTCAAACCTGTGACAGCCTCGAAGCCCAACAAAATGCAGCAAAGATGGCCTAACTGAAGTAACTCAACCCCACAAAAAACTATGGAATCATCTGCAAATAAGAAGTGAGAACTACAAAGACTCCTATGACTAATTGCTGCAGAAAAACCATCAATGAAACCCGCCTGCTCAGCCCTTTGCATCGTCCGACTGAAAACCTCCATCACCAAAATAAATAGAAAAGGTGAAAAAGGATCACCTTGTCTCAAACCCAAAGAAGAAGCAAAGAAGCCTGCAAGAGAGCCATTAACTAAGATTGAGAAGCTGGCAGTCAAAATGCACCCGTAAATCCATTGACACCATCATTCTCCCGAGCCTATCCTTCGCAGCAAATACATAAGGACGTTCTAGTTTACATGATCAAATGCCTTTTCAATATCTAACTTACAGATTAAACCAGGTTTTTTGCTCTTACTTTGGGTGTTTAAAACCTCATTAGCAATAAGAATAGCATCCAAAATCTGCCCCTCACCAACAAAAGCATGCTGTGAAGCAGAAATAATCTGATCCAACACCTTCTTTAGCCTGCCAGCAAGTACCTTTGAAATAATCTTATAAACTGCTCCCATCAAGCTGATAGGCCTAAAATCTTTTTATCTCCACTGCTCCTTCCTTCTTTGCAATTAAAGCAATAAAAGTGGAATTAAGACTACGGACGAATCTGCAGCTACTATGAAAATCTGAGAAAACCGACAATAAATTAGCCTTCAAAATACCCCAGCAACATTGGAAAAAGGCAATTGTCCAACCGTCTCGACCAGGGGCCTTGTCATCATTAAGTTCTATTAGAGCATGAAAGACTTCGGCCTCCGTAAATGAAAGTTTCAAACTAGCTGCAACTTGAGAATTAAGCTGAGAAAAATCCAAATTATTAACCTGAAGTCTCCATAATGATTCTTCCGTGAACAATCTCGTATAGAAATCAACAATACTATCTTGGATCACCCCTTGATCCTCAATAAGTTCCCCATTAACCTTCAATTTGTCAATCTAGTTTCTCCTTTTATTAGCAGAGGCCATTTTATGAAAAAACTGTGTTTCGATCACCTTCTTTGAGCTATTTGATTCTAGATTTTTTACTCCAACTGATTTCCTCCATCTTAATTAATTGTTTAATTCCAAAATCTTATCTTTTCTCAAGACTCTTCCTTGGTTCGAAAGACTACCTCAATCATCCATCAAATCCATACCCTGTATTTCCTTTTTCAGCTGAGTTTTTTTGCCGATCAATTCTTCCAAACACCTCAAAGTTCCACTTCTTCAAATCAGCTTTTAAGAGTTTCAACTTCTGAAATAACCTGAAACTATTAGATCCAGTAACATGATAATTATTCCACCATAAAGCAATCAAATCTTTGAAATCCTCAGCTTGGAGCCACATATTCTCAAATCTAAAAGGTTTGGGACCTCCGAGTAGACCGCCCCCAACCAGCAAAAGAGGATAATGGTCAGAAACCAGCCTAGGGAGTGATTTCTGCAGAACAGTAGGAAATAAGTCCTCCCAATCAGAAGAAATCAAAAATCTATCAATTCTAGACTTACCAAGTCTGTTACTTCAGGTAAAACTACTGCCATTAAGAGGAAGGTCAATACATTGTAGCTCCTCAATGAAATCCGAGAAAACTCCCATCTGTTTTGTTCTTTTAGAACATCCCCACTTTTCCTCCATACTTCTAGTCATGTTAAAATCACCCCCCCAAACACCATGGCGAGTTCCACCTAAATATAGTTGCTCCAATTTCCTTAAGAAAAGCAAATTTCTGCATCTTGTCTATGGGTCCATAAACACCAATGAAAGGCCAAACAATGTCCTCATCCTTGTGCTGAAAAAGACAAGAAATAAAACAAGATCCATATTCAGCTTCCAGCATCTTCAGTTTTCTGCTATCCCACATGATTATAATACCACCCGAGGCCCCTATAGATTCTAATGCAACCCACTTACACCATCTACCACCCCATAAAGAGCTAACCACATAATCATTAACCTGATTTAGTTTAGTTTCCTGCAAACAAACAAAGTCTGGATGCCCTTTTTTCAATTGAAGACTTAATTAACAATCTTTTCCCCTTGCTGAAGCAACCCTAACATTCCAACTTAGAATCTTTGGTTTCATTCTGAACATAAAGACAATGGTTCCCCTCCTCCTCTAAAACCCTCCACTGAACTCCTAATTTCTTTATCATAACTTATAGTGCATTGTACGTTTCTCAACTCTCTAACCCCTCTTTCAGTTTGGGTCTTTTAATGCTTCTTTATGCCACTAAAATTATTTCTTCTTTTATCTTCAATTGACTAAAGTAAATCCTTTAATTGATCTTCAAAACCTTCACTTGAAATACCTATAATCTTCTTGAAAGATTTCATTCGATTGAGGACCCAAGTAGAAATCTTATTTTGATCCTTGCCACAATTTCCCAATAACAAATATTCTTCATCACCCTGCCAATCATCTTCAGGTCCATGCACTGCCAAAGGTTGGCAAACAAAAACTTCCTCATTATCAACTTCTTGAGTATCAAAAGGAACAATCTGTCCTTCGAAGGAGGAAGATCCAGCTTCAATAGTCTTATGAGGAGGAGAATAGGCTGCAGATGAAACTCTTTTAAGTCTGCTTGAGCTATACTTTTTCCCATAAAATTTCAAACTGGTAGAGTAACTATTAAGACTTTCAGAGTCTCCTATTGTATTTCCCTGCTGGTTCATTATATCTAACAAATGCTCCTCAACATTCAAATCTCGCAAAGGCTCAAATCTATTAATTGTTAGCTGCTCCATGAAAGTAGGATCTGGAAATGGTGACCTCTTTAAATGAGGTGAATGTTCACCTACCCTAACCCATTTAAAACTTCCATTACTCTTTGAATGACGAATAGCCTTCCCAACCTTATACTTTAAATGCACCTTGTCTTTTCGAGTTCCAACAGAGGGGAGATGCATTGAATCTACAGATAATCCACGCGCCACCTTCTGCCTGACCTCCAGTTGCCAGAAATCTCCTAACTGCAAAGAGACATTTGTCCAATCCACCCATGGGCCTTCTTTCAACCCAAATTAGACAATTATATTGAGTTTGCCCCACAGATATACTGACAGAAGCAGGAATCGATCTGCCATTTCCTCTAACTCTGATTCTAGCCCCTCTAAAACTTCTAATATTTCAAAAATCTGGTTCTGCCTCCATAAAACCACCACAATATTTACCAAGACTACGGAACACATTCAAAGTCCAAAGCAAAACAGGCAGTCCCACCACTATAACCCAAACTGAATTTTCATTCCACCCTCTCCTGCTCAACTCCAACTATGCCAATTATCGAGCCATAAGGGGTGCCCATTTATAATGATGGACTCTTTCTTTATCTTATCAACTGACTGCTGCGAGGGGAAAATGAAAAGAAACCTTTCACCATCCAACTCCTTTATTTCTACACCTCCGGGAATTCTCCATTTCCTATTCACCTAAGAAGAAATAGATTGAGCATCCATCATGGCTGCTCCTGGGCCACCTAGCTTTCCGACTAAACAACGCTTCATTAACATGCTATTCTCCACAGCATCTTCATAGTCAACTATAACTTGCTGACCATCTAACTTGCTGACCATCTTGTCTACAACAAATGTTAGACAACTTCCATAAAGGAATGGTAGCTTCCTGACCATAAGACATGGATGCTTTTGGAGCCTTAAATACTGCAACATTAGAAGCAGCAAAAGACCTCACATTGAATTCTCGTTTAACTGGAATAGAGATAGATTCTCCTGGGAGGAACTCGCTAAGAACATGAGTGAAAAAACTCCAACCTGAACTAGATGACAGTTCATGAATCCTAATTTGCCTTCTACTATAAGGAGCAAACAAATACAATTCTAATACCCTATCATTACCGAATTTGATAATTGAAACAACTAAAGATCAGACTTCTCCTCTGAAACAATCTATTTGTTGATAATCATGGATGAACCTATGCTGTGTCAAACATAACTTAAGCAACCATCTAAGTTCTTCTTCATAAAAAAAAAAAAAGAACGCGAACATACCTACTTCCTCGTTCAATAAATCGGAAACCTCCTTTAATCTTGTAATCTTCTTTGATCTCAAAGGAAACATCATGAACATAAAAGGATTTCCTAGTTAATCTATCATGATGAAGAGAACTAAATTTCCGAAAATTACTAAGATGGTGCATTTTAGCGAGAGGAACCCTTAACATGCATCGAGAGCATCTCTAGAGAGAAACTTACCAATTTAAAAAACAAAAACAAAAAGAAACTAAAACAAAAAGAAACTAAAACAAAAAGACAATAGAGCCAATCCATAAATGGATTATATAAACAGGAAAATGAAAGCCACCTTTTTGATTGTGAAGACACAAGATTCTTGACAAAGGCTTATGGAAAAGTCTCAAAGCGTTTATGCACCATATAACGTGTTTGTGTTTATTATCATTATTTTTTACTGGAGATTCTACTTTAATTTAACTGCCTCATTGCACACATCTAGAAACTCTATCACACTATTGCAATCTATGCCCTAGCTTTATGTTGCCCCCATTAATATGCTGTACATGCCTAAAGCTTTGAACCCATATATATTACTTTTTACTTTATATATTGTCGGTCTAAAAAAAAAAAAAAAAGTTCCCATTGTTGTTTATCTCAATCAATCAGTGTGCACATGAAGAAGAATTTTGAATAAATTACAATTGCCTTCCTAAACATTTTGTAAATTGTAACCACTAAACATTTCAAAAATACACTCACCTCCATTATTTTTTAAATGTTTGTCACAACTAATCCTTTTGCCCATTTGACTACTAATATTAAATGGAAAGCAATGTGATCAACATGAGAAAATCATATGAGTTGTCTCTTCCGCTCCCTTCGATTATATAAAATGTCTAAAACGCAATAGAGAACGTCATACGTTAAATAAATGAAAACATGTCTTCTTAAATTATAGTTTAGCTCCATCTCCAAAATTGAAGCCAATTTCTCAATAAAGCACATATAATTTGAATTATTCACTTTGCACATTGTTCTCTTTTAGCATTTGAAGATCTCAACTGTGTTTTGCACATTTTATATAGTCTAAAGGGGTAAAAGAGACATTTCATATGGTTTTTTTTCATATGATCACACAACTTTCAATTTAATATTGATAGCTAAAGCAACAAAAGAATTTCGTTGTGACAAACATTTTAAATTTCAAATATAGATACTTATAATTAGCCAAATATTAAGGGGAGGTAAATGTAATTTATCTAATAATTTTTCATGAAAATAGCATGTAAAGACGATTCATTTGGATGTTATCTTGAAAAAGCATCCTATTAGGCAGAAAGAATTGTTCCTCTCTCTGTGTATAATTCTAATGGTCACATTCTACAGAGATTGTTGATTTCACGATTCCTCAGCATTGGCTCTCCATTACAAGCCCAGGCTGCCAAGTAATCTTCCACGGCATTATCTAATATGCACTGAGCAGGGAGTACATTAAGCCTTAAGAAGGTTTATCTCCGCTCTTTTATTGAATCATTGAATCGAGTCCTCTGCACACCAAAAATGGATTTTCTTTTATGAATAGAATGTTTGCTGCATCTTATTCATATGGGTATTCTAAAGCATAATGGAAGAGGTCAGTAATCATAAAGGAATCAGTTACTGTTCAGTGAAGATATTCTTCTCTTGCATGATGACTCAACAGGGTCTCAATTTTTTCTTTTCAATAAGACTCAATGGAGTCGCAATTCTTTATAGCGACTCAATGTAGACAACTTTTTCATAGCTCAATGGGGCCAAAACTTTTTAATAACGAATGGGTTCAAATACTTTTTCCAAGCAACAACCAAGCCAGTGTTATTGCAATTTTGAACTTGAATTTTGCAAATATGACTGAATCCTAAATTTGATTTTTTTTTTTTTTTCAGTAATTTAAATTTGAATTCTTTTCCAGTATGATGAAAACTCTTACTTTAAATGTTCCCAGTATGATTGCAATTTTGAAATCAAATTATTTTCTAGTGATGGAAACTCTGAATTGAATTCTGCAAATATGACGATAATTTTGAAATCAAATTCCTTTCCTAAATAATGAAAACTTTGTGCTTGAATTTTGTCAGTACAATTAGCAATTTTGAAATTAAATTCTTTTCCAGTATGATGGGAGCTCCGAATTTGAATTATGCCAATATGCTGGTAATTTTGAATTCAAATTTTTTTTTGAAGCATGATTGAAGCTTTGAATTTGAATTCTTTTCCATATGGTAGAAACTTTGAATTTGAATTTTGCCAATATGATGGCAATTCTGAATTCAATTTCTGGTATGATTGAAACTTTGAATTTGAATTCTTTTCCATCGACACCAAGACCAAGAATCATCTTTCTTTTATAGCATTCCCAGTGATGAAAGGAAGACCTCATCTTTTCTAGCTCCCGAGATCAAATAAACAAGTTCCTGAGCAACTATGAAGATCAAAGTTGAGCTTTTATTTGCAAGCATTACTGCTGAAGCAAGTCTTTTTCATGGAGTTTGAGAGCCACTAATTCCACATCTTTTGCTGCCTTTTTTAGTCTTCGTATCTCTACTTCAGATTGTTAGGTTTAAGGTCTTGATTTTAGATGTCCAATTGCTGCTTTAAAGACCTTCAGTATCTATCCTTGAGAGTACTGGACTTTGAATCTCTATTTCAGATTCTTGGGTTCATATTTGCATGTTTTTGGAGACCTTTAGGTAGTGTTCGGATGGTAAAAAAAATATAAAAAAGAAAATACAAAAAGTTAATGTAAAAATGATATGTGCTTCCGGGATTTTCTTTTGTCTTGATGGGGGCAGCCTTTGGGTAATCTACGGAAAGCTTCATGGAATTTGGTGCCTCTATGTCTTATTTGGATGGTTTGGAAGGAACGCAATAGAAGGATCTTTGAAGATAATGCAAGGAGTGGATTTAACATTAAAAGTTTATTTCTCTCTTGTTTGTATGGTTGGGTTAATTTGGGAAGGGAAGTTGAGTTAGGTTCTTATATGCATTTTCTGGATTCTTTGATTTGGACAATGGGGTAGTTTTATTGGGATTGTATTGTTTATTGCATCTCCTTGATGCCTATTCCTTTTATTTCCAATAAATTTTAATTTATCTTTTTCAAAAAAAAAAATATAAAAATGATATGTGGCGAAATTTGATTGTAGAAAATTAAAGAAAATTGGTGGGTTTTGGTGAGTTTTCGTTGTGATAAACCAAATAGGGCCTTAGATTCTCTATTTCAAATCCTTAGTTTTCGAAGTTGCTGCCAATGAGGTGCTTCTCTCGCTAAGTGACAAGATTGAAACACACTTCTTCAAGAAGCTTGGATTTGTTGCTGTTAACTAGAAGCATATATTTCAGTGTGCTACCGCCGAAGCATTCTTCTTCATAGAAGTTGGATATTGGCTAGGGTTCAGATCTTAGTTTCGAACCCCTAATTGTGCAACATTTCAACTATAGATCTCAACTTACAATCTCAGATTTTCTTCTTCTAGGGAGAAATCTTTTTTCCCATTTTTTTTTTCCCCTTAGGGAATTACGGAACTTAAATTAAAATTGCTTACTTATGCAAAATGGGATCAAACAAAGCATTGTTCATCTTTAATGAGAGAGATTTTTTTTTTTTTTTTCCCATGTGAATGACTGAACTTCAAAAAAAAAGAAAGTTCAAATTAACTGTGTACCCAAATGGGATCAATCTAGGAGTACTCTTTTTTAAAGAGGAAAGAAAATATTGTTTTTAAATGACTAAACTTGAATCAAAATTTTAGGTTGCCTATGTATCCAAAACAGGATCAAGCCAAGCATAGTTCATTTATATATATTTTTTTTTAAACTACTTTTGCTTTTTACCAGTTAAAACTCGTGCACGCCAAGAGCAACTTGCGGTTTAGGCTCATGCCTCAAAGACCTTTATTTCAAGAATTAGCAAATTATAAAGCGAACACTCTATCCATCTTCAATAACTATTTTGTATGCTCCATTAGAGTATACCACTTACACCATATATGGACCATGCTACTTGAAATTGACTTTGTTTCCAATTCGATGGGTGATCATAATAGGTCTTCTCACTAGGAGCACCAAGTCACCTTTCTGAAAAAATTAAGGCAAACCTTTTTGTTGAATGCTCTGAAAAGGCGAGCTTAATAACACTCCTGACATTATTACGGCTTAAGCCTCTTCTCATCAAGTGCTTCTAGTTATTCAAGAGACTATCATTACCTTGTTGCACGAGATCTTCATGAATAGCCGTCCGCAATGATGGAATCTGATGCTTGAGGCAAAGAACAGCTTCCAAGCAATACACCAAAGGATAACAAGCAGCAGAAGGGATTGCCGGCATCAATTATTAAGGCACAACATATTTCAAGATGATGTTAGTGTAGATAAAATCCACGACATTTTCGTTTATTTTTCACTTCCCTGGCCTTTGTTCAGGGGAAGGTGAATGGAAGGGAAGGGAAGGGAAGAATAGGGAAGGGGAGTGAGGTGACTAATTCACCTCCATTAAGTTTTCTTTCACCCCCAATCCGGGTTGTAATGAGTATAAAATAGTTTTTAATTGTGCTTTTACTATCTTGTCTTCACTATTTCTTGTCTTCACTATTTTTTATTATTTTTATAAACGCCAATCACAAAGAAATATATTTGAAAGGATGTCATGGAATTCAACTATATTATTTACCTTACCCTCTATTCTCTTTCCCATCTCTCCCAAACAAGAAAAAAATAATTAACCACATTTTCGTTCCTTTTCCTCTCATTTACTTTAGTTCCCTTCCTCTCGCACTCTACCCAAGCAAAGGTTTAATGATGCAGCTTCAGCCCATTAGGAGTAGTAGTCAATCACAACTAAAATGAACAAATGGTCGCTGAAGACTTAGGCAATGATCCAACAATATCCAACCCTCGTGCACCAAAAGACCAAGTAGCTACACCTGGATGCAACAGTTCTAGTGGTTGATGTATAAAATACGCATGAAAATGACAAGCTTGGCAAGGCATACTCCATAGAGTCTATCATAGTAGGCTTATAATATATCCCATTCTTTTGACTCAGAAATGAATCTTGAGACCAGATTGATAAGCTCAAAAACACTAGATTGAGATTCTTCTAGTTTTTATATTACTTCATTCTCTCCTAGAGACAACCAAGGATTAAGCTCTCAGAAGAAGGACGATAAAGTGTATCTTCATACCAAAAAACAAAATATGAAAGCATGCCCCCTTATGTCAGTTCTTCTATGTGGATCATCCAGCAATTTCTGATAAGCAGATAATGAATCAATGGTTTGTTGGAAAACATATTCAGTATTAGGAAAGCTGTAGATATGTATTCCTAAATTTGAAAATAGCAATTTTTGAGGGACCTGTCATAGGATATTTAATATTTTCCTCTTGTAGTTCGGGCATCTTGTGTATACATATTGGGGATGTTGTACACATTTTGATATATGAAAAAATTCTTCATTCTTTAATTTTTTCCACATGGTAATAGAGATTTAGGCTCTCTGGGATTTTTTTTTGGCTTAGCCTTCATTGCCAAGCATTTTTTATTTTGTTTACAATCTCAATTGCTGCCCAGTTCATCGTCAGCATCTCCAATCGGCTTCGTATACGTTGACATCCCCAATCGTCAGCACCTCCAATCGACTTCGTAGTCGCCGTCGACACCTCTTGCTGACTTCGCGATCATCAACGAAGCCCTAGCGGCATTTGTTTGTTTAGCTTATTCTCGAAGTCGATCGTCATCTTTGAAACCCTAGTAATCATTGATCGTTAACAGTCGTCATCACTTCTCCAATCGTCGTTGATCGATTGTTGTCCAATCTTCATCTCCAACCAACGTCATCGCACTCGGTGTCGTCGACTGTTATTGTCCCAAGTCCAAGTTCAACTACTCCCATCTTTTTCATCTTCAATTATCTCTGCCAATCACCATGTCTGAAACAAATGAGTAAGCTACAGGACCAACTACTAGTAGCTCTTAAAAACCCTAAATCCATACATACCTGTTCATTGGCACATTCAGGTAAATTTCTTCTTGCAAATGGTTTAAATGCTTTAGATAGTGAATTTGTGAATTCTTGGATTATTGAATCTGGAGCAAGAGATCATATGACATATTCTTCTCATAAATTTAGTACATATGTTCCTTGTCCTAGCAATAGAAAAATAGCTACTACATATGGTTCATTAACCACTATAGCAGGTATTGGAGTTGTCAATATTAGTCCCTCATTTATTCTTAGGAATGTACTCCGTGTTTCAATGCTATCCACTAACCTTGTGTATATAAATAAACTCTCTCATGACTTGGACTACAACGTAACCTTTTCTCCCATTTATTGTGTATTTCAAGACCCAGGTTCGGGAATAATAATTGGAAAAGGAATGATGGATTGTACTACCTTGAAATACCTAAAAACCTGAGTGTTAGCAATGGTAAATCACATTTCTTTGCAAACATTCTCATGCCAATAAAGATAAAATATGGCTTCACCATCAAAGACTTGGACACCCTTCCTTCGGAGTTCTTAAATTCATGTTTCCCTCTTTATTCAAAGAGTTAGATAGTGCAAACTTTCATTGTAATGTCTGTGAACTTGCAAAATATAGACGTGTAAACTTTCCAAATAGTAATAAAAGATACTCTCTCCTGTTCGCATTGATACACAGTGACATCTAGGGTCTATCCACTATCCAAATATTTCAGGTGCTAGATGGTTTGTTTCTTTCATCAATGATTGTACTAGAGTCACCTAGATTTTCTTGCTAAAATCCAAATCTGACGCAAGTAGTGTGTTCCCAAATTTTCATAGCATGATCAAAACTCAGTTTAGGGCTCAAATCAAAAAACAAATTAGATTAGCTAATTCAAAGGAATATTTCAATCAAATTTTGCCACCATATTTCCTCCAATGGAAAGGGATCATTCATAAGTCATATTGTGTCAACACCCACAACAAATGGAATAGCAAAAAGGAAAAAGTCACTTGCCACAACTCGGGCATTTCTGTTTCAAAAAAATGTGCCAAAACATTATTGGGGGGAAGCCATTCTTACAGCTACACATCTCATAAACAAATAATCATCAAGAGTTTTGGGGTACAAAAGTCCTGTGAATACACTCTCAGTTCTACCCTGACTTTCATACAACAAATCATCTTTTTCCTAGAAGGTTTGTTTATGTCATTTGTTCATATCCATAGTCAAAATAGAGGGAAATTGGACCCACGAGCAGTAAAACATGTTTTTGTGGAGGATTTTTCAACCAAAAAGGGGTATGAGTGCTATCATACTCCTCTACCAAAACAATTTTTGTATCTGTAGATGCCACTTTTACTAAAAATGAGTCTTACATTCCGACACCTTATCTTCAAGGAAAGACAATATTTTTGGAAGATAAGGACACAGATCATCTCCTTTTTTATTTGCCTTCATTATCTGTCCCTATGTCCCTATGTCCATACCTTCCCAAACCCCGAACCAGCCTCCTTGTGAAAACTAGCCTCAACCTATACATTCCCAAAACCAAAACAAGCACCAGAACCAGCCTCCTGGTGAAGACCAACCTCAACCTATATCTTCCCAAAACCAAAATCAACCCCCCTATCAGGACGAGCCTCAACCCATGTTTCTCACTAACTTATAGCACTTAACCTATGACCAGAAGTGATGACATTATTGATAACCCATGGTTCTCTTACGTGTACTTAAGAAAGAAGAATCCAGTTCCTGAACTAGTGCAAGAATCAAACTGTTAACTCCAAAAATGAGATAACAATTTCAAGTCCTCCTTCGCGAGCCGAACCTATATTTGATATTAATTTGCCTATTGGTATCAGGAAAGGAACTAGGGAATGTACTAAACACCCATTATATCCACTCTCATATTTTGTGTCTTTTAAAAAATGTTCATCATCTCATAGGAGGTTTCTTACGAGCTTAAACACTGTGCCAATTCCCACCACACTATCTGAGGATTTGGCTAGTAAACATTGGAGAAATGCCATGAATGTTGAAATGTGGACCCTAGAAAAAAAATCAAACTTGGGGGGTGACGGACATAGTTGAAGGAAAAAGACCAGTGGGATGCACATGGGTTTTCACGTATAAGTATAATATAGCTGGCACACTTGAGAAGTATAAAGGAAGATTAGTGGCTAAGAATACACTCAAATATGTGGAATAGATTACCAAGAAACTTTTGCTCCTGTTGCTAAGATGGACACGGTCAAAATCTTGTTATCCCTAGCTGCTAACTATAATTGGCACTAACAACAATTTGATGTGAAGAACGTCTTTTTGCATAAGAATCTAGAAGAGGGAATCTACATGGAAATCCCACCTAGTTTTTATGGGAATATGGTAGCCAATAAAGTGTGCAGGTTTAAAAAGACATTGTCTAGACTAAAACAGCCTCTAAGAGCTTGGTTTGGAAGATTCACCAAATTAATGTTAGCTATGGGATATAAATAAAGCCAAGGAGACCATACACTCTTCATCAAGAACTTGGACTCGGAGAAATTACAGTTCTGTAGATATATATTGATGACAATATTGACAGAAAATAATGAGAGGAAAGACGGGCCATAAAACAAAGTCTAGCAAAAGAATTTGAAATTAAAGATCTACGAAGATTGAAATATTTTCTGGGAATTAAAGTGGCACACTCAGGGTAAGGAATCTTTATCTCTCAACAGAAGTACACTGATGACATTTTGAAAGATACCGGGAAATTAGCATGCAAACCAGCAAGAATACCAATAGATTTCAACCAAAAACTTAGAGAGGCAGAAGGAGATGTTACTGTTGACAAGGAGATGCATCAAAGATTCATCAGGAGACTTATCTCACACTAGGCCTAACACTGTGTATGATGTGAGTATAGTAACCCAGCTCATGCACAACCCTAAAGAAATTCACTTACAAGCAGTCTATAGGGTATTGCACTATTTTAAAGGAACTTTGGGGAAAGGTATTTTGTTCCAAACGAATGCTGGACTTATACTCAAATCACACACAGATGCCGATTATGCTGTGTCAGTGATCGATAGAAGATCTACTACTGGGTACTATACTTTTCAGGATGGAAATCTAGTTACATGGAGGAGCAAGAAGCAAAACGTGGTGGCGAAGTCAAGTGCTAAATCAAAATTTCAATCAATGGCATAAAGAGTTTGTGAGCTACTATGGTTGAAGATTATCATGGAAGAATTAAAGATTAAGCAGGAGGATCCTATGAGACTATACTGTGATAGTAAATCTGCAATCAACATTGCACCTAATCCAGTACAAAATGACAGAACCCAACACATTGAAGTGAACGTACACTTCATCAAAGAAAAGCCAGGCAATAGTCTGATCTATACACCTTATTTGTCCACCAAGTGCCAACTTAGCAACCCTAAATTTCAGACACTTGTTACCAAGCTGGGAACGAATAATATATATTCACTAGCTTGAGGAGGAGTGTTGGAAAACATATTTCGTATTTTAGCTATTTTAGGAAGGCAGTAGATATGTATTCCTAAATTAGAAGATAGCAGTTTTTGAGGGATCTGTCATAGGATAGTTAATATTTTCCTTTTATAGTTGGGGCATCTTAAGTATATATATTGGGGATGATGTCCGCATTTTGATATATGAAAAAATTCTTCGTTCTTTAATTTTTCCACACAATTGGCACCAACATTTTCATCAAATTTAAAACTAAGATTGGCATAGATAAAATGAATAGAGGCTTTTGTAGAAGGCATAGTGAGCTTAGATGTGATCATAGAAACCCCCAAGAGTGAAATATCATCGAGTTTTATCGAAGTCACCATCCATTTTATTAAGACCCACATTCTCCTCAAACTTAAGAGCCTGATTCTCCCCTCTCCTTTCTTCACCTACTAGGTTTTTACCAACCTAGTTAAAACTTTCAATGCTTACACTTGCCTCTAAGGATGAGTAACGGACTCAACAACTTGGACTGACCTGAACCATAACAATCAGGTCATAGGATTCTTTATTGGAGTTGGGTAATGACCTAACCCATTTAAAACCAACTTTAAGGAGTTTCAGCTTTTGAAACCAGGTTAATGAGTAACCCATTAACGCTCTAGTTGATGAGAGACAATAGAACACATGAACTAACCAAAGACCCACATTCTAATAAGCATAGGAAGAGTGGGAACACCAATTTTGGGCACCGTGACATTGACTTGTGTACAAGGCTGTTAGAATCGAAATTCTGCTTAAAATCGATGAATGGTCCAGAAAATCGAATTACAATGCCTATCACATAAAAACATAGTTTATTATACTACAATTGTTCATTTGGAAACGGAATATATGAAATGCAAGTTTAGTCAAAGTAAGACAACTGGTCGCATAGAAGTAAGTTTGGGCACACAAAAGATTGTAGAGAAAGAAAGCTTTTAAGTACCTTGGATCTATGATACAACGTAATGGAAAGATTAATACCGTGAAAGGAAGATACTATAAGGTGAAAGGAAAGTACTATAAGGTGATGGTAAGACCAGCGTTATTATATGGATCAGAGTCTTGAGCAATAAAACATAATCATGTTCAGAAGATGGCAGTTGCAGTGATTAGAATGCTAATATAGATGTGCGTGATCACAAGGAAAGATAAGATTAGGAATGAGGAGATAGGAGCAAAATAGTAATAGCACCAATTGAAGATAAAATGAGATAATCGATTAAGATAGTTCAACCATGTTAGAAGACATCCAATAGAGGCACCGGTTAAAGATGTGAAAGTATGAAGATTGCCAGGAGTAGGAGAGGGAGAGGGAGAGGGAGAGGGAGAGGGAGACCAACAGAAGTTGGAAACAAATTATTAAACATGACCTTGCCTTCATAGATATAACGGAGGACATGGCCCTAATCAAATTTGATTGGCGTCGTCAAATCTATATAGCCGACCTTACCTAGTGGAAAAAGACTTGATTTGGTTTGGTTTGTTCATTTAGAGTTTCAACATGCATCACTGCAATAACCTCAAAATTTTAAATTTTAATATAAATACTATTTTAATATATTATAAAAAAAAATTTCAAATCACCAAAAGTGGCTCTTTTGTCATTTAGTGCTTTATATACATATATACTTTATATATATACACGAATGCCTGATGATTGAACAAAAAAAAATCAAGGCCATACGGCCATGTGTCCCTTAAGGACATGGCCAAAATGTTGCCAACAAAGCAACATTTTGCTTGGTAACCAAGCCTTAAAAATTATATATATATATATATGTATATGATGTATAGTGGTATTGGGTGGGAGGAGAAAAACCGAAAAGGAAAAAGAAAAGAGAGAAGACAGAGGAGAGAGGAGAGAAAAAAAAAAAAGAGAAATTGAAGATTTGGGTTCAAAAATAGCAGGGTTTTGTTATTTCCGATGTTGTGATTGTCGTGGCGGTATCGGATCGTGGTAATTCAGCCCGAGGTGGAAGATACGAAAGAGCGAAATTTCAAACTTTGGGATTCTTTTAGCTTTTCTTCAACTCTGAGGTAGGGATTTAATGCATTTTAATTACATATATGATATGCAAAAATATTTTAGTAGATTTTTATGTATTTATTTTGTATAAAAGTGAATAAATTTAGACTACACTATGGAATTTAGTCCGAGCCAAATAGGAATGTTCTTGTGCGGAGTAGAATTACAGTTCGACGAAATTAAAGTTTTTAAAATTACCGTATAATTTTTATATAATTATGAATTGATACCAAAAGACTTGGAAAATTTTAGTGTGATCCCAATAATTTTAAATAATTCCATAATAACCCCCAAAAATTTAAAAATTACAATTTTTCCCCTAATGTTGTGGGAAATTACAGTTTGATATTTATAAATGAATACATGGAAAATATGTGATTTGGAATGCCTAACTTGAAATATTTGAGTGACTTATTTATTTAAAGGAAAATGTTAAGTGAAGTGATAATGTGAAGTTAGCGTTTTATTTTAATGAGTTGCTATGTAGTGATGATAATAACGAAGATAAAAGGAAATGTGAATGATGCTGTGATTGCGGGGTTGACAGATACTAGAAAAATAGAAAGGGTACAGAGATTACTCTTGGGTTGAAAGACCCTAAACCTGCAGGGGATGGTATTCATGCCAGTAGGTTAGTAACCTACAACGATGATTATTATTTGGCTACTCGTGGCCATCAGATATGGATCCGTAAACGACGGTATTGTATAGTATCTACCCCATGACTGTGATAATTGTGATGTGATGATAAAGAGATAAATGAAAGATAATAATTAGATTATGTTTGAGTTTTATACTAATGTATGTTTAATGTGGGGATGCAAGACGACTTGCAATTTATGAGTTACTGATACGATATTATTATCAATTTAATTTTTTGTGCATGTCATATATGTTTTTATTATGCATCGTGGGCACAAGTGGATTAGTGCTCACGTCCCAACAGATTCTTTTGGAGGCCATGAATCTGAGACTTAGGTGGGCCTATTGTGGAGTGAAACTTACAGCGTAGTAGTAGTTATTTTACATATAAATTTTGATTTCTTGGAACTGCAATATTATTAATTTAGGGATTTACCTGATATGAATGCAAAGGTCTGGAGGCCTAGATATCTATAACTCTAGGCATGGTAGTGGTTGGAGTATTGTTGCCCGGCTGCACCAAATTTAGTTGTTATTAATTACTTTTAAATTATTAATAAAATTATTATTTATTATGGACGTTGCTCCAAGAGGGTTGTGTGACTCTAATTAGAGTAATGGATATGTTAATACATGTTATGTGTGACTAATTCACTCACTCCTCGAGTCTTGAAACTTGGGACGTGACAATCACGAAAATGCCACACAAAAAGACATACCTATATCGACAAAATGAACCCTCAACAAAGCACACAAAAGATTTTATGTCTAATTCTATATCCCCTTTACCCAACTATATAATTGAGACATTTAAAATATTTGGTGTGACTTATTTAATTAACAGTAATATATTGAATTCAATTTAACATGATTTTTTACAGGATTAGAAATGTATTTGTAATACTTTATTGTAAGTATCTTGGTTTTTAGCCCAGCTACTACATTTAATTTATTTTTTACAATAGTCAATCTGATGGAACAATGCACATGGTCCTCAACTTGTATGGTATAGGAAAGAATAATGTTAAAGAACCAAAAAATCTAAAAATAAAAAATAAAATAAAATAACAAGTGAAACACTTGTGACCAACCTATCTCACTTGAAAACAAAAGTAATTATAAAAGTCTATCTTTGTTTGACCAAATTACACAAAACAACTCAATTTTCAAAGTCAACAATGCTTATAAAATGAAAATTTTACCAATTTTACCCATATTAAGATTTTATGTAAGATCAAACAACGTTTCTCACCCTAAAATCTTAAACTCTTCAGACTTTAAGATTTAAATTGAAATTTTAACAATCTTGCTTGTATGATAAAACACTAGTCGGAAACCTCCTCCATGTCTGTCGCCACAACCTCATTGATGTCACCCATGCTGAATAACAATTCAAATACAGTCAAATGCTACTATTGAAGGTGAAAAGGTGAGTGTATATGCAAGAATATTAAACACCATTTTATCTAACAATTGAGGTTGCTAGAAAGGAGGGCAACTTTATTATCTACATTGACATAATTTCTCTTAATACACCCCTCGCATGTGGCCTAACTGACATTGGAGGGGTGAAACACCTGGGACTCTTGATTTATTTGGGTGACGATGAGATTTGAGCTAGGAGCTTTGTCTGCTCTAATACCATGTTCAAAGGTTAGCCACCAATTCACTTAAAACTCTTTAAGCTGTTAGAAAATGGCAACTTCATTATTTATATACTTATTTTCTCTCAATGGTATATATTAATTGTATATATAATTAGATGAAAATTTGGATTATGTTGGATATAGAGAAACCCGAAATATAATGATTTTCAAAGTTTTCGTCAACTAGGATTCTAAGTCATTGAGAACTCTTGTGAAGTGTGAAACTACCATTCTCTTTTGGAATTGTAATTTAATAATATTATAATTTATAGGTTGGCTTTATGGTAGTTGAAGAAATGGAGCCGATTAAATTGTATTTGACGACCAATTAATTAATATCCTTTTGTATTTCAAACCATGATAAGACAGTTTAACTTTGAAGTTAATTTTAAATTTTTTTCTTTTTTTTTTTTTTTTTTTTTGGGGTTTTAACAAGATAAATAAAAAATAATTTGTAATTAAATTTATAAGCATTTCCAAGGAAAATTTAGAAAAACAAACTTTAATTAATAAAATTAAAAAAATAAATTAGTTAAAAATTTGATAAATAAGCTGAAATATTCAATCATATACCTAAAAGACTTCCAAATAATATTTGGAAGTTGAAGTTGCATACAGCAAAGACAATTACTAGCCTCGAGACCTCATTATATTGTGTTGTTGACAAGTCTATAGAATAATCAGTTTAAAAAAAATTAAAAAATAATAATAATAATAATAATAACAGCTAGTTGATAAGTAACCTATTACTTGAACCCAATAAATTGTTAATTAAGAGAGGTTTTAAAATTACACCCCCAAAACGCCAATCCAAAACCCAACCCATTGCTCACCCATATATATTACAACAACACACCGTAATGGGAATGAGCTCCTATCACAGGCTCAAAAGTATTGTCACCTTTCAATTGGTAGAACTCGAATCTCCCGAAGAATCCAACAAACGTAATCAACAAAAAAGCCTCAACTACTGATGCCGTCAACTTTTTACGAGGCAGGTCCACTTACCTTGCTAATTCGAGGATGGGAAATACAATTGCCCAACCATTTTCATCAATGATTCATCCTTAGGGAATGGAGAAAAAAATCAAACTTTTAAAGGCAATCCTTACCTCTCCAAAGTTGGTCAAACAATGGTTAAATCCAAATTATCTTGCCACTGCAATGAGGATTGTACTCACTGAGGCCCACCATTGTTAGCCAGGGCTAGTAGGCTTCACAGCAAAATCCACACCATCTAGAAAACTTTAGGAATGTAATTGTTTTCGCAAGAAGGGTCCACAAGAGTTTGACGTTCAAATTAGTAATTCATGAGAACAATTCCCATCATTGGCTCCATGTAAGGCCTCTAGGGTTTAGTCCTCGTCTCGATCAACCATTGCCGCCGACTTCTTTCCCATCTCTACTCCAATCTAGCGGGATGAGGGTCGTTCCCACAATGGCTATGATGGCCTCCCCTCCACTTCCACCGTTGCATTTTGATGCGTCGATGTTGGCCCAAACTCACAGAACCTCTAAAATAACTACATTTGTAAAAATGTAGAAAGGTAAGTCAAAATGTCACACTTACCGATTGATCATTTTAACCCTTCCTTGATGGAATCCAACTTGTGAAAGTCTTCCAAGGTAGCTGGCCAATAGAGCAACAATCATTCTTTGGCTCATTAACCGCGACCCTGAAAACACGAGTTGATGGAGTCCACAAGGGGGGCCCTCAAGGAAATGTCACGATAGCCACATGACCAGATAAGTAGCAAGATGAAAGGGACTATTCAACATGTAATTTCCTTAGAACTGGCATAGTTCTTCCAACAGTATGTTGTCCAGTAGCCAAAAGTTCTTTTGGTGTGAGACCCCACGCTCAATTCGACGTTTCCCATTCTCAAACTAAGAACCTAAGTTATTTTAGCAAGATTGGTATGTGTAATGCGTCCATAATAGCTGTCTTCAAGAGTCTCTATAGCTACAAAAACGTTCTCGTCACCCACATAGGCAACGCCACCACATCCTCGAGAGCAGAGGCAATTTCTCTCTGTGCAGTAATAAAAGTGAGTAGATTTACTCCACTATGATAAGATACCTTCAGTGGGAAAATGAATGGGAAATTCCCCACCCCCCTCCTAACCAACAAAACACAAAATGGAGGACCAACTTGTTACTCCCACTCTTCAAATTCACCATTGATAAATCTCCCTTAGGTAAGGGAATCCTTCTCATCATGCCAAGAGAAGGGTCTATTGGAACGCGGCAATAACATTTACGACAAAAGGCGAGGCGGTTCTGCTAGGGGGTTTCTGACTTGGGAGGGATCTCTTCTAGAGTTGCACTGTCACCTTTGGAAAAGGAAACGTAGCGAAGTTTCGAGTGAGCCATTAATAGGGATCAAGAGTCTTACGGCAGTTCTTGTGAATAGGTGGAAAAACAAGAGATCTTGTGGGTGTTCCAAAGATTTAAGAACAAAAAGAATCTCGTAGCAATTCATTGAAAGCTTTGGAGAATACTTTGAAAGTGAACAATCGTATTCAAGTGAATCTCCTAAGACCCTCTTTATAATTGGGGGGCATGCTCCAAAATCCTAAAGGCCATCTGCTAAAGGATATGAAGAGATGTTTTGCACCTATGATGGTGCAATTAATAATTGATGAACCTATCAATGTGACATGGATGCACACATGCATTTCATTGGTACAATCAAAGGCATGGTCACGCACAGGGGCATAATTGTGGGTACTTCTATCACGTGAGCACAAAGAGTGGATAACAAGATGACATTTCGCACGAGATATTCCCATGGCAGGACCCAACTGTAACAAGGTCCTACTAGGATACCTCAGGATTTCCCAAATCTTTGAGCAAAGCTGAGGAATTATCCCAAACGAGAAACCATCCTTTACCCACTAGCGGGATCATTGGGATCCAGTGGTTTGATGGCTAGAATCAAATGAGCCATCGAGACCCCCCAACTGGTCTAGAAAGAGATCACCAAGAGTTGTCCTTGCGACAGAGGGGTGTCTACACATAGGATTGAATTTCCCACTAGGCAGATGCAGCACCTTGTCTCGTGCCTTGAAGGACTTTCCTCGATATATATATCCCCATCCTCTTCTCTAGGATCATCAAAACTCTCTCTCTCTCTCTCTCTCTCAAATTGCTTTCATTCTTACGCCTCTCAAATTGCTTTCATTCTTACGCCACCGTTTTCGATGATCCTGCCATAGATGCATTGTTCCCATATATCAAATCATCTACAATGATATAATGGGGGCTTCAAAATCATAAACCACAAGTAACAAGTGTAGGCAAGTTGCTTTAAAAGGGAAAAAAGAAAAAAAAAATTGTAAGGGTCAACCTAAGGCCAGCAGTCGTCATGCCCTCATATATATATATATATATATAAAGGTAAATTACACTTACCTTCCCTCAACATTTGGCTAATTATAGGTAACTACCCTCAACATTTAAAATTTACACTCACCTCCCTTATTTTCAAATGTTCGTTAAAGCAAAATCCTTATGTCAATCTGCCCATTAATGTTAAATGAAAAGTAAGGTTGTTATGTGCGAAAACACATGAGAATCATGAGATGTCTCTCTTTAGAATACATAAAATGTTAAAGATGCAATTGAAATATTCATAAAGGAGGGGGGGGACAATGTGCCAAGGAAATCTAGAGAAGAAAATGGCTTTATTTCATTGTTTTCCATTTCTAGACATTGGCTTCAATTGAGAGATGGAGTTGAACTATAATCTGAGAAGACAACAGCTTGCTTTTTTTATTTTTTTTTTTTCTCTTTTGATGTCCTGAAGATTGCAATGACATTTTGGACATTTTATACATAGTCAAGGATTAAAAAAAAAAAAAGACAATTCATATGGTTTTCTCACGATGGCCTCATTGTTTTCCATTTAAGATTGAGACAACACAAGGATTTTGTTGTAACAAATATTTTTAAATAAGGGATGTGAGTGTAAATTTCAAACTTTGGGAGTAGTTACCAATAATTAGTTAAATGTTTAGAGAAGGCAAGTGTAATTTACCAAAAGAAAAAATATCAAAAAATTTAAGTGACCAACTGACCAATCCCCACCCTTCATTTAATATGTAAGCATATTACTAACTCATCTAGAAGTACTTGATAAGCATTTATTTTAATAAGCATGTCAAAGTTAATGAAAGCAAAGCTAATTATACAAAGTATAGAGAAGAAAAAGCACCTGCAACCGAAGGTAAGCAAAAATTGGAGTCTCCAGTAGGTGAATCAGTTTATCCAATTGAACCAAAAATTTAACATTGATATCTTCCTCAACCAAAGATTGGACGATGGTACTTGCATGCTGATAAGCCTGTCAATCAAAAGAGTTTATGCAACAGTAACATGAGGATTGAGCAGATGGCTAACGTATTATCACATTTAGCCAGAGTCGAAGTGAGGGGGAGAAAATGGTGAGAGGGAAAAAGATTCAAATACAACGATCACAACAAGAGAGTTATGGAGCCTTGCCTGAGCTAATAAGCAAAGACTTATAATTGCCATTGGGGAATGGCACCATGAAGAATACAAAGAAAGAAATAAGTCTTTCCCGGCAGGATTGACCAGTGATTGTTTGAGAAGATCACGAAGCTCAGATAGCTCAGAGGAAGTAAGCAGAATCAAGTTCAAAGCCTAAAACAAAAAACAGAAACATGCAAAATGGTTACCATGACTAAGAAAATAAGAATTATTTTATTGTTTCGGGAAAGGATTGAGTGCTGAAGAAGACTTGGGGTGGGGGTTGGCGAGCTTGTCTATCGTACAGTGTCTTACACCATAAAAAGCACAGTAATGAGGACTTCTAAGCTGAACGTTTTCATTTATTAAAAGAATGCCAATGCAAGGCCTTCATTTACTCTTTTAGATAAATTCTCAAGCAGATAAAAAAAAAAACCTGAACCATAATTGAAGCAAAATCCAATTCAAATTCTCCTTCAAGTATTGTGGAAAGTTCTCGATAGACTCTTTCAGCATCTAGAAGTACACAAAGTCGACGGATAATCAAAGCCCCACGCCTACAAGAAGTTAAAATTAATGATAAAAATTTGACTAAAGATATGTGGCCATACTAGCGAGAGTAAAACAAACCAATTAATTAAATTAATAGAATAATGAAAAAACCAAGGGAAAAAACTCCAATAACAAGGCAGAAGGGAGCTGTTTAGGACTCACTTCTCCAAAAGAGTGTTATCAACCCGAAAATTATGCACTAAGAAAACAATAAGCTGGCGGAAATGTTGTGGGTCTTTAGCTATGCATGCATGCACCTCAAGCACCAGGAGCACTACCTGGAAAAGGGGGCAGAATCAAGTATAACAGCACATCACATAATTAAAGATGATACAGCTTCCAATAAATAAAATGGAACATTAATTTAGCATATAAAAATAAGTAGGATAAGTTTTGGCGTCCATGTGGTATACTAGATGCTACTTTAAATTAAATCTTTTTAGATATATTACTTACATTCAGCAAAATGAGATAACAGAAAAACAATACGTGGCTACCGACAATAATAAGACAAACCAAATTGATAACAGTTCAGCACAACCCCTTGTTATTATTTGTTAATTTATTCATCATGTCCCAAAGATACATCTATTTCTTAATTTGTTTCAACTCCAATGGTCTTCTTAAAGGCTGACGATGTCCCCTGCTCCATCATAGCTAAGAAATAAACGATGCAAATTATTTAGGTTGGCACATGCCGTTAAAACCTTTCTTCGTGGAAAAGACAAATTGAAACATATTACTGATGATCCACCCTCTCCTATTGATCCTTGTTATCGCGTTTGGATGAGTAAAGGTGCTAATGTCATACATTTACTATGAGATAGTTTGGAGGATTCAGTTACCACCACCGTCGAACTTTGTAATTCATCCAAAAAGATCTGGGATTGCCTTGCTAAACCTTACTCTTGGAAGAGTATCGTTTCTCAAGTGTATGAGTTCTACGAACTGATATTTTCTGCCAAGCAGGGTGAGATTACCAGTCATTTGAAAGCTTATGGGAGCAGTTGTTGTAGTATTAACCCTTCAATACAAATTTGACACAACAAGAAGAATTAATGAGAATAATTTATGATTGCTAACTTTTTTTTAAGGATCAGTTAGTGAAACCTTACTTATGGCTACTAGTGCTTATTCTCACGTACCAAGATCGTCATCAGGCAGCCAATCTTCCACAGTTGTTGATCGTTCAGTGCCTCATACCAAATCTTCTGCTCTTATTAGCAACCAAGGTAGTCATGGTGGATCTTCTCATGGTAGTTTTCATGGTACCCATAGTGGATGTCCTTCTCGTGATGGATCTCGTGGCAGAGGAAGATCTTCTAGTAATCATGGTGATCACAAGTGTGACCATTGTGGTGGCACCAAGCATACTGATACCTTTTGGTGAAATGAGTATAGAAAACCACGTAGGCCTATGATGTTGCTGATTGTTCTTTTGTTGTCAACTCTACCTCTGGTTCTGAGGAGACATTCATTCTTGGTTCCTCACATTGCAAGTATCAACTCCTCTACCTCCATTACTACTCTAGCTAACCTAACTAATCCTAGCCTTGTGGCCTTTTTTTTTCTCTTCACGGATCATCAACTCAAAAGCTAGTTTATATGCCTGAAAATTCTTCCTTGTTCTCTAACTTAAGCCATATTAATCATAATATTGTATTAATTGAGTGTCTGTGGAAAAGGGACCCCTCGTCCCTCCCCATCTCTTACCCTACCATCTAGTTTTTATATGTCACATTTTCCTCTTTAATTTTCTTTCTATTAGTCAAAAAATAATTAAACTGCCTTATAACCTTCTTCCCTATTACTGGTGTCTTTTAGAACCTCAGGTCGCAAATGAAGATTGGTTTGAGGCATGAGAAGGATGTAACTTTACTATCTTGATAACATTCATCATCCTAAGCACCCCTCATCTGCACTCTGCAGTACTATCTCACCACTCTAATGGCACTTTTGCCTTGATCGTCTTTAGATCAATTCAAGTTGGTTGTTCCTGATTCAAGTCTAATGTCTCATCTTGATTGGGAAGGCTGTCAATTTGGAAATCATCACCATAGTTCATTTCCTAGTCACGGTGTTAGTCCTGAGTCTAAGTTGTTTGTTATTGTTTATATAGAAATTATCGTCGCATTATTATTGTTAATGGATTTTCTTACTTTTGTGATTTTTATAGATGATTTTTCCTATATGGCATGGCTTTTCTAAATGAGATACTAAAAGCAATGAGCAGTGAGAATTTAGGAATTGTTTTTCTCAAATTGTTGTATTTCCACAACTGATTGTTTGTGATTTATACATATACAAAAAAGATTGTTCATATTTCCTATAGGCTAGATAAATCATCCTATATTAACTACGGATACATGAACATACATCTTCCTCGACGAATACATTAATTACAGATACATGAATATACATCTTCCTAGATGAATATATTAATAATATCAATTAGCAATTATTGCTGAAGGACTTTCTTATTTTCCAACACTTCCCCTCAAGCGGGCTTGAAGATATCTTTCATAGTCAGCTTGCCCATAAAAATGTCAAATTACTTCTTGTGCAGCCCCTTAGTAAATACAATCTGTTCGGTAGTTGGGATGTATGGCATATAAATTATCCCACTGTCAAGCTTTTCTTTGAAAAAGTGTTTATCCACTTCTACATGCTTTGTTCTATCATGAAGAACTGGATTGTAGGCGATTTAAATTGCTGCCTTGTTATCACAGTATAACCTCATAAGCAGTGAATTTGAAACTTTTAACTCTTCTAACAATCTTTTAGTCCACATAATTTCACAAATACCATGAGCCACTGCTCTAAATTCGGCCTCTGCACTGCTTCTAGCAACCACATTTTGT
>QLOD02000001.1:24941852-24973187 GCA_003260245.2 Sideroxylon spinosum | reverse complement strand
TTAATAAAATAAAGTAAAATCCTGATATAAAATCTAATATTAATAAAAATAAAATCCTAATAATAATTATTTCATTTATTTTTTTTTTTCTGGCTTCCGCATCACCTGTAAAGGCCCATATTCTTCTTCCTTCCATTTACCACTTGACAAATGAAACATTAAGAATTAATATTGCCTGGTTTTAAGACTATGCCAACAAACATTTTCTCCACCATAGCAATTGCCTTATCTTGCGCAAGGTGACCTCTGTTATGCAATTCCTATACAACGTAGATGGCAAACGAAGATGATGCCTTTTAAATAAAAATCCATCTTGAAGGGAGAAATCAATATTTTCCCGCTGTTGTCCATTAAGCAAATCAGTATTGATAATAATGAAATCCTTGGATATGAGGAATTCATTCTTCAAGCTTTCAAAGGCCACAAATCTTTCACTATCGTAGTAGAAAGCAAGTATAGCACTCAACTTTGTGCATCAAAAACTTCATTCTCTACGGACGTGTATTAGTTGACAAAAGTGAATTCAGCCCATTTTCCATGCCTCAAGTTCATTTTCTTCTGACTATTGATATGCTTAAAATTGTAAAGCTTGTAATATCACATAGAATTCGTTGTCATATGTGGAATACTTTTTGCTTGATTTTACTTAACTTTTCACTAAAGAATGCAACGGGATGGCCTTATTGGATAAGTACACTACCAATTCTCACCTATGAAGCATTGTAGGCTACCTTGAACGCTTTAGAGAAATCCAGCAATAATAGTATAGGTGCTTGGGTCCTGCGCCTCAACTTCATCAAAGGCTTTAGAGGATATGCTACTGTTCAACTAAAGTGGCCCTTCTTCATACAATCAATGATTGGATCCATGATAGAACTGAAGTTTCTAATGAAGCGTCAATAGAAAGTAGCCAACCCATGGAAGCTCCATACTTTATGTAAAACAGTATGGCTCTGATTTTTCTGGGTATGCTTCTATGCCCCTAGCCGAAACAAGTGGATGACTCTTGAAGGAACATTTCATCATATGAATGTAGAGTTTCTATTGTCGAACAACTCTAATTATTTGTGAGATGAAGAGATGTTCCTCCTCGATATTGCTACATATCAATATATCATCAAAGTAACCAAAAAATGACCAATAAGGGGTTGAAACACACGTGTCATCACTCACATAAAGGTATTGGGTGCATTGCATAAGCCAAATGGCATGACTAGCCACTTGTAGAGTCTATCCATGGTCTTAAATGCTATCTTCCATTTGTCACCAGGATGAATACGAATTTGACAACAGCTGTTTTTTCAAGATCAACCTTTGTAAATACTTGGTCATTTATCATCATGTCTGGCACATCATCAAGTCGTGGAAACTAGTACTTAATAGTGATTTTATTAATAGTGCGACTATCTATGCACCTACGCCAATTTTCTCCCTTCGGAAATCAATAAAGGAGGAATAACACTTGTACTTAAGTTTTCTCTAACGAGCCCCTTGACAAGAGCTCATCCACATGTTTCTGCAGTTTGACATGTTATGTAGGATTCATCTGGTGTGCTCATAAGTTTGGCAATTGAACACCCAATCAATTGCACGCTGGACATTGCATAGGTGGCAAGATATTTAGCAAGTTGTATGGAGCAACATCAGAGAAATCCTCAAACAACTTCACCACTTCCACTAGCAAATTTTCTAAGCTAATTTGCTTGACTCTTGTCCATCTCCTTAGTCATAGTAGTGTCAATGATCCTAATCTCTTTGCTTTCCTATTCAAACTTCTTCTTGGTGAGCAATTAGAGAGTTTCCTTTGCAAAATTAGCTTGCTGCCTAGCTTTTATGCTCATGGTTTAGGGCTTGGTTCCTTCATTTTATTCAATCCTTCACAACTTTTTGGGCAAAGGTTGATATCTTCCAACTGACACAAAAAATAACAAGTGTTCTCTCCCCCCACAATGATAAACATCACAATCATAAAGACAGTCGGCCCAATAATGTGTAACACTGATGGGAACAAAATCAAGTCAAATAGAGTCTTTGTAACGAACAGAAGAAATTGAAACTAAACAGCATTATATTACTAGGAATGTAGTGTTGTTGATCTACACAACATGATATGGTCAGGGATGTGGCTCAGTTGGAAGTTTGAATCTCCAACTGTAGAGGCTAAAACAACATTCATGTAACCACCATCAACGACGAGCTTTAATAGTTCTTTCCCATAAGTTACATCTCTTCCAATCTTTCCTCAAATTTTGTAGAAGCAAGGATATATCAAACCACCATAGTGTAAGTGTCAAAATCCAAATCACCAACATTGAATTACTGACCTCCATCTGCTGCCTCGTTCTCAATAGCTTGATTTTGCTATTCTTGTAGTTGCACCCTTGTGGGACATCAATTTGATTTATGACCTTTTCCTTCACATCCGAAGCAACGATCACCATTGCTAACCCTCTTTGGAGCTTCGCCTACAATACGCTTTCCTTTAGCAACAACAGATTGTTGATTTGGTTGATTGGAGCTTTGCTTGAACAGAGTGATTGGCATTAACAAATCTTTTTGTGGAGGTCTACCTGGACTTAGGAAGTGATTTTCTTGGTGGTGGATGCTTTGAAATACTCCTCTATGATTAAAGCAACTTGAAAAGCATGCTCAACATTAAAAAGGAGTTGTTAAAGCAATTCTCTCTTTATGATGAATCTTATACTGAACTTAAATCTAGCCAAATTGAGGCAAGGATCTTCAATAATTTGGCTCCAAGTCTTTAGTTCATTAGCTTTTGCATTTATTCCACCACACTTATTTTACTTGGATTGAGATTAACGAATTGCTAATAAAACTAATCTTGATTATTAGGCGGCATATATTTTTCCCGAAGCTTTGCCCTCATCCCTTGCTAAGCGGAGATTAGTGGTTATCCCAATAGTCTTGTCTCCTTCAATGCTACTCCACCATACCTTTGCAAGACTCCCCAACTTCATTTTAACACATCACTCGTCTCACATGTCACACCAATCAAAATATTATTCAATTGACAACAATCAATCAGCAAAGACGACTGGATCAAGTCTCCCGTCAAACCTGCTACGTCCACCATCAATTTAATTGCGATATCTATTGCGGTATCTAAAGATTCTTGATAATCCCTTTCATGAGGATGTTTGCTCCAATTTAAGGGAGATTTTGGCATTTGTGGAGGCCTAGCAGCCTTTACTTCCCATCCTATAATTGGATTAGAAGGATTGTCTACTTTGTGTTAATCATTTTTAGCAATTCTCTCTACAAGTGTTGCCTCTATTCTCTTTCATTATTGACAAACCACTTGTTTGTAGGAGAAATCTTTTATTCAATATCCCCCACACAAGTTTCAAACTTTTTACAGCTGATCCATCAATTGTAATAGCATCTCATCATGTGAAAAGTTCTTAGGCACATTGCCTTGCTTTGATACCAAATCTGACACAGAATCCTTCTTTCAGCACCAAACAATAAAATCTTGAGTATATTTAGGAAGATATTAATTTAGCTTAAGGCTTGGAATAAGGTTTCAAGCATGGACAGGTGTTGTATTTTTTTTGGGCAAACTAGGGAGATTTGGGGGGCTTTGGCACCAAGAAATGAAATTGAATTTTCCAGGAATGTTGTTTGTATCACACTTGAAGAGAGAAAATTGATGGGACACCCATAAAACATATTACAAGTTCAACGAAAAAAATTCAGTTTTTTAAATTTTAGGGATTATAAAACATCCTTTTAATTTATAGCGTAGAAAATGAATAAGTAATTGTCTTTCATGTATATTATAAAACATAGCTTTTAATTTATAGCATATATCACACTTGAAGAGAGACATGGGTGTCCCATCAATTGGGACACCCATAAAATATATTACAAGTTCAACTAAAAAGCTTCAGTTTTTAAAATTTTAGGGATTATATAACATAGCTTTTAATTTATACCATAGAAAATGAATAACTAATTGTCTTTCATGTATATGTTTAAACAAGTGCATTTAGTGGTTGTCATATCATGTTGTGTTATGTGACTGTGCATTGAAAATGCTTATTAGTCTCTAGTTTTTACATTCCCTTTTAATGGTTTAATAGTTATTAATCTATAGTTTATTCTCTTTTTAGCTAATGGTTATTTTGAATTGCTTTTGTAAGGTTTGAAAGACAAAAGGAGAGAAACACACATATTTTTGTAGTCTTAAAAAGAAAGGAGAAAAATGTCCCAAGTTGCCTCTAGTGTGAGCACAACAGGAGGCCCATTTTGGCTCAATTAGTGGAGATTACTTGGGCACCATCCCATGCACACGATCCCACCTAGGTGCACACGACTGATTATGCATGGTGCCCACAATAGAGGAATGAATTGAAGGCCAACTCTACAAGTTCAGCTGAGCATTTTGTCGAAAATGTGAGTGTGTCCCCGTGTGCACGACAGAGAAGATTTGGTGCCCAAGATAAACGAATGTTTTGGGGAGAAAATTGCAGAAAAGCACCCCGTGCGCATGCCATGAGAAGCCTCATGCACACGAAGAGGAAAAATTCACCCCGTGCACATTCCAAAGCATACCTCGTGCACACAACCATTTGGTAGGTCCACCTTGTTTAGCTGTATTTGTGGACAAAAATACCCGTCAATCATGTTTTGTACAAATCGGAACACTTATCTCAGATGGAGGGGTTCTTTTTTGCTTGTTCTTGGAATACAATTCATTTCTCTAGGGTTTCCAAGTCTTGGTTCTCTTTTTGTAAGTTGTTTTTCTTTCAGTTCAACTCCCCATAGTTTTTCTTTGTATTTATTGCACTATTAATTGTAAGACATGTTTTCTTTCATCAATATATCTTTCCTTTCATTTAACGTTCTCATTATGGTAGTTGGCTAGATTCCTTCTTGGCTTCAAACCAATGAAAGTGGCGGATGTGGTGGTCGACTCAAACACTAATGGTTTTTAATGCTTTATCTTAGTCATTTAACAAATGGAATCTCTTTGCAGTTAGGGTTTCTTAAGAAATCAACCATCAATGTTATAATCAAGGCTTGGATATACATGAGCTTTAGTTTGTGCATTCAAGTGTTTAATTCAAGTAATTAATCCTTTCAGCCAACCCAATTCAAAAACCAATGATTTTCTTTTACTTTACATTATTTGCAAATCATTCTCCCAAACAAGTTTTCAAGCTAAGTCACCTAGCCCCTTGAGAAATCAAGAGTTAGGTCCCTGTGGAAAATGACCTCGAATAGTTCCAAGAAAAATACACCGATCCCTTACACTTGAGAGTAAAACCTAATGCAATAATAGAGAGCGATCATTATGCCATTTAAAAAAAAATGCCATGTTGATTTCCTGTTCCATAACAACGCTGCTTCACTGACATCCCCCCTTCCACAGAAGTGAAAATTAAAATAGCAGTAGATCCCCAAGGAAATGTACCCACATATATATATAACACAACAATTGTGCACATATAGAGACCTGCTAGTGCTCTATTATCCAATGGTTACCTCCGCACGGTGCCTATTCAAAAGAGTTGAAATCCAGTGCAATGATTCAATTCGAGTAGCCTCCCATTCACTGGACAACTGCCTGATAGAAGAAAAATCACCACCAATTATCATCAAACCAATTTATGCATGCGCACAACTTTTTGTGTTGACCAAAAAGTTATTATTTCAGTGTTTCTGCAGCTTATTTTTGTCTTTATTATTAAGCAAAATTTATATCAACCCATCAGACTACAAATTCTCAATACATCTAAACCTAGTTTTTTCCTGCAGGTTACAAGAACTACACCTCCTTGCAATGGACAAGATTGCTCCCACATCAAATCCTTCAGCCGGATCAGCATTGATTGCCCGAAGTTCTTCATTAGTCTCACAAGCAACCTGGTAGTTAGCATCAAACAAGGAAAAGTTTATTAGAATAATACTTCATAAAACTATCGTAACCACCCAATTTTTCTCTTTTCCTCCTTGCTCTTGCTTGCGCTGGGGTCAGGATGAGGTTTGGTGGGGTCATTTCTGTACTAAGGATAAATTGTAAAGAAAAAGAAAAGAAAAGAAGGTAAACATAACATTTAAAGATGAAGGGGAAACAGCAAGACAACTTACAACTCTTATTTTTTCCTCCTTGTCAGATATGCAGGGCAAAATGACTCCCAGAATATCAGCATAGTAGGGAACAAGTTGGTCCCCACCAAGTTTTACAAATTCATTTATCTGCATAGAAAATTCACATTTGATTGTTGTATAAATACTAAACAATAAGTCACAGGCACTCTCCAAAATAAAATGAAGGAATTTTTTTTTTATTTTTTTTCAGCTGTATCCACTGATCAGATAGTCAGCCAATACTTTCAGAACACTTGATCAATCAACTAAAAACTAAATATGGAAGAAAGACTACAAGCAAAACTAAATATGAAAGAAAGACTACAAGCTCTTAATGACCCTAAGTATCAGCAACCTTACCCAAGTGATAGCAGTCAAGCGAGTAAATTCATCTAGGGAAGCTGCCCTTTGTACCAGTATTTCACCCATCCGACCATAATCTACAGACTACAAGAGTAGCACTGATCGAGTCACAAAATTACAGAAGGAAGATTTTTTTTGTTTTGTTATCTTTTTTTTTTTCCCCCCTTTTTTTTAATAAGTAATAAATTTATTAACTAGGCATCAAGGAGATGTCACTCAATACAAACATAATCAAAAAGTACTATTGAAAGATAGCTTGGAGGTTCATTCCCTATTGCATATGTTGGTTGATTTGATGAGAAAGGAATCGAAGAAATTTTTATGACACTGAGTTTCCATCATATAGATGGAGAAGCATCCTTTTTTCCACATTGGATAGTTAGATATCAAAAAGGAATAATCCAGATTTGCAAAGTTTTTTTACGTTTTTTTCAGATATGGAGATGCAATGTTGTTATGTGGGCTTAAGTGTACTTGTTCCTAGGTGGTATCCCCCTTGATGCAGATTATTAAAAAAATTTATTTATGAAAAAAATGATATATGATAAAATTATTATTCCTTCTACAAACAGACCAGACAGGTTACTACGGCAGAGATCAGCCGAGAGTTTCTACATGCCATAATAGCAGAAGCCTTACTGGAGAATTCTTAATCTCTTGAAGAAACTCAGAGAGTGCTGAATCAGCTTGTTGCCGTATTTCATGGCTAGAATCGCTTAACATGTTAAACAAACCTGAAATTTTATCATACAATATTGGTCATATGTACCTGCCAGAGCTTGAACCTGCAAGAAATCTGTCAAGTTCTAAACTACGAAAATTTACCATCAAGAAAATCAGGAAGAAAACCCAGCATATCAATATCTGGAACACTGTCAAGAACAGTGATCCATCCTACCAAAAATTGGCGGACATAAGGATTTAACACATTCATACGCTCTCTCAATAATGGTATAAATTCTTCAATGCTGAAAGGATCAAGAAACAATATGATAAAGTCAGAAAGAAATAAAATAATTATTTCCGAAATTGTTAACTTCTGACATGATAGACAGAACTGAAACTCAAATGAGAAGATCAAGTACCTGAATTGATCACTCTCTGTGACGATATCCTGTTCTCCCAAGAGTTAAAACAATAATTAACTTTCAGAAGCATAGTCATCAAACGAGAATCCAAACAAACGATGTAGAATTCATTGTCACCTTTACAAGTCTATCTAAAAGATGAGCAGCACTCTGAACATTGGGATCTGAGTCTGCTGAAAGCTTGCACAAGGCGTCAAATATCTGATTGAAAAACACAATAAAGTCTCCCCTGACAACCTTCAAAAAGGCAAAAAGATAAGTACAAAAGAAAAATACAAGCAAAATTGAAAATATAAATTCCCAATTCATTCTCACCTTTGCAATATTATATAGAGCTTCACAGGCATAATAACGAACTCTGCTATCTTGGTTGGAAAAGGAATTAAGCACAGGTGGAACAATTTGCTGGCAGAATGTATCACAAGAAGGGAAACTTGAATGGCGCATCCCAAGGAAACAAATAATGCAAAAAAAAACATTATGGAAGTAACACACTACTACAATATGTTCAGGGGAAAGGGGCAGAGAACAGCATGTACAATAATTGGAAATGCTCTTTAATATTCCAACAAACATGATAATTTACAAAATAAAAAGAAAAAAGGCCAAAGCTCTTCAATCATTGCCAATTCACAGCACGAAAATACTGCAACAATATTCATGAAGACAGGTTAAAATATCATGGTCACCTGGTTTGATTTAGCCAAATCAAGAACAAAAAAGGAGAACCGCATCATATGTCCCCTCATACTTACTACAGAAAACAAAGTGAATCACAAAAAAACTCAAGCCAGAAATTCCACATGGAAACTTGATCACATTCAAACAATTAGATTATCTCAACTTCATATAAAAGGACCTATGCCTATTTTTTTGTCAACCTTACTTGTCAACTTCATAAGTGGCTCTGGCATGATCAGTTCAAGGTGCTGCTTTCAGTGGCCTTTTTATCCACCCGCTGAATCTTGTGCTTTTTTAAAAGTTCAATTCACAAGTTTCTACCTTCTAGACAGAATGGGTTTTCAACAAGAGATGGAGAGAGTGGGTAAGATTCTGCATTACCACCAAGTTCTTAGTGCTAGTGAATGGAGTGCAGAAAGGTTTCTTTGGAAGCTGTAAGAGCTTTAGGCAATGTGATTCCCTTTCTCCATTACTTCTCATAATTTTTATGGAGCTGGTTAATCAAATTTTAGGTAGGAAGGTATTGGTAGTGGATTGAAAGGCTTCCATGCTGGGGATGATGGAAAATGGCAGCACCCAATACAAGTCTACAAAAAGCATGAACTGGATGGTTCTAAGGCCCAAGCATTAATTTGGCTAGATGATGTGGGGCCTACTTGGGATATTAACTAGAAATGGGCTGGATTCTTTAAGTGTCATTTGGGGTTCGAAGTCTTTTGGTTCTTCCATGTTGTTAATGTAGTAAAAGAGTCTTATGGGAGTCTAAAGTTAGTTAATGTAGTAAGATTGTAAGCCTTATGACAAAGCATGATTGAGTGAAATAAAAAAAAAAAAAATAACTTTAAGCTCTTGATTGTGTGATGCAATCTTTTCTTTGGTGTGATGCTAAAGAGTCGGTGTGATGCCTTGGGTTTTCTAGGTGTGATGCCTAGACCAACTCTTCTCTAATTTTTTCTCTTCTACATACAAAACATTGTTCATGACCACTGTTGACAGTCCCAAACAGCCCTGTTTTCAAGTATTTCCATCATCATTAATCCTATTCCACATCTGTCTTACACAAACTTGTTATCAGAGCAAGCGTAGGATAATGTCTACATGATCCGAAAAGCCGTTTAGAGGAACATTATACAGCATGACGAGATTCTCTTAAAACTTGGGGAGCAATTGGATATTATGATTTACGTATCAACACTTTGGAAGGCCAAATAACTTAATATAATGACAGCGAACGAGGCTAACGAGGCAAAAACTCCAGGAATAACAATCATAATGAAAATGGAGAAAATCAAAGCGAACGTACAGAAGAGCAACAAACATATCCTCTTCAGAGGCAGCAATTAAGGGCAGACCAAGGTCAAGGAATGCGACAAAGTTCCATGTGGTTGGCCCGTGACTTACTATAAAGGAACCAATATGAGACCTATGATACAGCCAGAGATATCACTAAACCAAACCAAACCAAGCCTTTTCCCACTAGGTGGGGTCGGCTATATGGATTTGACGATACCAATCAAAACAGTTTATGGCAATATCCTCTGTTAGATCCATAGAGGCAAGGTCATGTTTAATAGTTTCTTTCCACTTTCCCTTAGGTCTCCCTCTACCTCTTCTACTCCTGGCGAACTCTATGCTTTCATACATTTTAACCGGTACCTCCATTAGATGCCTTCTATCATGGCTAAACCACCTTAAACGATTTTTTCTCATTTTATCTTCAAACGATGCTATTTCTACTTTACCCCTAATCTCCTCGTTCCTAATTCTATCTCTCCTTGTGATCTCGCACATCCATTTTAGCATTCTCATCTGTGTAATTGCCATCTTCTGAACATGATATGCTTTACTGCCCAAAACTCTAATCCATATAACAACGCAGGTCTTACCGCCACCTTATAATACTTTCCTTTCACCTTGAGGGAGACTTTCCGATCACACAAGACCCCCGAAACACTCCTCCATTTGGTTCACTCAACCAGAATCCTATGACTTACATCGATATCAATCCCTCCACCCTATTGCATCATAGATCCAAGGTATCAAAAGTTTTTTTCATTATAATCTTATGTGTGCCCAAACTTACTTCTATACCACCAATTGTCCTACTTTGGCTAAACTTTCCATATATTCCGTTTTGCATCGACTTAGCCTAAACCTTTAGTCTCTAATGTTTCCTGCCACAATTTTAACTTAGCATTCACTCCTTCTCTCGTCTCATCTACTAAAATAATATCATCTGCAAATAGCATACATCACGGCACCTCATCCTAAATATGTCTTGTAATCTCATCCACAATTAAGGCAAACAAGTATAGGCTTAACGCTAAGCCTTGGTGTAGACCAATCGTGATAGGAAATTCCTTGTAGGCCAATCGTGATAGGAAATTCCTTACTCTCTGCGATAGTCGTCCGTATAGATGTCACGGCTCTATCATACGTGTTCTTTATCGCCTTAATATATGCGACACACACTCCTTTCTTTTCCAATACTCTCCATAGAATCTCCCTATAAACCCGATCATAAGTCTTCTCCAAATCAATGAACACCATGTGTAAATCTTTTTGACCTTCTCTATATTGTTCCGTTAACCTCCTCAGGAGAAAGATAGCCTCCATGTTTGATCTCCCAGACATGAAACTAAATTGATTCTCTTAAACATTTGTTATCCTTCTTAGTCTTCTCTCAATAACTCTCTCCCATAATTTCATCGTATGGCTCATCAATTTAATCCCGCAGTAGTTCACACAATTTTAGATATCTCATTTGTTCTTTTTATTGGGTGTAAGAAAATTTTTCCTTCATACATCAAACATCTTCTTGCTCTTTAACAGTACATTAAAAAGCTTTGTCAACCAACTTACGCTATCCCCCCCAAGCACCTCCAAACCTCAATAGGGATACCATCTGCCTCATCCACTTTCCTATTATTCATCCTTCTCAATACTTCTTTTATTTCCTCCCTACTGATTCTCCTATAGAACATATAATTTAATTCTTCCCCAAAAGTGATAAGCGATCCCAATTGTATGTCACTACAACTGCTTTCATTAAATAACTTATAGATATCACTCTTCCAACGCTTCTTTATCTCCTCTTCCTTTACTAATACCCTTTCATCCTCATCCTTAATGCATTTAATTTGGTTTAAGTCATTGGTCCGCCTATCTCTGGCTTTAGCAAGCTTAAATATCTCTCTTTCACGTTACTTAGTGTTGAGTCGCCTAGCTCCTCATATGCCTTTGCCTTGGTCTCACTAATTACCTCTTTGGTTTCTCTTTTTGCATTTTTATACCTCTCCAAGTTTGCTTCATTTTGATCCTTCTGCCAAGATTTAAAATACTCTCTTTTAACTCTTATATTATCTTGGATAGCCGCTCCACCACCATGCCTCTTTCTGTGCCGGAGCACCCTATTTAAATTCTTCTAAGACTTTTTTCCCTACCCTCCAAATACGCTCTACTACCTTATCTCACATATTATTTGCACTCTCATTTGTCTCCTAAACGTCTTCCTCTAGTACTTTTTCTCTTAATGCTAATTGCTTATCACATTTCAAGTTCCACCATTTAGTCCTTGAGCATCTATACAACTTCTTTTTTCTAGTCCACCTTTAAAGATGCACATCTATGATCAACAACCTATATTGGGAAGTCAAGCTCTCCCCTATTATAACCTTGCAATCTATACAAGCTAAGCGATCTCTTTTCCTAGTAAAAAAGAAGTCAATCTGTGTCCTTGAGGAGCCACTCTTATAAGTCACTAAATGTTCCTCTCTCTTCCCAAAAAATGTGTTCATAACCATTAGATCATAAACCACCGCAAACTCCAAATATCATTCCCTTCTTCATTTCTATTACCGTATCCATATCTCACGTGTCTCCTATGTATCCATCTACGTCACATCCTACATGACCGTTCAACTCTCCTTCTATGAAAATCAGCTCTCCTTGGGGTATCTCTAGTAGCACTTCTTCTAAATCTTCCCAAAACTTCCCCTTATGTCCATCTCCTAAGACCACCTGGGAGGCATAAACACTAATTACGTTCATTATGGCTTCTCCTAACACTAACTTAATTGCGATAATCATACCTCCACAGCGTTTTACATTAACTCTATCTTCCTTTAAGTCCTTGTTTATCACTATACCGACCCCATTCATCGATCTATTAAGTCCGTATACCATAACTTATACACAGTCCTCTCAATCTCTTTAGCTTTTTGTCCCACCCTTTTTGTCTCTTGCAAGCAAACAATTGCGATACGTCTCATTTCTATTGTATCTACCACTTCCTTAAATTTCCCAGTTAGACTCTCAACGTTCCAACTACCTAATCTCAGCCTTCTATTTTGGACTAGCTTCCTTACCCCCTCCCTCGTCCAAGAAAGTGTGAGGACCCTTGCCTATCTAACACTACACCCAGGCACCGATGCAACGGTCCTTACTCATTTATCACTGTATTCGGACCATACAGCACGTTGCTAAACCGGGAACACCCCCACGAAATTTCATTAGGTCTCAAATCCATGAATAAATTTGACTAAGTATTGTACTGACTGTCGGCTACTTAATACACAACCCTCCTCCTTTAAAAAGATTAAAATGGAGGTTCTAGATTTTGAAGATAACGTCAATCCCACTTTGTTTCGTGATTGGCTTGCTTCTACTGAGAAATAATTTGGCTAGAACGATATAGCTAACAATCAGTGTGTGAGATTTTCTAAGATGAAGATTGTTGGATTAGCAAAAATCTAGTGGATGGGAGTTGAAGTTAATATTCAAAGGTTGGGGCAGCCACCAATTGGTACTTAGTAAGAGATGAAGGCCAAGTTGAGGGAAAACTACTCGCCATCAAATTACCATGAGAAGTTGTGGAAACAACTCATCGCGTTAAAGCAAAACCACATGTCAATGGCAAAATGTATGAAGGAATTTGATGAGCTGAAGATGAAGAGTCAAGTGACGGAAGACTTAAGTAAAACTCTTGCTCGATTCAAGACTGGTTTGAGGCCAAACATAAGGAGGGAGTTGCTTCGTCAACCCTTATACAGTCTCAAACGAGCCTTCTAGGTTGCATTGGATATGGAGGAGTATCTGAAATAACCAATATCTAAAAATTTTGGGTCTCAAGTTGGGGAAGCCATAGCTAGAGGGTACAATGACGCAAGTCGTATGCGATCAAGTGTTTCAAACAAACTTCTAATCCAAAAAGCAAGAACCACGCAGCCAACAAAGGGAAAGGAAAGGAAAACTGGTGCTTTAAGTGTGATAAAACTGGTCACGTGGTATATCAGTGTCCAAAGAGGAACTTACAGATGGGAATGGAGCAAGAAGTAGAATTTGATCAACAAAATATTAATGATAATGATGATTCCTTTGACGTTGGGGAACTAAATACAGATGACTTAGAAGAAGAGGAAGTGGACAATTCATTGATTCTGTTGTTAGACGTGTCCTTGCAGTGCCTAAAGTTGAAAAGGAAGACTAAAGGCATATTTTTGTTTTTCAAATCCTGGTTCGCTGCAGAAACCAAGCCTGAAAGCTTATTACTGATAGTGGGAGTTCCATGAATGTTGTATCCACGGTCATGGTGGAGCATCTTAAGCTTCCTATTCAACCACATTCTCATCTGTATAAGGAAGCTTGGATCAACAGTACTTCCATTCCCTAACTCAATACTACCTTGTCTCTTTCTCTTACGGTCCCTTATAGATTCTATCTGGTGTGATGTAATTCCCATGAATGATACATATCCTTCTTGGAAGACCATGGCTTTATAATAGAGATGTGCATCATTGTAGGAAAGAGAAGAACACATATACCTTCTCATTCAAGAACAAGGAGAATGTTTTGAAGCCAATGACTACAGCTACAACAAAAAAAGCCAAAAGATGTCGCTGAAAATAAGTCCAAATCTCCCCACATTCTCACCAAGAAGTGCTTTCAAGCCGAGTGTATGGAGCCGGGAGTTATATATGCCGTTGTCGTGAAAGAAGTAGCTACCGCATCAGCCTCTATATTACCATCAGAAGTGACTGAGTTGTTGTCCCATTTTTCCGATGTTGGTCCCGAAGAACTCCCTGCGCAATGTTGATCTTATTTCGAGTCCGCAATTGCCTAATCTTCCATTCTATCACATGAATCCAAGAGAACAAGCAAAGCTTAAAAGGCAGGTAGATGAGCTACTCTCCGAGGGGTTCATTCGTGAAAGTTTTAAGCCCTTGTACTGTTCCAGCTCTGCTTACACCCAAGAAAGATGGCAATTGACGCATGTGCATAGAAAGTCGTGTTATAAACAAGATTACTATCAAGTATCGATTCCCTATTCCAAGGCTCAATGATATGTTGGATATGCTGGGTGAATCTTGTCTATTTTCAAAGATTGATCTGAAAAGTGGCTACCATCAACTACGCATAGGACCAGGAGACAAATCGAAGACAGTTTTCAAGACCAAGGATGGCTTCTATGAATGGCTAATCATGCCATTTGGTCTTCTAAATGCCCCAAGTACATTCATGCGCTTTAGGATGTAGGTATTATAGCCTTCATTGGTCACTTTCTAGTTGTTTATTTTGACGATATTCTAATATACAGCCAGACCAAGGAGGAACATATTTTTCATATTTAACAAGTTTTGAGGGTTCTCCGTCAAGAGAAGCTCTACATGAACTTAAAAAGTGTTCTTTCATGAGTCCAAAGGTTATGTTTTTGGGCTCCATTCTATCTTCTGAAGGAGTGGAGGTCGATCCAAGTAAAGTGAAAGCTATCCTAGAATGGCCAATTCCTATTTCCATGCATCTACACAACTTTCACAGGTGGCAACTTTTTATCGTGGATTTATTAGGAATTTTAGAGTGGCAATGGCAACTACCACTAACCGTCTGAAAGGGGGACAGTTGTTTGGAAGCCTTCGAAGATATAAAGAAAATTATGTTTGGGGCTCCTATTCTACGCCTTCCTGACTTCTCAAAAGTTTTTGAAGTGGTGTGTGATGCATCACGTATTGGGAATGGAGGTGTGCTTAGTCAAGAAGGGCACCCGGTTGCTTATTTTAGTGAAAAACTCAATGAAACCAAGCAAAAGTATTCCACCTATGACAGAATTTCATGCAGTGATTCAAGCGCTTCGCCATTGGCGACACTATCTTCTTTTAAAAAGTTTGTTCTTTTCTGACCATGAAGCGCTCAAGTTCATCAACTCTCAAAAGAAACTAAATCATTGGCATGGTCAATGGGTTTCATTTATGCAGGAGTATTCTTTTGTTATCAAACATAAGGCTGGTTCAGAGAATAAGGTTGATGATGCCCTTAGACGAGCGATGTGTGTTCTCTCTTCCATGGCTATACCCGTGGTTGGTTTTGACTCACTTAAGAGAGACTATCCTTCTTGTAAGGATTTCAGTTCTATAACATGCTCAGTTGCTGGCTTGACAAAAAGGAGAATAATGCAGAACAGAAAGTAAAAGCAAATAAAAAAGATATTGAAAGCAACAGAAAGAACGGAGCATAAAACAAGAAGAAGAAAAAGAAAGAGGGGAAAATTAGGCCAACGCAGCCATTAATCAATATTCAATAATCTTCAAAGTTTACAAAACCCTAACAACTCAGTCCTTTAAATAGGCTAACAAACCCTAAAAATAACTAGAGATAATAACAAATCAAGATTACAAAATCAAAAATTCTACTCTAAACAAACCACCTAAAATAAAATAAAATAATAGTAATAATAATAATAATAATAAAAGAAATAAAATTCTAGACGATGTCCTCATTAACTCTTCTGGACTGAGAAGAACTCAGCATGGTCGAGCGAAAACTGAACCAAGGATGCTGTTAGTCAATCACCTAACCACAAGCTAAGGTATTGTACTACCTTCCTCTGACACTCATAGACATGCATGGGAGGTAATCTAAACCTGGTATGGCTCACTGTTGGAGAAGAAAGATCTTGCTGACTATGATAAAACTCCAAAAAATCAGGATCAATGCGCTGCAAAGTGTCACCGGAAATCCAAGTATAATTAAAATTAGGCCGGCCAACCCAACGAACTAAATAGCGCTAAACTGCTCGTTCCTTGGTAAAAACAACCCAATCACTTATAATAGCATCAATTTTATACGGGTGTGTGGAATTAACAGGAGTTGATGTAGGCAAGGAGAAGGTCTCAAGGACAGAATCAAGCTCATAATTAATTTTAGAATTAGATTCAACACAATCATGGTTGGCTTTAGCCGGAAAAGGTACAAGTTCAGGGTTAGGTTCATCTAAAGAAGCAGCAGAAGGAGCAACTAGGTCCTCAACATTAAATGTAGGGCTAAAACCAAATTTTAGTGGAATATCGACAACATAAGAATTTAGACCCACCCGTTTTAAAATTTTGAAAGGAATTGCACTAAGAGGATGCAATTTGGAACCGCGCTCAGATGGACACCGTTCCGAGTGAATTCGGACCATAACAAAATCCCCAACATTAAATTCAATATGTCTTTTATGTGTCACCTCAAAGTTTGTAAGATGCATACTCGCTTCAAGTTATTCGTTGATCTTAATATGCAAGTCATGTTAATGATGTGCAAAGGACTAAGCAGTCACAAACACGGGAACGCAGTGACATGGAAATCAAGTCTAATGGTTTCCTAGGTTTATAACCATGCACAACCTCAAATGGACTCATACCTAAGGATATATTGATAGAGCTATTGTAGGCCAGTTTGACTATAAGGAGGATCAAATCTCGGTTCTTAAGGTTTTCTTTGACCAAACATCTCAGAATGTTTCCTAAACTACGATTGACTACCTCGATTTAACCATCTATCTGAGGATGGTAAGCAACAAAAAAGTTCAATTTAGTACCAACCAGGTGCTACAAGGTCTTCCAAAAATGACCAGTGAAACGCACATCCCTATCAGACACAATAGTTTTAGGAAGGCCATACAATTTGATAATATCATCAAAATAAAACTGTACAACCCTAGAAGCATCAGAGGTTTTACTATAAGGAATGAAGTGGGCCATTTTGGAGAAACAATCCACAACAACAAAAATAGAGTGGTGCTTTTTAGAAGTGCGAGGAAGACCAAATACAAAGTCCATGCTCATATCTTGTCACGGACAGCTAGGGATAGGAAGGGGTGTATAGAGGCCAGTGTTTTGTTTCTTCTGTTTAACTAACTAACAAGTATGACACTGACTAATGATTTTAGCCACATCCCAATTCAAACTAGGCCAATCAAATTGATGCTCAATTTCCCCTAGAGTTATTACGCAAAAAATGATCAGCGAGACCACTTGCATGAGTCTCCCAAACTATGAAATCATGGACAAACGTCCTAGTGATGCATAACTTATTAGCTTTAAAGAGGAAATCATCTTGACGGCAAAAGTCACTAGAAGGGTCAGACTGACCCTCCAGCATAGGCACATAAATGTTTTTAAAGTCAGGGCATGACACGTAATCTTCTTTAAGCCTATCAAATTCTATGTCCTTGACACTAATGGCAGTTAACAAGGAAATGGGTCTACTTAGAGCATCAGCAACTAGGTTCTCAACTCCTTTCCTACGTTTTAAAACAAAAGAATACGCTTGTAAATACTCGCTCCAATGACCATTCCTATAATTATGCCTTTTTTAGGAGTTAAGATATCGTAGGGTTTCGTGATCACAATAAAGTACAAACTTCTGATAGAGTAGGTAATGGCACCAATGTTGTAACACCTGTATAACCGCATATAGCTCTTCGTCATAGATAAAGCATCTTCGCTTGGCCGCACTTGACTTCCCACTAAAATAGGTAGCAAGATGACGATCTTGGCTAAGAACATCACTTATACCCAAGCCTAAAGCATCACACTCTACCTCAAACAACTTAGAAAAAACCAAAAGATGCATAACAGGGGCCTTCGTCATTTTCTTCTTTATAGCCCTGAAAGTCCTAGCAGCTTCTTCTGTCCATTTAAAATCACCTTCCTTCGTACACTCTATTAAAGGAACCATGATCATGCTAAAACCCTTGATGAAATGGCGATAGAAAGAGGCCATCCCATGAAAACTTCAAACGTCATGGATAATGTAGGTTCAATCCAATCTACAATGGCCCAAATTTTGGAGGGGTCGGCAGAAACCTTGACAAAGGAGACAATGAAACCTAAAAAAGAAACTTTATCAACAAAGAATGAAAACTTCTTCATATTAGCATACAATTTTTCCTTCCTAAGAATGGAATAAACCTGATAGAGGTGATCCAAACATTGCTCTTTAGACTTACTGTACACAAGGATATCATCAAAATAGACCATTAAGAATCGTCTCATAAAAGGCCTAAGTGCTTGGTTCATGACTCGCATAAAAGTATTATGGGCATTAGAAAGCCCAAAAAGACATTATCAACCACTCATAAAGACCATCCTTCGTCTTGAAGGCAATCTTCCACTGGTCTCCTAGCCTAATCCTAATTTGGTGGTATCCACTCTTAAGATCGATCTTAGAGAAAATTGTGGCACCTGCCATCATGTCTAACATGTCATCTAACCTAGGAATGGAAAAATAGTGCTTCACAATGATCTTATTTAAGGCTCTATTATTGACACACATCCTCCAAGAGCCATCTTTCTTGTAAAGAGAGCTCGAACAACACAAGGGCTAAAGCTTTCAAAGACGAACACCTTATGAAGGAGTTCACCTACTTGTCGCTATAGTTCGGCATGCTCAGAAGGATTCATCCTATAATGGGACAAGTTCGGGAGGGGTGATCCTAGACCAAAATCTATGGCGTGCAGAATGTCACACAGAGAAGACAAATGATCGGGTAAATTCTTCATGGACATGCTTCAGTGAAGCAAAATACTCAATGATCGACTTACCAAACTGCTATAGCTGAAAGAATTCTAGTGATAAGTCGTACATTCAAGTAAGATCATTAGAGAACAAGAGACAAGTATATTCCCATATATCCTTGCATGTGTCAAGATGAGTATACATGTCAGCAATATTGGATTCCATGGAATTCCACAACAAACTGACAAGATGAGCATCCTCTTGGATCCAAATATCAAACTTAGGATCATCTTGAGGAGATGCGGATTCAGTTAAGCGCTTTTGTTTGCCGTAGCCAATTAACGCAATCTTAATAGCTTTAGACCACTGAATGTAATTTGTCCCATTCAACTTCCTAGTGGTTAACTGCTGAGACATAAGAATGGGTCCACCAACTAGTTTTTGTTCAACAGATACTTCCGAAGCCATTTAAAACTCACAATGGCTGACAATTCGTGACTCTTGGAGCATAATGCACACACCAACAACAAGGTTAAATCAACAGTGCCCTCGGAACAGTAACGAAAAATAGCAACGACAAAGACGAAATAAAGAAATGAAGACCAAAAACAGTCCAAACAACAGGAGACTAGCGTCAATAGGGTTGCCTAAGAGGAGACGGTAAAATTGGTCGAAGCCCTACCGGAGCTTCACGCGCCTGTACAAGCGGTTTCAATGGAGGCCCACGAGGCCCACGCACAAATGACTTGACGGAGCAAGGAGACACGTGACCTTTTTTTTTTTTTTTGGGCGGCGGCATACTTCCAGCGGTAGTCGCCTCTTTCCGTTGACCACAATGGTGTAGTTAGATGATCGAAAGAATGACCAAGGATAAACTTATTCTTGCTGGAACTTCAACCGGTATTCCAACGCTACCAGACTTGACTCATGGTCCAGTGACTGAACAAAAAATGAGCTAAGAACAAGACCAAGAATATTCCTACTCTAATACCATGTAATAATACAAGATAATTGGGAGAAATTGTACACACCTACTGAATTCAGGTGTGTGAGTTATATACATCGTAAAGGGTGACTGTACATCTGCTTTTGAGTGACCATTAGATTACCTAGTGACTAGGCACACTGACTAGATACATTCCCTCCATTAATACTACATTATTTTGTTACATACATTAACAAGCCCAATCCTGATGACTTCTATTTCTCTGATGATGAGATTGATGACGAAATCATATGCGAATTAGTTGACATAACGCCTCGTCATATTACACCACTTGATGAAGTTGTGGCAAGTTCCAGTCACATCGCTCAGGTCCCTACTGGTACTATCCCATGCCTTAGGTTGAAGAGTATGCCTAAAACCTACAATACATCTGTAGAGTTTTCCCCTACAACTAAACCTCTCTCACAGGTTGATCCGTTTTTGGTCTTCTCTCAATATCTACAAGTTCTGTTATCGAAGTCATGTTCCTTCGACCTGGGAAGACTTGGTAGAGATACTAGGTTTCTGCCACACCCTACACGAGTCCACAGCTCTAAGAACAGCTTGAGCATTCACTCTGTTCATGGCCCCGCGATTGAAAGAGTGCATCCGTTGAGTTTTTCAAAGCATGGAGAATGATGCAATTAAATATTTAAGATTTTTATAGGATTTTATTTCTATATTATTAGGATTAGATCTTATCTTATTTTTTAGATTTAATTTTTATTTGATTTTATCTTATCTTTAGGATTTATTTTTATTTGATTTTATCTTATCATCAGAATTTGATTTTTATTATCTTGACTTTATTTCCTTAGATAGTTAACTTGAATGCCTATATAGAGGCTTAGATTGTAAGTGCTATGCAAACTTTTAATGGAAAAAAAAAAATGTTGAATTGAAGCCTCTATACTTGTTCTCCTTTCCCTCCCCATCTTCTTCTTCTCTCTCCCAAGCTTCTTCCTTTCTGTTTCTCTCTTACATAATTTCTTTTCTCTTTACTTTAATTTTTACTGTCCTCTTGCCAGGCAATTTATCCAAGTAGCAATGGTTAGCAATCTAAAATCCTCAAAGCATTTACAGCTGTCTTCAGAGCAACATGGTTTAATTTGATATTACAGGCCCACAAAGAATCAAGTCATAGGACCAACAACGACATGCCTCTTAGGCTTTATAAATTAGTTACAATATCGAAAAAGAGTATTATCCAGGTTGCAAATATCTTTCCGTTACATAATATTTTATTATAATGTAGTCTCACATAAAGATGTTTTTATCTATAATTTTGCTTTGCACAAATCTAGGGAAGGAAATTTGAGTAATAAAACCAAGCCTCCCAAACTAATATAAGATCCTAAATGAGCACTAATATTCAATTGGCTTTAAATTTAATACTTTAACATATTATTAAAACAAGGTTTTGAAAGGACACATCCCCCTTTTCACCTTGTAGTTATGTTCATCTCAATTCCTTGATTGTACATTGCATTATACTTGGGTGCACCTATTTGGCTCTCTATATATGAATAGGAATCGCATGTGAGAGGACATACTATGACATATTCCATATCAATAAAATCAAGCCTTCCAAACCAATACACGATCCTAATAAATCTCTCCACTCATTATCAATTGGTTTTGAGTTGGATGTTTTAACACATACTACTCTTACTTCAACCTTATTCAATTGCAACTGTTTCACCTTGTATCGAATAAAAAATTATTTAGTGCAATTACTTAGACCTCCCCTGAGGTTTGCTAATATTAAATTTACCCCTTCTCAAAGTTTCCCCCAAAAGGTGCTATTGGAAAATGATAAATTTACTCTTTCTCCATTTCCGAAACACTTTATTTTTCTTTTTGCAACCATTACACTCCAAATTGACTTCTCTTTCTTTCTTCATTTTTCTGTTTCTTTATATTCTATTTCTTATTTTAACAAAATTAACTAACCCAAATTTTCCCTTTTTTTTATTTTCCCCCTCATCCAACATTTATCATGTATCCAGTCTAACTCACGCCAACCCCAATATACCTTCCAATCAGGGCGTATTTACTCCACCACCAAATAAAAAATAGCCATATTACAACATTCATGATCTCCTAACTCATAAGCATCACTAATTTGCTTAGACCTAAATAAATCTAACTCCAAAATAATTCACCAAATGAAACTGTTACTACTAAACCACCATGTCTACTACTAATAACTTAAAGATGGTAGTGGGCTAGGACGCATGGACACGGAGATGAGATACGAATCAATACAAGTATAAACACAGATACAGTAATTTTAAAAAAATGAGAATACAGACACACAATAAGGATACAGCAAATAAATATAAATTTTGTATATTTATATTAGCTATGTATATGAATATACCATCCACAATAGAACTAATTTAATATATAATTTTAATATACAAAACATAATAAACTATAAGTTATAAGATTTTATACTTTTAGGAGTTTTGACCACTTAAATCTAGATTTGTCTTAATCATAATTTGAAAGAAAAAAAATAATAGAACACGCCATGTGATGTGTCTAACACGGACCTTGGAATGTGAGTATGTTTGTCTGATACGTATCGCATAAAGATATGGCACCCATTTTAAAGTGCACATGCTTGCTAGATAGTGGGCATAATTTTAGGTTTTTATTATGAGTGTGGGTGTGGTTGTGGGAGAACAGCTGGATTAGATGACCTCAGTTGTGGGTATTAGACTATTAGTTCCAAATGGAGATAGAGAGAGAGATCGGGGGAAAGAGTGGATAGAATTATAAAGGAATGACATTGTTGAGAGAAAAAAGAATTGTGTTTGTTGAGAGTGAGTTTAGCATGTGTGTATGGATCTGTTGAGAGAGAGAGAGAGAGAGAGAGAGAGATATATAAATTGAGAGTGAAGAACATAAAATAGTTATGGTTGTTCTTAAGTTGACCGAGTTAACTTAACTGGCTGATAGTGTGCGGTATGGTTAAGCCTTAGGAGCAAAGCAGAAATTTAAATTTTGATTTATTAATGCATTGACTAATAGTAGAGGTCAAGTTTGTTACACATTTTTAAAAATTAGAGGGGTGCAAATAATTTTCAAGCCTCAAGGAAGAGTTGTATTAATAGCAAACCTCAAAGGGAGGTTTAAGTAATTTGCCCAATCATTTTTTTCCTTAATTTGAACAAATTGCGGAAATTATTACATATTGATATCTAAGTTGACTAATGAGCATTATATTGCCCGAGGTAATTACAAAAACAAGTCTAAAGGCCTGAGAAAAATTACTGAGCATATAATTTTTTAGAATTACAAAAAATGTCTCACTAACGGAAGATATGACCCAAAACAGATTTGATTGACGTCGTCAAATCCATATAACCGACCCTACCTAGTGGAAAAAGGCTTGGTTTGGTTTGGTTTACAAAAAAAGGCCCCAACTTTAAATGTGTGCCACAGTCGTTACATTCACCCGCCTTTAGTTTGATACATGAAGATTATTGTGAAAGTCCGTAAAGAGTTGTCAACTGGCACTTAGAAAACGTAAAGAGGCTTCCTCAAACAAAAGGCAATCAATGCAACGTTGTGTTACAAGCATTTGGTCCAAGAATGGGTTAATGAAGTCACAAACTGCAAGAAGGTAAGACAGATCTTAGACTTAAGTATGTGATCTTCATAATGCTAATACTTACGATTTAACATAGTTGAAACCTTTTAATTTGGGAAAGATCCCAGCATTTTTTGTCAATTTGAACCTTGTCTAGTTGCATCTTTTCATTTTTCAGGAAAGCTTTAAGGGAGTAAATGGGAGTCCAAATTACTCAACATAATCAATCAGGGTAATTTTAATTAGTTGCTAGTTACTTTTGAAATTATAGAAAAATAAATGAACAGACATCAACACAATAAAACGTGATTAGCCTCGAATCAATAAATTCAAGTGGAAAAAACCAAAAGTTTTTCATTTAGTATATGTTATTTACCACATTCAACAAAATTTCCATACGAAGCATTGACCCAAATTAGAGGGTGTACATTTCAAGCAGTTCTACTGGGAAAAAAGCTATATATATTCAACTACTAAAAATCTTAACTTGTACACTTTTCAGAAGCCTAAGAGTCCCATACCTCAAGATGCTGAGCCGCTTCATTAGTCAAACCAACAGTGGCTGCAGCCAGTCCAATCAATCCTCCCTACCAGGGGAAAAACCACTCAAAATCCAAAACATCAACACCAAAGCCACAGAAGATACAAACTTCCGTGCTCCACCAATGGAGCTGAGAATGCAAATCAAAACTACAAAACACATCGAGGCAAGTTAAACCCCATTCATCCCATTCATAGACTGACCTTCCGGTGATTCGCCTGCGGAGAGTACGTGAACTCATAAGTCAACAAATTGATCACGGCTGTAATCTTATCGTGATCTCCGGCCGCCGCTAGCTGCTTCACGATTCCTTCAACCTACAGAAGCATTGACCATCAAGATCCAAAAACAAACCACCCAAAACCCTAGAACGATGATCAATCCATGAATGATTCAGGAAAGGGGGAGAAAATTCTAGTGAGAGCAAAGGTACCTCGAGAGCAGCATTCTTCCGCTTCTCGTACAGCTTGTCGGAAAGGTTCCGGAGGACAGCGGCAGGAATAACAGAGAGCGCGTCGGCCATATCGACCCTAGAATCGTCTAAATCGAAAGAGAGAATGAACCATCAAAGTAGTTGTCGCTTTCTGACCTTCTCTTGCTGGAATTGGAACATATTTCTTGTATCGATAAGGAGGAGCTCGAGATTTTCCCAAAGAATCAACAGATCTAAACTGGAATCCACCAGTAAGAGTGAATCGAAGGAAAACCCAAATTTTCCCGGAAAGATTTCCTTTTCATTTTCTTTCCGGGGGGTGTTTGGTTCTGTTTCGGGGTTCGCTCTCGTTTTGGACCTGCCGTCGCTGTATTTTTACGGTTAATTGTGTCTCAGCCACCCCGACGGAAAGGTGATTACCAGTTGCGTTATTTGAAATGACATAACTACCCCACAATTTAAAATTTTGTTGGATTATCCCAAACTTTTTCTTAATTATTTTTATATTTGTTTACCAACAGCCATTTTACAATCTAAAATAAAAATTTATTCAAAACTAATGATTATATCTGCGCAATACATGAATTTTTCGTATTAACATGTTCAAACTGAAAAAAAAAGTTAATAATAGCGTATATACTTAAATAAAATAAAGTGATATTCTATATTTATATCTATACCTATATACTACTATAAAAAATCTAAATATTTAAAAAAAATTATTAGACACTTATACCTATTTATTTTCCTATAATTTTAATTATATCCAATTATATTTACTAATCAATTATGATTACGCTCACATTCGTAACCAATTTTTATGCAAATCAAATTATATTCAACTATATTCCATTATTCTCATTTTTATCTATACTATTACAAAATTTTGAATGTTTAAAAACCTTTATTGGACACTTATATTCTTTTATTTTCTTACAATTTTATTTATATCCAATTATATTCCGTAATCAGTGATGATTACTCTCACATTTGTAACTGATTTTCATGAAAATCAAATTACATCTAATTATATTCCATTATTCTCATCTTCATAACGAATTTTTATTCAAATTAGAATGCACAAAAAAACCGAACAAACCAAAAACCAAACCAATCCAACCATTTTGGTTTGGTTTGATTCGGGTTTATATCAAAATCGGTTCGGTTTATATTATTATAGTATTATATTAATATATAATATATTATTTATTTGAATGCTTTGAATTCAAAAATAAATAAATCGGGTCACCCCGAAACAATCCAACCTAATCCGATTTAAGTTAATCGAAAGACTGAATCGACACAACTCGATATTTTGTAGTTCAGTTTGGTTCGGTTTTAAATTGAAATCGGTTCAGTTTCGTATTCAATTTTCAAAAACTAAAAAAAGTCGATTCAGTTTCAGGTTAGGTATGAACCCGAACCGAACCGATCCATCCACACCTCTAAATCAAACCAAATTATATGTAATTATATTCCATTATAACGATGATTACTCTCCGATTATCCATCAAAGACTTTCCAAATATACATGGATATTACATGATATTTTTATTATTCTACATTTCTATTTATCATCAAACTTCTTATTTATTATTTTTATATTTTACTAAATTATTATTTAGAACATATGTATTATTATGAAACAAAATATCATTTATTCTACACTTCTATTTATCGTATAACTTTTTATTTTTTATATTTTAATAAATTATTATTGAGAACATAATTATTAATATTATTACACAAAATATTATTTAATTTACACTTCTATTTATCATATAACTTCTTATTTTTTATTTTTTTCTATGTTTAAGTAAATTTTAATTGAAATCATAATAATTTTTATTAAACAAAAAGAAAGAGAAAAAAATAATTAATCAATTAAACAAAGATTTAATTTATTAAAAATAGCATATCCTTTATTATTTTTATTATTAGACAAAATAAGTAAAATATCTTAAATCAAATTATAATTTTGTTTATCAAAATTATATATATTATAATATTATTTATTAAAAAAATATCAAACAATATTAGAAATTAAAGAAAATAAAAATGGAAACCAATGACGTGGACGAGAGACGTGGTTATTAAAATAATTTTATTTTTTAAATTATGCACATAGTACTCTTTTTGAGGGGTGTTTGGAGTGCCAAAAAAATCAAAAAAACACAAAAGTTAGCGTTAATATGATATAAAAGTGACAAGTGAAAACTCTTGATTGGAGAAATTTAAATACGTTTGAAATTTTTTGAAACTTTTTGGCAAAATTTGGAAATCCAAACAAAACCTTGATTTAAAAATACTAAATTTAAAATAATAAAAAGTCTTAAAAATAAAAAAAATATCCACTAACTTAGGAGCTATGGCAATAATAAGATAATTGGAAAAAGAATTCAAAAGAAAAATACATAAAAAAATTTTAAAAATATTGTGTCCAAAATCAAACAAAATAATGTAAAATAAAATAAATATCCAATTAAATAAATATTTTAATTTTTTAATATTAATTTATAATTATAATTATCTTAATTTATATTATATAATTTAAAAGGAATTAGTATTGTGACTTTTTGTCATATAACTTCTTGTTTTTTTATTTTTTTCTAATTTTTAATAAATAATTCAATAATTTCAATAACCACTAACAAATGTTTAATATTTATTAGATTAGGTAATTTGATATTTATTAGATTATGTAATATATTTTCATCTAAAATAAAATATAATTTTATTAGATTATCTATATAATAAAACGGGTTACATGATGTGACTTTTGTTAACGTGACACTCTAGGAGTGGCTTTGTTAATGTGGCTCGGCATGGGTTGGGGGAGTTTGGGTTGTTGAATTGGAAGAGTGCCGCATTCCTTGTTGTTTTGAATTTTGATTTTTTTAAAATTTGAAGATTAAAAATGCAAATATTTTTATAAATATAAATTTCTTTAAAATTTTATAAAAAAAATAAATATTTAAATTAATTTTTGAAATTTAATGTACTTAAAACTTAAATTTTAAATTCATATACTTTACATTTTTTGTTTCATTTACATAATAAGCATGCTTAAAGTTTTGAATTTGAAATTTTTTCAATCGTTGGACTTACTCAATGGCTAAGATTACTTTTTTCTCTCCCTACTGTGGTTGTCTTTTTGGTTACATCACATAAAAACATAATCCCTCACTATTTCAATATATTGTTGAATATTTTTTACATGTAAAATTTTTTGAATTTGATAATATCTGTAATAAATAATAAAAAATTATACACATTTATTAAATAATATACAGATACATATTAGACAAAGTTAACTAAATTTTTTATTTACAAAATATATTTAAACTTTAATTTTCTCTAAAATTATATTAAAAAATAAGCATTTGAATTTTGAATTTCAATTCTAACATGTTTAAAACTTAAATCTTAAATACATATACTTTTATAGTATTTGCGTCATTTATGTAATAAGAAAACTTAAAATTTTGAATTTGAGATATTTTCAACGGTTAGTTTTGCTCAATATCCATAATTATTTTTTTATTTAAAAAAATATATTTAAACTTTAATTTTCCTTAAAATTATATGAGAAAATAAGAATTTTAATTAGAATTTTAAATTACTTAAAACTTAAAATTTTAAATACATATTTTTTTACGTTTTTTGGGCCATTTATATAAAGTTTTAAAATTGAGATTTTTTCAATCCTTGGATTTACTTAACTACCAAGATTACTTCTTTCCCTCCACACTTTGGTTGTCTTTTCGGTTACATCACATGAAAACGTAATTCCTCACTATTTCAATATATTGTTAAATAATTTTTACATAAAAACATTTCTAAACTTGATAATATTTGTAATAAATAATAAAAAAATTATACAGATTTCTTAAATAATACACGGATACCTATTAGACAAAATCAACTAAATTTTTTATTTAAAAATATATTTAAAGTTTAATTTTCCTTAAAATTATATTAAAAAATACATATTTAAATTTGAATTTCAATTCTAATATGTTTAAAACGTAAATTTAAATACATATACTTTTACATTATTTGTGTCATTTACATAATAGGAAAATTAAAAATTTTGAATTTAAGATATTTTTAACAATTGAGTTTGCTCAATGTCCATAATTATTTTTTCCTCTCATTCTTCCCAGTTTTTTGAATACTTTTTGTATAAAGGATTTTTAAATTAATATTTTAAAATAATATTTTATACCTTTATTAAAAACTGTATGAATATCTTAATCTCATTTGATAGTAATTTTTTATTTTTACACGTTATTTTTATACTGTCATGTACTTTTGCTTTATAAATTTAAATTTGAACTATTTATTATATTTCTGTGCCTTTAATACAGACAAATATAATAAATATATAAAATTTATATATAATAAATATGTATATTATTATATTTTTATAGGTTATTTTTATACTTTTTAGTACGATTATTTTATAAATTTAAATTTGAAATATTTGTACGACAAATAATACTTTTGTAGCTTTAGACATGAGCATATTATTAGATGTTTTAGAAGTGGTAGAGGGTTGAATACTTTTTGCCTATAAAAACTTTAAATTAATATTTTATAATTTTGATAACATTTGTACATATTTAGCAAATAATGTATGAATACCTATTAAACAAAGTTAATTGAATTTTTTTTAAAAAAAAATTTATATTTGAAACTTTAATTTTTCTTTAAAACTTTATGAAAAAATAAACACTTCAATTAAATTTTTAATTTTAATGTGCTTAAGACTTAAATGTTAAATAAATTCATTTTTATACTCTTTGTATCATTGATGTAATAAAAAGCTAAAAATTTTAAATTTGAAATACTTTCAACTCTTGGATTTGTTCAATATCCATAATTATTTTTCTTCTTCTCTCACTCTTTCAATTTTTTTTTGAATACTTTTTATATAAAAGATTTCAAATTAATATTTTAAAAAATGTGATAATATTTATAATAAATAATAAAATTTTATACATTTATTAAACACTGTATGAATACCTTAATCTCTTTTGATTAATGATTTAAAACTTTTATAGGTTATTTTACACTTTTTTATGTACGATTGTTTTAAAAATATTAATTCAAGTTATTTACACACATAATTATATTTATGTATTTTTGGGTACGGGAAATTACTAGTACAGAAATACTATTTGCATACATTATATGAAATTTCATTCGAAGTTTGATTTTTTCTCTAATTCCAAGTTAAAATTTCCTTTTAAAAATGGTTTGTAGATGTGAATGAAACTAAAAAATAATTCAAAAATTATAGATTTAAAAATAATTTCCTTTTAAAAACTGTCATAGATTTATTTATAAAAATTATTTTAAATTTTAAATTTTTTTATGTTTACTCTAAAAATATAAAAGAAAAAACATACACTAATGTAAATTTATTTATTAAAATTATTTTACATTTAAACTTTTTATTATTTTTAATTTAAATGTATAAAAGAAATAGCACACATTGATGTAAATTTATTTATAAAATGAATTTAAAATTTAACTTTTTACTATTTTTTGGTTTAAATGTATAGAAAAAATAGCAACCACAAGCAACACACGTATATTACAGCTAGTTACGTTAACAAAAATCTATATAAAGAAATCTATATATACAGAATCTCAATAATTTGAATTTGATATATATTCAACTGTTGATTTGTTTAATGAGTAGGATTAGTTCTTTTTCTTTTCACTTTGATTCTCCACTTTGATTGTCACAACAAATAATCCCTAATTTGGTGTCACGTGGGTAACTGCATTTGTCAGGACCCTACTTTATATGTATACTAATGATTAAAAAGATATATATTTAATGTTATAAAAGTGTTTTAAAATAATGCAATTAATCGAAAAGATAGAACTAAAATTTAAATTAAATTCATAAGGTATATTTAATGAAACTATATTTTAATAAGATCATAGAGTTGTTACATAGTTTTGTAATTTGTAACTAAGTTGATTTCTAATATTTAATTTAGATATAATAATTTGAAAATTAACATAATAACTAATGTACAATTTAGTTTAATTGACCAAAAAAATGACTAAATATAAAACTTTTTATTGAATAAAAATTTCAATTTGTATAAATTATACTTTATTTTCTTAAATATAATTAAATTAACCATATTTTCCAATTAAATATAATTCTATTAAATAAATATAAATTAAGGTAAAATTTAAATAGCTTTCAATATTTAGTATAAAAAATGTTAAAATTTTATGTTGTGTCACAAACACGACTAACCTTGCTTGGCGTGGACTTGCATGGCGTGGTCGGATAACAGGTATTCTTTTCCCAATCTTCTCAATTGAGTCTTGAAACGAAGCTGCCTTCATGGTGGTGTTCGACCAAATGTGCCTCCGACAATCAAGTTAGAACATGTTTAGACAAAAATAAAATTCTAGAGTAAATTTGACAGGGTTTTAGGAAAGTCAATAGTCCTTACATAGGCCCCGTTTGGTAACGTTTTTGTTTTATGTTTTTCTGTTTATGTTTTCAAAATACTGTAAACTGACAACAAAAACATGTTTGTTAAATCTGTTTTCGTTTTTTGTTTCCAAAAAACTGAAAACTTAAACAGAAAAACGAAAACAAAAAAAAGTGTTTTCACTCTGTTTTCTTTTTCTGTTTTATACATTTTTATAAATTTTATTATCATATTAAAATAAATTACTTTATTTAAATATTTTATTAAACTAAAATTATTATTA
>QLOD02000001.1:24890466-24901177 GCA_003260245.2 Sideroxylon spinosum | reverse complement strand
CATTACAAAGAAAAAAGAACAAAAACCACAACAATAGTAACAAACAAAGAACGTGAAATCCAAATGAGGGAATTAAGCATAAATTCGAGTCAAAGGAAAAATGGAAGTGCAAACATCATCAAAGATTCAAGACCCTCAAAAGAAAAAAAGCAACCAATAACCAAGCTCTAGCTCTCTAGCAAGTAAAACATCTCATCAAAGAATTAGATGACCTTGGGATTGTTACAGGCCAATAAGTATACTTTGAGCCTTAATATACTTCCTTTCTATAACTCTAACCCTTAGCCTATATTACTGTCCAAAATAAAGACCTCTCGGATTGAGGCTGATAACTTTGTTTAAATACAACTGTCAAAGGCACTTGAAGCGCTTCCCCAGACAGAACGATGAATTTTCAAGACATAGGATGCACATTCAAGTAGAAGCCCTTGCAAATTATCCTTGGTAAATTTTACTTGAGTAGAAAATAATAATTTGAGCTTATACATTCCTCTAATTTTCTTCAAATCCTAAAGTTGGCCTACATTACAACCAAAAATAAAGTCCTTTTCGATTGGCAATGGTCGTTTATTCAGAGAGCTTTCATGAGCCAAGGGCAATTCTTTCTTTCAAATCAAATATAAAACCTTGTCAAATTAATAATAGTCTATTAATCCAAAAGCTCCTGAAGCAAAGAAAACCCTTAAGGGGATAGAAAATGCTTTCAGTGACTAGATCTCATGATAAAACTGCAAACGTGATTAATAACACATTGAAGACTTCAAAAATGAGGTCATTCATAAAAAGAGTATTTTTCAAAAAATTGCACAAACTGTCATTCTACCACTCTAGTTAGTCACATATTCTATCAGACATCCAATCAATCATTTTCAAATCAAACACTCAGTGCATACTTTTACTAGCACATACCAGATTCGTTCATTCAAATTCACTCATCATGCATAAACCAATTTTTCAAAAAGTTCACACTATCATAATTTCATTAATTGCATGTGATTTTGTTCACATATCAAGACCACACATGGTCACATCTCCAGTTTTCAAAATTTCCAAACAAACTTTCAAAATTAAACACCTTAGGATCATGCACATGATAATGCACATTCATAGGCACCCATTAGTAACCTAGGCAATCGTCACAATGAAACTACATAATACAAAGCATGAATACATCAAACCATGAGGTTGGCATTCTTCTCAACAACATCCGTTACAAGGTACAAGATTACTAGCAAGCAAAGAATGAGATATACTTCAAAAAATCAATTGTAAAGCATGAAATCAATATCAACCAAGAAACAGATATAAAGCTAGGACTCGGGAGTAAAGCTCTTTACCAAACTAGACTAGATCAAAAGGGATTAAAGTGTCCAATCAGATGTATTAAATCCTACCAGACCAAACCAATCCAAACCAGATCAAAAAGAGTTAAGGTGTCCATAGACCACATAGAGCTAAGCTCCCCACTAATAGATAGAGTTAGGCCCCCCACCAAACTAGATAGAGCTAGTCTTCCCACTCTAGACTTTCTAGACCAGGTAGAGCGAGGCTCCTTACTAGACCAAATAGAGCCAAACTCCCCATCTTTACAATTATCATTTCTAGACTAGATAGAGCGAGGCTCCCCCTTCTAGATTTCTCATTTCCAAACCAGATAAAGCAAGGCTCACTGATTTTCATTTCTCGTTTATAGATTAGATAAAGTGAGGTTCCCCTACTTTAGATTTGTCATTACCACACCAAACCAGATGGTGCTACTAGACTAGACCAGATAGAGCTAAGTTCAGGAATGAAGCTCTTCACTAATCAAAACTTGGAGTTTAGTATTCTCCTTCTGTAGTCTTAGGTCCGTTATAGGATTCAGAGCCAATCACGAAGTTAGAACTCCCATTCTGAAGTCTTGTTCTCACCAAGATTTAGAGTCAACCTCAGAGTTTAGTACTCCCCTTCTATAATCTTATGCCCACCATACGATTTAAAGTCAATCCTAAAGTTAGCACTCCTTCTGAAGTCTTGTTCTCACCACACAGGATTCAGAGTTAGCCCCAGAGTTAATACACCCTTTTGATAATCCTATGTCCACCATAGGATTCAGAGTCAACACCTTAGAGTTAGAACTCCCCTTCTATATTCTTATGTCCACTATAGGATTCCAAGTCAAAACCTCAGAATTAATACTCCCCTTCTATAATCTTATGTCCACCATAAGATTCGGAGTTAAATTCGAGAGTTAATATTCCTATTCTATGGCCCTCTGTCCACTATAGGATTCAAAGTCAAATCCTTAGAGTTAGAACTCCTCTTCTGTGGTCCTATGTCCACCATAGGATTTAGAGTCAAATCCCTATAGTTAGAACTCCCATTCTGCAATCCTATGTCTACCATAGGATTCAAAGTTAGAACTCCCCTTCTGTAGTCTTATGTCCACCATAGGATTCAGAGTCAAATGTCAGAGTTAGTACTTTTCTTCTGTAGTCTTGCGTCTGCTATAGCAATCAGATTCAGCCTAGGATTTTGTACTTTTTTTCTAAAAATCTTATCAAGAGTGAGGCATGTTCACAAAATCCTATGCGAGGCATAGGATTATATACAATTCCAGGAGCTAAGCTTCTTCCTTTAGCAAACCAAATGGAGCGAAGCTTCTCATCTGACCGGTTTAGACAAAGCAAGGTTTGGAGCTAAGTTCTTTACCTTACAAAACGAGATAGAGCTAAGCTCTATCCAATGATTAAATAGAAAACCAAGTTCCCACCTTCCTATAAACTAATGTTAAGCATAGATCGATGAGCTAAGCTCATTCCTTTGAGTCAAATACAAAATTATATACTTATTTTGTTTTCAAGATTTCTTCTCAAGATCAAATACAAAGCATAACTCATCTATAAATCCAAGACTAAAGCTCATTTTTCAAAGGCAAGTGCGAAGCACAAATGCATACACAAAGCCAAAAAGGTAACTCCCTGCAGCTGTTCAAGTGTGAGGCATCAACCATGCTGCAAGGTCATTTCTTTCATTGATTCGACATATAAGGGGGCACAATGTGTTGTCTTCTCTTCGTTTTCTACCATAAACAAGCTAAGGCGGAAAAAGATGAGTAGCTATTGACATCCCAATTTTACCCCCTCATTTAATATTTTTATTTTTTAACACTTTTATTTAAATAGTGCTCTACTGATTAAGTTTTCTTAATCATAGGATATATCAAAGTGCCGAAATTTAACAAAATGCAAACAATTAGCAAAATATCGATTGTACCCTTGGAGTTGATGGGCAAACCAAGCTAAAGACCCAGATCAAGGTAGAAGGCCACTAGATTATGCAAGCATGTCTAAGACACCAAATCAACAAGTTATAGCATCAATAAAGGAGTCAAAATCGAGAATCAGGGATCCATTCGGTCCAAAAGTCTAAAATGGCCTTTACCGACGCACTCGAATAATGGTATCAATCAAAATACCCTGATTAAGCCAGAAACATAAAAAAATACATACAATATTCCAGGGCATTTGAGAGAATACAAAACAAAGTTCAGAGTAGCCAAAAAGCCACTTCAGAGGTTATTCAGGCTCCACCGACTCAAATTGGCTCCTACCAACCACAAAGAAGCTACTAGCACCCCAAACATAATTTGAGCATCTAGATGAAGTCAAAATGCCCTCAAATTACACAAAAATATTGAGGGCTCATTTCCTAAGGTAATGGTATATCTAGGTCTGGCCAAATCAAACCTTAGGAAGTCCTACCAAACTCCAAACTCAAATTTTATTTAGCATTTTATGCATCCTTAAAAATGTCTAAGAAACCTACCGATGGAATTTTTAGATTCCTTATACCCAAAAAGGGTGGGAGGAGTCAACATGATAAAGCTCTATGGGTTAAGTCAAAGGATTGACTGACCTTTCTCTATTTTAACCTGTTTTGAAGCAGCAATTTTCAAATAGCCATATCTCGACCTCCGGAATCTTAAATTGAGCCAAATTTTAGCCTAATTTGTCTAAATCACTCTCAAAATATCCTAGGAGTCTTAGAAGCTCCTAAAAACTATGCTTGAGGTCTTAGAGTGGCTCAAAGTTGTTGGGATGTGAATCGAAGTGAGCAAAACATGGCCCAAGCCAAGGGCTTAGGCCAAATCAGCCCCCATTTTGCCTAGAAACAAAACACCTTAAATAGGTGTTTGGCAAGCTTTTTTTTGGCCTATTTTGTTTTGCAAACTTGTTTGTCCAACTTGTTTTACAAACTTTTTTGCACTTAAGGTTATTTAAACTTTTTTACCTACCTTGTTTAGCAAAGAGGTTTCTAAAAGAAGCTTTGCAAATATTTTCGAATACTTTGTTATGCAAACTTATTTGCTCATTGAGTTTTGCAAACTAGTTTGCCTAACTTGTTTTGTGAATTTGTTTGCCTAACTAATTATTCAAACTTTTTTACCTATGTTGTTTAGAAAAGAGGTTTGTAAAATAAGCTTTGTAAAGAGTTTTGAATCCTTTGTTATGCAAACTTATTTGCCATTAATTTTTACAAACTTGTTTGATTAACCTAATATACAAACATTTTGCCACCAAAATGTCTATAAATTAAGGGCCTCTCTTTTCATTGTCTTCATCCCTCACTTGGCTTCTCTTTTTCTCTCAACCAAGCCTCCTCCTCCTCTCTCCCATTCAGTTCTCTTCTTCTCTCTAAATCCGTCAGCCACTAAGAGTTTCCAAGGAGTTCAAAGAAGAATTCCAAGCCTTCTCTCTCTGGAGTTCAAAGCTCAGTCTAACTTTGTATCTCTAAAATTTTTATTCATTCAATTCAATTTGTTTACATAATTAGAGTAGAATAGTTTTAATTGTGTAAATAAAACGCTTTGTCAATGAAGGGTATTTGGATCATAAGTCAAGACTGGGTTATGCTTGATGTATGATATTGACCGTTACACCCGAGACAAATCTTTTGAAATTCAAATATCATTCATATATCATGTCTACATCATACTAACATGTCATACCATGTTATTGCATCATTCTTGTCATGTTGTCTATATTATACTACCACACATCCCACGCCAAATCATCATATTATCATGCTAGGTCATGTTAAACATCATTTTTCCACACCATATCATCTCCACCGTGTTATACCATGCCATTATCATCTTACACCTTATTCACCTATCATATTGCTATGTTCTGCCATGAAACAAAAGCATGTGAAGAAATCATGGGACGTTTCACCCAAAGATAGTCATCCATGTGCTATGATTCCTTATCAAGTATTGAAGATAACTAAGACATTATTTGCCATGTTAGCATATACTCTGACATACCATGCATCATATTTTGACATACCGATACATGCCTTGACATACTAGAACACATTCAAACATAAAAGTACACACCTATTAAGGTTGACATAGACTTAGAAATCAAAAGCTTATCAATCCAGAACATTCACTTAAGACTAGGAAAGACTTAGGATTAGCTAAGCTTATGAGTTCTAAGTCGTGACATCCCTTAGACGTATCTGATCAAATCAATTGCATCGCTGCATCTCTAAGAATTGAGTTCTTAAGTTGAGCTGAGTTCTTTTCCCAAATAGTAGACATTCACTATCATCACCTCAGGCCTCTAGGCCCTTTACATAGGCTAGATTACTATCATTAGGAATTCAGCTCTCAATTTGAGCTGAATTCCTTTCCCAAATGGTAGACCTTGACTCTCATCACCCTGGGCCCCTAGGCCCTTTACACAAACCAGATCATCATCACCAGGAACTAGGTTTTTAATTTGAGCTAATTTCCTTTCCTAGATAGATAATTACTCATATTAGGCCTCTAGGCCCTTTACATAAACTAGATTATCACCATCAGTATCTAAGCTCTCGATCTGAGCTAAGATCCTGTTCTGATTGATACTCATTCACCTGCGCTAAGGCCATCCTTAACTATCTCTTTGTCTGGAGCTAAGGATCATTCCTTCCCTAGTCTGGCACCAAGCACCAACTGTCTCTTTGTCTAGAGCTAAGCTCCATTCCTTCCCTAGTCTGGTGCTAAGTGTCAAGTATGTCTTTATCAGGGCTAAGCTCTATTTCTTCCTTAATCTAGTGCAAAGCACCAACTATTTCTTTATCTGGAACCAAGCTTCATTCCTTCTCTAGTTTGACGTGAAGCACTAACTATCTCTTTGCCTAGAGCTAAGCTCCATCCCTTTTTTAGTTACGCGCTAAGCGCTAACTATCTCTTTGTCCAAAGCTAAGCTTCTTTCCATAGTTCAAACTGTGTTAGAGTGACATAGACTTGATCCTTTTAAAAATATATGTAGGCAGCTCGAGCAGAAGGCTTGAGTGTGGTCATCCCATCATAAATCATTTTCAAACCATGTAAAGCAAGGGTACCTCATGTAGGGGGCTTAAGTCCGATCACCCCAGCGTAAGGCGCTACCATAGAACTAGGATTCTTTCCCTAGGTTCCTTTCTCTACTTAAACATTTTCCAATTATGCGTTGAACGCTAACTATCCTTTCCCCAGTAGAGCTAGGACTCTTCATGCCATCTCAAGAGCAAAACAACTGCACACTAATCCTATATACACCACTGACCATATCGGTCACCTACTCATCACACCTGTACTAGGCACTGTTCCAGAGTTACGTTGGCCTGATCCTTATAAGGGTACATAGGCAACTCGAGTAGATAACTTGAGTGCCGTCTCCACGGTCTTCATAGGGCATCATCTACATCAACTTAGGCTTAAAGCTAGGCTCCTGCATCCACATATTAGTTCACATCTCATCAATATATAGTTCGGACCATTTTAGGTCTAAACTACATCGAGCAGATCCCTATTATAGGGTATGTAGGCAGCTTTAGCATATAGCTTGAGTTTGGTCATCTTGATCTTCAATGACCATTTTCTAATACACACTTCATTCTCAACACATACACGCTCTGGCATGAGGATTGCATAAGTCCGTTTCTATGTAAAACATAGTTTTCCATTACTAATCTCATCCTCTAACATCTCAATACACTTGCACACATGAGCTAAGCTCAACCACCTTACATTTCATATATTATTTGTGTTATGAGTTATATGCATTGATCATCATAAACGAGAGTAATATATTCTGTGCATAACTGAACCCCTGAACCTATTTTCTTTGATTGCGCAGACTAGTCAAGAGTCATCAAAAAGGGCCATTTATTATAATTTCAAAAACATAAATCAAATCACCTTTTAACTTAAACAAGAACTCGAGTTCCTTGACACACCCATTCTGAAACTTTCAGGTGGTGATTCCTAATCCCTCTATGTAAGGCCCTATTTCAAAAGTAAACACATTTTTTTTTTACATTTGGGCGATCTTGAACACACCATATCACAACTCACAACTCTCGCTCGTCGTCCTCGGTGTGCAAATCCGGTCGCGAAACTGACCTTTGGCCTTCTTTTTGTTTATTCATTCCTCCTTTATCCTTAATCATGTAAGCCTATATAAAGGTACTTACGTTCAGAAAAAAAAGAAGTTTTTTAATCATAGATATAGTTTAGTTTAATCATTTGGTGCTACATTCCCTCTCCTAGGGTTCTACTTGTAAGTGACTTTGTAAACTTTAATTTTCAGGATCTATTTTTGGCATTGTTCATTTCTTACTCATTCTTTTACTCTTAAGTTCTTATTTCCTATTTTGTAGTAATCTTATGATGATGATGGATTGCTTTATTTTTTCTTCTTCACTTATTATTAGGGTTAGTTTCAATATGCTAGTCTCATGGCCCATGGTTTGCCCCTATCCCTAAAGGGGCGTAAGCATGTAGAGAATAATGGAAAGTGCAGTTGGTAATCGAAACCATAGAATTATCTTAATAGGATTGCTATTTTATGTGTAAGTCCGTGCATTCATAGGCTCAATCTAGGAATGTAGTAGAAAATTGGTAGGTTGGCTTGAATGCAAAGAGTTTAACAAGAAAAATATATTTTGACAAAAGTGTAGGACTCATAGTGGCTAGGTTTAGCTTATGAAACCGAGTCGCCCATGTTATAACCAAGCCTTGGTTACGAGTTGAAGCTTGTGCACATCAAGTGTTCGATTCAACGTCCCAGTTAACTCAAGTTAGATTTCAAAACCCTAATCTTTACGACGTCTCTATGAAAAGGTTCTAATGTAATATCTTCTAACTTAACAATGCATATGTGGACGTTAGATTGAGTTACAAACACATTCAAGACAACCACTTTGCTTTCACTACAGGAATAGATTAAGACCAAGATTTTTAGTTATCAAAGTTGAGTTTTAAATCAATTTTTATATTCCTACTTGAGTTTTAATTAGCTTTAATTTCAATTAGCAAATCCATCTTAAAGAAAAAATCATTTTCAAAAATCCAAAAAGATTTTCTTCTTTTATTTTGCAAAATTATTTGTAAGACGTTTCCCAACTATGTTTTCCAAACCTAGTCACAAACTGTGCGCCCTATGGAGATGACCTTGGTACTCACCAAGACCAGTCTTCAACCTACCTCTTATACCAGAGAGAAACAACATCCATATTAAAGAGCAGTCACTAATCACATATCATGCAAATCACTATCAACACCTCAATATATCAAATTAAAACAATCACATCAATCAAGCTTCCGTTAATGTTCTTTTATCTTATATGATCATTACCAATTCCTTTATTATTATCTTATTATGTCTTATGCTCACTTGCCATTTCAAGTGTTTTACCATTGTAACACTTTAATATCATATCACCTTAATAATCACAATAATACATATAAACACTACACGCAATAACCTTAATATTCAATATTAAGACTCAAACCCAACTTACACACACCAACACACTAAAACTCGACGCGCAGACTCAACTTCAACTCACTCACATACTAACACATGGGACAAGTATTCTGCATCACGAAGGTAGTCTGAATACACTATCGTAGGTGTCTGCACCATGAAGGCAATTCGAATATACCATCGTACCTGTCTGCATCCCAAAGGTGATCCAAATACACCGTTGTAGGTGTTTACGTCACAAACGTAATTCAAATACACTTTAGGTTACTATTCCACTAGAAACGTTAACCAACCCTGCGCAAGTTAAGGGACTTTCAACCCCACAGTTGTGTAAATCTATATTTAATAGTACCTTCCTAAATCCAAACTAACTCATATCGGACTCATGAACAACTCAATGCCACTCTTCCCATTTCTCGCAACCATATAATTGTATAAAAATAGATAATATCATAGTCAATTTAGCATTAATAGGATACCATAGTCCTCTATTGGATATCATAGTCCCAACGATTTCATTGTGTCATCAATCTTGATATATTCTATTTCATCTGATCACATACCAAACACCAATGCATTTATTAGTAATCATAGTTTATAACTAAACATCTTATTTCATTACCAAGTATTTTTGTCAAAATATTCCCCTTTAAGCTTACTCTTTATATCAAGCTTTCCATATTCATTTATAACAAATGTTTCCCGAGAAAGCTACTAAAATTATTGTCATTAGTTTTGAGAAATTCCCAATTTCAATAACACCTTAATTAAGGTCTTCTTTGAAAAACCTCATTTCCAAGATCATTCTCAATCAAATCGATTTTGAAAACCTTATTCAATTAAAATCAATTTTTTTGAAAACCTTATTCAACTAAAGTCAATTTATAGTATCATTCACAATCATTTTGTTATGAACAACTTAAAAATTTTAATATCATTTTGAAATCAATCATCTTTCCTTTAAAACTTTGAGTCCTCAAATTCTTATAAAGGAAACTTCTTTTATTCTTATCAAATTCCTTTTTGAAAGTCTTATTTCTATGAAATCAATTTAGAACACCAAAAATGTTTTAGGTAATCAAAAGCCCTTTTCTTAAATCTCCCTTGAACTATTTATCCTTAAAAACAATTATAGGAATTGGTATTTGCACTTTTAATTAAACCCTTTTTCTTTTTAGTTGAAAGCATTAAAGAAATTTTAAGATAATTAATCATCCAAGTACATGAGGAAGATTAAAAGAGAGACACATTGAGCAGTCCAAGCGTACAGGCCCAAGGGTGGGTGCACGAATTTTAGGGGTAGGCACACAAGCTCTCATGCATTAGATGTAATTCAATCTTTGGTTTTTGTTTTTTAAGCTTAAACTTTTTTTTCTTTAGTGTTCCTAAGCCAAAATCATTCATATTTATACTCATTTTCAGTCCTCACTCTTATAGGAACATAAACACATCATCAATTTATCAAACCAAACGCATGAATTTGATTTACAATGTTCATCTTCTTACCCCGATTTTGAAGTTATAAACATATATGCATGCAAATCAATTTATATCATCTTCGTTTATCAAAAATCATACAATATAACATTTAATTCATGCCATATTCTCAAACACAAATCAAGAGCAAGTAAAAGACATCAAAAAAGCAAGCAACCCTTACCTCTGCGAACTTGAGAATGAAAAATAGTAGGTTGCAACTTGGAAACTCATCGAAAACCCATGACGGTTGATTAACACACTCTATCACGAAATCAATCTTTCCAATACAATCAATCTAACCTTAATTAAACTTTTGAATAGAATTGAAATTCGATTTGGTGAATTCTCTCATGACCCAAACCTATCTCTCTCTTTCTGGTTCTCAGTCAGTCAACCAAACCTACACACACAGGTGTGTACATATATAACCTAGGAGACTTGGTAATGTA
>QLOD02000001.1:24855338-24876698 GCA_003260245.2 Sideroxylon spinosum | reverse complement strand
GAAGGAAATGGTTCGAAGTTCAAAATAGTTGAAGTGGTGCGCAGTTAAAGTTCCAGCTCGACACCCTATCAGTGTTCCGACCATAATATTTTTTTTACAGCTCTGATTGACGTGATTCATTTTGGGTTGAAAAGAAGATTCAAAGAGCTACAACTTCTGTGCTTTAGCCAAAGCCTGAATCCATTTTCTTCAAGATCCAAATCGTATTGGAAGCTGGGGATAAAAAGTTATCCGATGAAGTGAGACACTGTGGTCCGGACCATTTGCTCAGGGGGTCCGGACCACTGTATGATAGAATTGAAGTGATACACTGTGGTACGGACCTTTTCCTTTGGTGGTCCAAACCACTGGGCATGTTTGGGCTCTGCTTTTTGTATTTTTTAGGGTTTTTAACGAGCTTTATAAATAGGAAGTTTAGGGATTATTTTGAGAGTTCGTTCTAGCTGTCGTTTGGAACTTTTTTAGAGAGTTTTCCTTATTTTCTTTCGTTTCTTTTCATTGTTCTTGGAGATGTTAGATCCCTTTCTTGGAATTCTTTTTGGAGGATTTGTTACGTTTCACATTCTTTTGGAGTACGGTATTTGATTATTTGTTTTAATTCAATGAATGCACCTTCATCTCTTGTTCTTATTTATATTTCTTGCATTATTTTTTATTCCATGTTAGGCAAGAAACCCTAGTTCTTGATTCAATGAGTCAAGGAATGGTGGATGATTATGAGCTTTGTGATATGCATAGACTTACGTGTATTGTATGAAAACGTACACCTAGAGATCTACGATTTTTAGATTTGATTTCTTTTATTTTAAAAACATTCAAAATAATAATTTCTTGATCATATTCTCTGAAATCACTGATAAAGACTTTTGAATCTTAAAACTTCTTTATATTTTTGAGATGAATATTTTAAATCTAAAACCCTAATTTTTATTAAAAGAGTATCTTTCGGTTTTATAATCCTAAACGTGAGTATAAAACTGAAATAGAAAGAATTTTATCCTTTCACAAAAACATCTTTTTGATCTACTTTTCCTTTATGTGAAGCTTAAATTGTGTATTAAAAGCACATCATATTGTGAAATAATCCATCCACCCGGAATTGAAAGTTGAATCAAGACATTAATCTATTAATTGAATCGCATCTTTTAATTTCAATTATTAACTGTGTTAAAAAATTCTGAATTGTTAATTCTTTTGTTAGATTAAGTTTATTTGCGTACTTTACATTTTAATTACAAGTTGAACTCAAACCAAAACATCAAACACTCGGAACAATCACTTTGGACTAGGTAGTGAATTGTTTTAATCTTATAAAACTTAGAAACTAACATAACAGGTTCCTCGTGGATTCGACCTCGTTCTTATCGAGTTAAAACTACACTGCACACCCTTATACATAGGGATAATTTTTAAACGCAATTTCTAGAGGCAGTCAATGTTTATTATAAATTTCATATAATTAATGTTCACAACTCGAGTTACAAAATCTAAGACATGATAAATTAGTACCAGACTTGAGGTTAAAACAGCTAGCGGGATAATGGGAGTTTTTTATTTTGCATGCTACATAATATGTGATTTTTCGTTTCGATTTTATAGTGAGCCGTTGACTTTAGGAGGGTAGATCATAGTCTTATGCTATGATTTTTGTGTTTTAGACTTAAGAGGATGTCACGGTGTGTCACTCCTCAATGTAGAACTTAAGGCTAAGGTAAGAGATGAAGAGTTTATATTGGTAGGAGGGGTATGATTGTTCAGTAGAAGTAAGTGTCACATCATAGTTCAGGGGCTGAGGTTTAGCAAAGGTTCCCAAGTAGGATGAGGTGCATTCTAGAGCACCAATTGTATAGCAGTGGATTCTAAGGCTATATTATAGTAATTGGCCACAGTAGTGGTGATTTGGCCAGGAAGGCTAGGGTAGATCAGCCGTCTCAATTGCAAACCACTTCTACTAGCTCAGAGAGATCCTGGAAGATGAAGCCTCTATTCTATGATGGGGTGGTGGATATAAACATTACTGAATAATTCTTGGATAAGCGTGAGAAAATTTTGGTAGCCATGTAGATTACAAAGCATTCTAATAGGATTACTTTAATACCTTTTCAATTTGGTGTGTCAAGCTTTTAGAATACAAAAGAAAAGTTAAAAAGGCTCAAATAATTCAAGGATGGCCTACTTCACTTGTAAAGTTTCATTTGAGTTTCCATAATCATTTCAATGTTCATAATTCGGGTTGATGTGTTTCCTTTGTCATGAATTCAAAACAAATGTTTAGAGCTACTGAAAAAACATAGATATGAAAAATATATCGAATTTATTTTATTCACTCAATAAAAGAAGTTGTTAGGCTCAAATCTCACAATGGTAGTCTCCACTATTAGAGATTAAGTACACTTGAATTGAGTTTATGTCTCACAAATTCATACTCACATAATTCCTTAACTTATAAATAAAGTTCATGCAATTTCAAAAGTATCATCATTATGAATTTCATGTTAACATCCAATGTTTTAATAAAAATCGCAAGAATCAATAGTAAACATCAATTATCATGCACACACCTTGAACCAAATGTTAAACTGAAAAGTTACTCCAAGTCAATCATTTCACAAATTCAAGTTCAAACCAAATTTCTAATTCAAACCTTCACAAAGACCAACTTCCTTATTATTCTAAATTTCAACAAAACATTCATTTCAGCTTAAAAGAAACGATTAAACTAAACAGACAACTGCAAACTGCCTAAGTTGGTGATAACATAGAAAAAACTCCTGAGAAATCTATTCCTCTGGAGTAAGGTCATCTAACTAAGGTGAATGAGGAACATTGGAAGGTGTTACATCAGATGAAGGAACCAGAATAGGAAGCTTGGCCTCAATTGCTTAAATTCTCTTTCATTGACTTTGCAGGTCCTTCTTAATGAATTATTGAGTGTCATAAATTTCTCCTAACTTAACCTTCACCTCATCCTATTTAGCATCCATTCTCTCCGTGAATTCTTCATTAGTTGCCCCTTCCTTACTCTTCTTATGACTTCCACTTCTTTCTCTAGAAGAAACTATAATGAAGCCCAAAGGTTTAGTAACTTGTTCTCCAATTGTAGAGATCATTTTTATCTTGCAAACATACTTTGTAATGAACCTACCCCGGAAATGATAACCCACTAATTCCTTTTCTTGTCTTTGAAATTTCAGCTATTTTTTTCCATATCAAATGTCCCAACCCCACCTTCAAACCTGCATTAATAACTTATAAGAGTAATCCTCTTTCATAACTTAACCCTTTATAACTCAACTCAGAAACATTTAAGAATTGTGAACAAGCCAAAAAAATGGAGTGAATTGAATTTGGGAGTCAGTCTATTCTTTGCAAGCTTTTTCTTGTGCCCCGACTCAACATTTTGTTTTCCCATCAAAATCTTTGCCAAAGAATCCTTATCCAACATATTCTCAGTTCAAAATGGAAACTGGGGGTTTTTCTACTCCTTCAACCCAAAAAGCTTTCTAACATCCTCATGATAAATCTTAAATTCAACCCCTCTAACTTTGGTTCCAGTATAGTTCTTCCCTCCATGATCAATAGCCAAAATGTTAGCATAAAACTTTTGAACAATTAGGACCACAACCACACCACTGTACTGAGGCCGCTTAACCCAATCTTTCTTGTCAAAATTTTCCTTTAGTTTGGAAATGACTCAGATTCATCCCCCTCTCAACAATTATAAACCTCTTGCTCCAGTATTTACCAAAATTCTTTTCAATTCTACCATTTGAAAATCTAAAATCATTATAGGGCTCTTCCTAACATTCTTCTTGAATCCCCTGCTCATCTCCAGCCTCCTTTTCTTCTTATTCACCATCTTTCTATTTCTTTTATTCCACTACTTGAAGAACTAATTCAGTTGGTTAATTAAATTAAGATTAAGAAATTGGTTGAGTAGATGTCTGAGTAGCAGTGGGTTGAGTTTCATTATGGGCCTAGAAAGCAAGTCAGTTTTCAGTTTAAGGTGTAACTGGTGTAGATTCAGGAGTTTGATCAAACAGGTGAACCTTAGTTTTCTTTTTGCTTTATTCAGTAGGTGTTTGCTCGTCCAATGTGTATTTATATGGCTCGACCCCAAGTACAGGGTATCAGTTGAAGCACAATAATCGGTAAGTACCGGATCGTGTTCACAGATAGCCTTAAGAAAAAATCAATGAACAACTAATTTGGGAAAAATCTTGAACGAAAATCAATCTCATAAAGAACGATAGGAGTTGAGTCGGTTTGAAAATGGTGGATTTGTTGAACTTTTTGTTAAAACTATTTAATCAAAATCTTGAATCCAAAACAAGCTTATAATGATTCACTTATAATTCCAAGGATTAACTACTCGATCTACCTTCAAAGAGGTAGATCGGAGGACATATTTATGTGAAAATCAATTTGGAATAACTCAATTCTAATTTGAATAAGAATTTAAGTCCAAAACTATGATGAGGTCACATATCAAACACATTATGTGCATAATTTATAGGTCATCCTTATAAATTCTAAACTTAGTAATCACCATACAAGTTAACAACACAAATGCATGATAATTCTAATCAGAATCCATAAGTATAAACCATAAACTATACAAATGAATAGTTTAAATGAAATCTTAACTCAAAATCAAAAATATTCAAATCAAAAATGAAATAAACCTTCAAAACTTTAAGAATTAAACAATCAGCCCATTTCCTCGGAAGCTATAAGCAAATCAACTACAAGACTTGCCTTTAATTCAAGCAATTGCTCTACTCACTCATAATGGAAATGAAAACACTTGAATATATATAAAATCTGCTCAAAATCTGGAATTCTGATGCAAAATCCAATAGAAATATAAACTTGATCACCTCTCTAAAATCTCTATCTACAAATGAAACTTTCCAAAACTGAAATGTACGTAATGAAAAGCTGCTCAGAACAACCTAGCTCATGTCTATTTATAATACAAATTGAAATTACTAAAACACCCTTTCCAAAATAACAGAACTGCAGGATTCCCGAATTTGCTAATTGGTTTGTACAAAAGTTCGAACAAACTTCTGGTTCAAACGAGGGTTTGAATAGATTCCTGCGACTTGATCATTTTTCTTCACTTGAGGATTGTCATGCCTTCTATTGATTGAACGACTGTTCAAACAGACTATGGTTCGAACAAGTGTTCGAACCATCTTTCCATACTTAGAATTTTTTCTGCCTCAAAACTTTACCTCTGCCTCTGTTGATCGAACAATTGTTAGAATAGATGTTTGTTCAAACCAACGTTAGAACAAGATCTTGACACTTAGAATTTTTTCAACTCTGAGGATGTTTCTTGGCCATTCTATTGTTAGAACCCATGTTCAAACACCATGTGGTTCAAACAAGTGTTTGAACAACTTTCCAGAGTCGGTCTCTTTCAACCTGATTTCTGTCATTTTTTGTTCAAATACTTGCAATTCATAATTGGCCTTCATTAATTCATCAAAACTCACATTTCTACTCTTTTAAACATGAATTAAGCTCAAACACCCTCAATTTAAGGCTTATGATTGTACTTTTTATACTACAATCAGCATGTTCCTTGGTTTTAGAACTATCCCCCTTATCATTCATTTTCCTAATGTAAGCTTTCTTAAGAAGAGTCATCTTCAATTAGCTCCAATTCAGCTCAATTTACTTCAGAAATAACTTATAGATACTCAAGATTCACAAATTCCCCTTTTTATCAATAAAAACCCCGACATCTTCTTCAACATGCAGTCAAGCTCACAATTCACAACAAATCCCCAACAACAACCAGTTTTCCATTCAAATGAAGTTGAAATTTAATACAGAATTGGAGCTCTACCTAAATCAACAATTGGGTGTCAAATTCGAGCTTCTGAGGTTTGGAAATGTACATTGATGGTGAACGAAGTTAGGTGAGATCTTTAGAACGACAAAATAGAGATGGGAGCTTTTAGTTCTCAATCTAGACCACGAGGTTCGCACCATTGTCTAAACCAAATAAGAAATGAGCCCTAAAAAAATTTAAAGTGTCTGATTTATATCTTGGAAAAAAAATTTAACTTACCGAATGGTTCAAACATTGGTGTGAATGGTCTTGTGATTTGAACAAATGTTTAATCAGACCATCTGCTTTGAGCTAGGTCAAACAAAAGTTTGAATAACCTACCTGCACGTTTTTGTCCGAACATCATCTGAACTAAATTTATATTAGAAGAATTTTGTTTGCTTCGAACTGAATCTGTGACCTTTTACAAGCTTCAAAATGTTCACAATGGATGTTTTGAATTGTCACTGGGAATTAAGACCTCTAATGACTCAAAAATCTAATAAAAAGAATGAATTTTTTTAAGCATACATGTTTACTCCTAATGTTCACATTAAGCATCAAACTTTTCCTAAATCAAAAACCATAGGTTTCTCCCCCCTCCCCGAACTCAAATTGGACGTTATCCTCAATGTTCATAACATAATGTAACCACATAATGTAAACCATGACTTGGTGAAATCAAGATGATTAGAAATTACCTCAAGATGTTGCAATCCAATAAACTCGATCTAAAATTAGAAACATCAGGACTAAATAACAAAGATTAGCATAATTTAACTTCCCTTCCTCCAACTTGAATACAATAAATTTTTACCATCATGAAAGGTTTAATATATAATGAAAAATGGATGAAAGTGTGAGCATGCAACCCACATGCTTAATATGCAAATGGAAAAAAACTAATCTACATTATTGTATAATTCATGCATTCAATCTCGTTCAATCAAAATGTGGTGGATCCTCTAGATCCTACACTCCAACTTTAACTACAAAATTCTCAAGATAAGGTTTCAATCTATGACCATTTATGTTCAACACACGCCCATCTTTTAGGTCTTCAATCTCACCTGCCTCACTTTTGGAGATGGACTTAACTATGAAATGACCTACCCGCCAAGACTTGAGTTTCTTAGGGAACAAATGGAGTTTGGAGTCATAGAGAAGTATCTTTTGATCAACACACAAGAATTTCTTCCGTATATAATTATCATGCAACTTTTTCATTTTGACCTTTAAGACAAATGCATCCTTTTTAAATTCCTCCAATTCACTAAGTTGGAATTTCCTATTGAGCCCAGCCTCATTTATGCTTTCATTCATTTGGCGTATAGCCCAATAGGCTTGGTGCTCCATCTCAACTGGGAAATGGCATGCCTTCCATAAACCAATTGATATGAGGACATCTCTAGAATAGTCTGATACGCATTGTGGTAAGCCCATAATATGTCAACCAATCTTAAGGACCAATCTTTTTTATTAGGATTCATAGTTTTTCTATAATTCCTTTTATCTCCTGGTTGGCTAACTCAGCTTAGCCACTTGTCTGGGGATGGCAAGTATAGCCAACCTTCCCCTATATTTCCATATTAGAATTCCCACAGGTTTATTACAAAAATGGGTACCACCATCACTAATCATTGCACGGGACATTCCAAAGTAAGAAAATATGTTTTCTTTTAAAATTTTGATGTATGTTTTCTTTTAAAATTTTGATGACCATCTTGTAGTCAATTGTTCGAGTCAGAAATGGTTCTAGAACTTAGACAAATAATCAATTACCAAAAGTATGTATTCAAGGCTAAAAGAATTAAGAAAGGGTCCCATGAAGCCTATCCCGACAATCAAAAATCTTAATTGCATACTTGGGGTGTAGAGGCATCATGTTCCTCATAGTCAAGGCTACTAGATTTTCACAATGGTCATAAGCCATGCCAAAGGCAAAAACATCCTTAAACATGTTTGGCAAGTAAAGGCCACATTGGAGGATCTTTGCAACAATCTTCTTTGCAGAGAAATGACCCCCATAAGCCAAAGTATGACAAAAAGTGATAACACTAAGTCTCATGATCAGGGATGCACTATCAAATTACTTGATTTGAATAATATTTAAAAAGATATGGTTTATCCTAAAAAAAAAATTCTAATATTCCAGAAGAATTTCTTGTGGTCAAGTGAGTTTGAATGAGTGGAATGCATCTGGTGGCCAAATAATTTGCAACATCTACATATCAGGGTGTGTGACTAGGTAACGTAGTACTTATTGGGGAATGTGGAAAACCTCAAGATCACGACTGTAGTGTATACTAAAAATACAAAAAAAAGAAAAATTACCAATCTAACCTACAAGTATAAGATCATACCTTTGAGATCTCTTTAGTTTGATCTCAGCAAATCCAAACTTTGGGCACTCAATGACTTTGATTCGACTATTCGATCTCAACCTTTAGCCATCTGTCGTATTCCTAAAAATACTTTCCTTCTCTCTCACAAGATGGTGGAATCTCCAACAGTCTCTAAGATTTCTTATTCTTCTTTCCCTAGCTACCAACAGAGAGAGTATTTATAGGGCTACAATAAGGACCAATAGGCAAATATGAAAATACTTTTTACGTAATCAAATCTCCTAATCCTACTTAGATTATAATTTAATTACGTAAATTATAATTCATTGCACTAAAAAATTATAATTGCACTCTTAATCATATTCGAAATTATTTTTTCGAGCCTTTAATATTAAATACTTATTATCTCCCCACGTTAAGATTTCAAATATCCACTAATTAAATTTAATTACTGACCATTTAATTTAATTGATTTCTTATTTTCCTTGAGACCTTTCCACTTAACTTATTTGACGTATCGGATTCAAAATCCACTTATAAGCTTCTTCAAGGGGATATCATCAATCCAATTTATCAGGACGTGGATTTCTTTAACTATTAATATTCGCCATATATATAATGTCATTACCCAACTCACTGAGTTTATTAACTCGTATAAAATCTCACTCTTTGTGTAATCAAAGTAATAATCACCATATACACGTGTCTAAGATTAGAATTCGGATTAAAAGTATGAGCAATCATAATAAGTATGAGATTTAAATTATTTTATAAAGTTAGTATAAAATAATTATCTCAACTGGGTTCAATTCAATACACACAAAGTGTACCAACACAAACAATTGGAAAATACTAAATAATGAATGGGAGCAACACAATCATAATATAAACTAAAAGTACTAAAAATTATTGAACAAAGTAAAAGTGATACCCAAAACTTAGCAGTTACAAATCAGAGTGAACTAAGAATGCTTCAAAAAAGTATATGTTATTCTTCATAAAATTACATCCTCCGGGAAGAATCGTATCGGCAATAAAAATTTGTACACACGAATTTCATCTTAAAAAATTAAACACAAAATAATTGCAAAAAACAAATTGATTTTTTACATTTGAAAGCACAATTTTTAGTATTTTTTGTCAAAATTTTTAAGTTGTAATTTTTGATATGTTTGATGAAACAAGTAGCAATTTTTAATAATTTTTAACAAATTTTGACAATTTTTACCAACTTTTGGTAACTTTTAAGTTGAAAAATTATTATACCTAAGCAAAAAAAAAAAAATTGGTAAAAATTAGTAGTTTGCTAAACACTAAAGAATCAAAAGTTGGTAATTTTTTGTTAAAACTTGTGACTCCAAACGTTTCCTTGTGAAAAATATATTACAATTTTTAAACTTTTAATCAAAAAAAATATACTTTGATTCTTCTCTTCAAAACATTAATGTTGATGCGACGGTTTAACCCTTGATCTCAAATAACACTTGAGTTTTCTTAATTCTCAGGGGCTTGGGCTTTGGTAGCTTGATTTAATAGAATTTTCCTGGCAAATAAAGGGGTGTTTCTTATTGATGTGTAGTAGAGTCACAATTAAATTTTACTTCTTTATTATATTTATTTTATTTATTAAAAAGAGATAAAACTAAGGAATTAAGGTAAGATTATATTACTTTAATAATTATCTCTCATTTATTTATCTTCTAAAAGGTAAAATTTAAGACACACAAGAAATATGATAAGATTTGATTTATTTATTTAATTAAATTTTTATTTAATATGTATAATATTTGATTTGACTAAAATTTATATTTAAAAACCTCCTTTGAGACTTGATTATGTAGATGACTTAAAGTGTCAAAAGTGAGTAGTTTTTGAACATAAAGAATTTAACACTATTGGGGAAACTGTTTGAATTCTGATTTTAGATATATATATTTACAATTCCTAACATCATGGAATTCCGAATCATAACTAAAATATAACTAACTTTATTGCTTTAGTCTACAAAACACATCACAACAAATAATATCACGCAGATTAAAGCAGCAGAGGCAAATCTCAATCCCATTATTTATTTATTTATTTATTTTTATATATATCAAAATTCCAATCAAATTAAGCGGAATATTCCGAGACAGTTAGTTTGTTCAACAGAGCAACCCACAACTGGATTTTTATGAACACAATCTCACAAAATGCAAGTTGTTTAGTGGGTCGCTCAGTGTACCACTGGTAATTTGACGTCAAATCAACTGCTTATCTCCACATCAAAGTATTCTGACATCAAATTTGATTTACAAATTTTCCAATAGGATTCCATAATGCATATATTATATAAACATATATGTATCAAATCAACTCCTTGCTACTGCTCATGCCGATCGAACTGGAATTTGTTTTTTTTTTATTTTTTTTTTTTGGACGGACAGAATGCTCACTTTTTTTTTTTTTAAATTCAACATTGTAGAAATGTTTTTTAACGGACACACACAGTGTTTGGATGAAAAAAAAAATACAAGAAAACTACATAAAAAATTAATGTAAAAGTAATATGTAACAAAATTTAATTTGAAAAAATTAATAATTTTTTTGTAATTTTGGTAGAGTTTGGTATGCTCTCTCTCTCTTTCTCTCTCTGAACAAAATGCTTCTCCTTTTTTGCAAAGCACTAACTCACACACTCTCTCTCTCTCTCTCTCTCTCTCTTTAATGTGCTTACTCTTTATATATATATATATGTTAATAACAAAACCAATGCGATGCATAAATTTGTTATATTATATATTTATTTAAATTTTTAATAAAACCTTATATAAATGATCATTTAAGAAAAATAATTTTTGTCAAATTATATGAAAAATTTTAATTAACTTGTTAAATAAAGATTTTAATTTAACAACAAATAACATGTATAATTAATTTATTTTACTTATTAAAATATCACATGATAAATAAATTGTGTTATCACTTAGTTACATTTTGTACAAGTTGAAATGTCAATACCTTTTGTCTCTTATCAGCATTATATGGATATTTTTTACATTGAGACAAATGGTTATTAAGACAACTAATATGACACTTGGACAGGCAAGTTCCTTACCACAATATTTGCAATTAGCTTCTTGATCACTAGGGATTTCACAATCAATTTTGATAAAATGATCCCACACCCAAGAATTTTTTTTTCTAGACCCCCTTGGCCTTGAAATAAGTTTGAGAGTTAGGTGGTTTTGAATGATTGACACTTGGATTATTTACGTCACTTGGAGTATTAACAACATCTCTGCTATAGTGCTTGTATTGTCACCCATACTTGACATCTGTGACAAAAATGCTCAGTTAAACTTCTAATTTGAATTTGAAGGATTGAAGATGATGGTGATAGATTTGAAATAATTATACGAAAATCCATAATATTAAAGATTCTATAAAATATAAAAATCTTAGCATAATATTAATTCTCAATTTAATTATTAAAGTAATTTTCCATATATCTTTGCAAATTTTTAGTTAATTAATAAAAAAATAAGTATACATAAGTTATTTCATTTATTTTCACTTTCTTTTTTCTTCACAAATCCAATTTTAAAAGAAAAATTAATATTATATATGCTTGGATTAAATATTTGTCAAGGAAAAAAAAATAAGTAGATTCAAAATTATTTCTAATGCTTAGTCTGCAATAAAAAATAAAAACCAAAAAAAAAAATTTGAAATCCAAGAGAAAATAAAAATAATTAAATTAAATAACTAGTTTATTAATGAAAGAGATTTATTTTTTCTTATAATTTCTAATACACTAAAAAAAAAGAAAAAAGAAAAAAAAAACATGTTCTACACCAATGGAAATTTAGTTTAGCCTACATTGAAAAATAAAAAAGAAAAAACATAAAATCTAAAACAAAATAAATTAATTAAATTAAAGAACTAGTTTATTAATGACAGAGATTTATTTTTTCTTATACTTTCTAGTGCACTAAAAAAAAAACATATTCCACGCCTATGAAAATTAGTCTACACTAAAAAAGAAAAAAGAAAAAAATTGAAATCTAAAAGAAAATAAAATTAATTAAATTAAATAACTAGTTTATTGATGAGGAGATTTTTTTTTTTTTTTTTTATACTTTCTAATGCACTAACATAAACAAATAAAAAAAAATGTTCCACGTGTATGAAACTTTAGGTTTCTTTCATATTACTGCAATCAACTCAAGTCTCAAATAAGAATTTTGAGACAAATTATTTGTTCCTTTACTGGCATCACGTGCTTAACAATTAAACCAACTTAGTCAACGATCCTTATTGAATTTCATAAGCAAAAAATAAATAATTTCTTATATAACTCAATAGAAGAGAGATGGAAAGAAAGCATAAAGGCGAAGAATAATCAAAAAATGACTTTATTAGGAACTGCGATGAGATCAACATACAAAGAGAGCAAATCTTATAAATGGCTATAATATCAACCATCATACGAATAGAGAAGGGGTTAAGGTGTACTTGATTAATTAACTTTTACCTTCTCCTCAAACAAAAAAAGATGGAAAATTCTTCTCTTCTCTTGGGTTTGCAGACAGACGAACGAAAGAGACGATAAGTCAAGCAGACGAACGAGAGAGGGTAGGTGGCTTTAGGGTTTGTAAGAAGTTAAGGTTTTTTTCTTTTATCTTTAAAAATGTATATAGTATATTAATATACAATAAATATATATTATATGATCTATATAATAATAATAAAATTGGGTCGGTTAACCAAACCGATGATTAATGTATATTAAAAATTGAACCAAAAATTGAAAATTAAACAAAAAAATAAAATCGAAACCAAAACTGTTGGTTTAGTTAATCACAATTTTTGATTCAGTTTGTTCGATTCAATTTGGTTTTTCGGTTTACTAGTTTTTTTGGTTACCCTTACCTGTCACAGGGTACGTAGGCAGCTTGAGCACATATCTTGAGTCCAATCACTCCAGTCTTTAGAGACCATCTTTTAGTTGACCTTCTAAACACTAGCTAAGCTCAGCAGATCACTTTTCATGCATTATATGTATTTAGGGTTGTACTACTATGATCATTATAAACCGAAATATTATTTTGTAAGATCACGACAGTAAATAGTGGAAAGGGACTCTGGATATCCGTAGGTGTCCAACCATAATAGTTTCTGTACGTAGTCGAACCTTCAGACGTGTTATTTCTAATTGTACAAACTAGTCGAGAGTCACTAAAAAAGGGCCATCTAATACATTTTTAATCATAGTCAAAATTCGGGTTTCTTGACATACCCAATTTAAAAGTACTAGGTGGCGACTCTTAGTCTCTACATTTAGACCCTATTTTCAAAATCAAAATATATTTTTACTATTTGGATGATCTCGGATGCATCATATCACAATAGAGACTAATGATCCACATCCGTCGGCTCAATGCGTGGATCTGATCACAACAATGGCCAAAAGGCGGTCTTTATCATTAATGAAAATGGTGATCCCATATAATTTTTAGACTTACTAGTGTTTAATCCAATCATGACTACTTCTCTCCTAGTTGGTCCACTTTTTAAATTTGTCTCGCCTAACACGATGATGTATTGCCTTGATAAGTGACTTATTCGATTATAGCAGTTCAATCACTATTTTTCAAACTATGGTTTCCTTTGGGACATTTCGCTTTCTAACTTTGGTGAATTATTTTATATTCCTAGATATTGGAAATGGATAGAGGATGTGCTTAGTCACAATTGGAAGGTTTTGACAGACACAAAGATATATAACACCGTTTATGCTTCCTTGTTCACGTATGACCACAATGAGAACCATGTTTGGCCATTTTTTGAATTTAGTGTTCTTCAACTAATACTCTCCATACTCTCATAGGAAGCTATCCATCTCATTATGGGACTTACGCAATATAGGTGGCTACCAATTCATGACATATTTTATGATGAAATCATCTAATATGGAAAAAGAAATGTCAGCCTTTGAGAAGAACAAAAAGTTACTTCTCCCTTTGAGTTGTAAAGTTTTGTTCTTAGTGTATTGCAAGCTGTAGACACCCTAATTTTGCCTCTTTACTTAAAATTTACAATATTTAAGTCTTTTAGTTAAGTGGTGCTTTACTGATTAAAATCTTTTAGTCGTAGGATATGTCAAAGTGTTAAAATTCAACAAAGAGCGAACAAACAGTAAAATGACAATTAAGTCCCTCGAAAAAGAAAAAAGTCAAGCTAGAAGCTAGATTAAGGTACAATGCCACTAAACTACATGGACATGAAACATCAAATCAAGAACTCCCATATTAACAAAATAGCTAGATTTCAAAACCAAGTCAATTTCGTCTAGAAATCAAGAATGGCTTCTACCAATGCGCCTAAAGGATAATATCGATCGAAGTACTTAGATCAATCCAGAAATACAGTATAAGACATAAAAAAAATCCTAGAACATGATAATGGATATATAGAACACAGCTCAGAATAGCCAAAATACTCCTCTAAATGTCATCTAGGTCCCGCCGACTCAAAATGACTCCTACCGACACAAAGGGAGCTTTCAAACGAAGTCAAAAAGAATCCCAAACTCACAGGGATAGTCAAGATGTAATTCGTGAAGTAACCCTCCTAGCTTAGCTGAACCATATCAAGCATTAGGATATGCCTTGGGAACTAAATCTTGAAAAGTCACCAACAACCCATCATTCACCAGAAACTCCTGAAGGTCAATTTGACATAATGGATTTCTCATGCCCAAAAACGTTAGGATGAGTCATCTCAGGGGAGCCCACAAGCGTCAAGAAAAATATTTAGGTGGGCCTCTTTCCATTTCAGCCTGTATTAGAGCAACAATTTTCAAATAAACCTAACTCGGTCTTGGAAAATCCAAATTGAATCAAATGTTGACCTAATTAGTTTAATTTTCTTCCAAGAGTGTCCAAAAGGTCTCTAAGACTCCCAAAACTTGTCCAAGACTTCCTGAAATGGCTCGAACATGTTAGGGCAAAAGATAAATCTCACCCTAACTAACTTGAGCTTGGATTTGCATGCCAAAATAGTCCGAAAGCCATTCACACCACCAAATGGGTTTTTCAAACCCTTCGTGGTGTGTTTTTTTGCCTATAAGGCCATTCTAGGGAGTAAGAAACTCTTAATTGGAAAATTCTAAGTTTTAAGTTTCAACTAGAAACTACCCAAGGCCATTATGAGCAATCTGATGCTTAGATTCTCATGTGGTTCATTTTTACAAGTCACTCATACCTAGACCTTGCTACACGTCAATTTTTGTTGTCGTCAGAAGCCGTATGCTCGGTTTAAGCAATTGACTCCTACTTGGGATATCCTAAGTTTCAAGTTTCAAGTAGAAACTTCAGGAGGCCATCTAAATAATCTAATGCTTGAATTCTTGTGTAGTTTATTTTCACAAGTCACTCGTGCCTAAAACTCACTATATGTCAAGTTCCGTTAACATCAGAGGTCGTATGCTCGGTTTGATCAATTAACTTCTCCTTGGAAAATCCTAAGTTTCAACTAAAGACTACCTAAGGCCATTCCAAGTAATCCGACACTCGAATTCTTGTGTAGTTCATTTCTATGAGTCATTCATACCTAGACCTCACTACACGTTGAGCTCCAATGACATCAAGGTTATATGCTTAGTTTAAGTACTTGACTCCAACTTGCAAAATCCTAAGTTTCAAGTTTCAACTAGAAACTACTCGAAACCATTTTGAGCAATTTGACACTCGGATTCTCACACAGTTCATTTTTTTAAGTCACTCATGCCTAGTGCTACACGTCAAGTTCAATTGACATCGAATGTCATATGCTCTGCTTGAGTAGTTGACTCATACTTGAGAAATCATAAGTTTCAACTATGTTCAACTCTACAGTTTAATTCTTTGCCCTAACATCTACGTTCAATTTTTAGATTAACTATCACAAACATTAATAGATATTAAAAAATGAGCATATATATGCAGAAGTAATAAAATGTTACTCAATCATGATCATTTGTAGATGTTGGAGGATGGCGTTTCCTAGTCACATCATCGGCATCTTAAATTCAATAGTTAAAAAATTAAGAGCCATCTAGTAGTCAAAAAAATAAAACTAAGAGATTTCGTAAACATTTGTTAAAGTTTTAATATGTTACATAAGTGGGAAGTGTGAATAATTCAAGAATTGCATACATCGATTTGTGCACCCTTTTCACAAGAACAACTAGTTTAAGTCTTAAAAGACCCAACTCGTCGCATCAAGGATGACAAATCGACTATCCTAATACAATTCTTGAACCGGTTTAAATTTACTTTTTAAAACATGGATGCAGGAATACATATGCATGATGATAACAATTAATAGACATTAATTATGCTCGATTGATTAATTACCTATATTCTCGTTGACTTTGCTACATTATCATGGAAGATTTGGAAGCAATAGGATCTTAAATGTCCGAAAAACTTATATTAGTTTAATTGAATAATTTTTTTTTCTTTTTTAGTTTAACAGAATAAGATTACTGTTAGGGACAGTATTGTAAATTGGCAAATCCATAATCAAAACAATGTGTGTCAGAATGATTTGTAACCTTAAGACTTCGTATAGGCTAAGTACTATAGTCATGGGGTAGTTTTAGAAGTCAAAAGATCTGAGAAAACCTAAAACAGATAAATACAGAACCATAAAGGAAGTGGAACGAGCTGCAGATGGCATTAACGTGGAAGACCGCAAGAAGAACGCGATTAGCCGTGAGAAAATGCCGAGACTGGAGATCAGAGAAAGTGTGGGTGCGGGATCCCTGCGAGAAGGCTCTTCCCATGATATGTTGATTCTGTCTTCGTTTTATCTGATGTTAATCCTTTTCGCCCCAGGTTTTTGTATGATATATAAGATGGGACGTATCTAGGGTTTCGTACATAGCCAGAGATAGAGAGAATACTCATTATTGTGAGCAATTCATATCCATTGTTCTCTCTATTGCTTAGCCAACCTTTTTTCATCTCTTGATCCGAAAGAGTTCGGATTCGTGTTGCGTGATCGCTGAGGATTCAGCACTTTGTGGATTCAACAGAACTACTGCAGAGTCAGTATAGTGCCTTTGAGGAGCTGGAGGGTTTTCGCTAAACGAGTTGATGAATCGTGGATTCGAGTAAATGTCAACAGAATATAGAGTCGAGGAGTCGATCTATAGTGAGTCTTGAGTTTGTAACCAACGCTTGATTTTAGTGAAAGTATTTGAGGTTTCCCTGTGTGGGTTTCCTCACCACATATATCGCCTTCTATATTATTGCTTATTTGATTGATTACCTGGGATATCTAGCACACTACGTAATTTCAATTACTATTGGTTTGTTCAAACAGATTTTGGCAAAGAATTTTTGGCCTGTGTCAAACATTTTAGAAATTTGTAGAGAGTTATTAGAATTTGTAACGATTCATAAAGACTTATAGAAATTTTCTTAGTTTGAAATATTTAGAGATTTTTAAAGATTTTCAGAACTATAAACAAGTCTTACATTATGTTTGAACGCTGAAAATTTTGAAGCGGTAAACGTTCCTTATCGATGGAATAATGATAAATTAACCAAGAATAAAAGTTAATATTAATTTAATTTTAGTAAAGTATTATAGCAAAAATAAATTAACATCATAATAATTTTTATTTTAATAATACTAATTTAATAGAATATATATAATAAAATATATAATGTTAACTAAAATTATTAATTATAAAAAATAACTTTATCATAGACTAATATTTTAATTGTAATTAATTTTAATAATGAATTATTATTAGTTTTAAATTACTTTATTTTTGTAAAATATTTTAATAAAACAACTAATCTAAGCTTATTCAAATAAACTAATAATTTTAATAAATTATATTAATACTATACATAATTAGTAAATTAAAATTTATGAGACATAATTCTTATTTAATAAATAATTTTAATCATAAATTAATATTTCAATAGTATTACTTTAATAAATAAACTAAAAGATATATCACTTAAATAATAATTTATTATTCATTACATATTATTTAGAAAAAAAATATTTGAATAACAAATTAATCTTAGTTTGATTAAATAAATTTTTATTTAAAAAATTTATTTTACTTATTAATTTATTGGTGAATGTTGACTAGGTTTTAATTTACATGGGTATCTTTCTTTTTTTAATTTTTTATTCTTCCTCCTCCTCCTCCTCCTTTAATAATAAAAGGATGTTGAATTAATTTTGAGGTTTTTTGAATTTTGAGGAATATTGAATCACTTATTTTTTGCGATTCAATTAATTTGTTCGTTATTATTTTTTTTTTATAGTGAGTGGATTTATTTTAATTTGTGTAATTTAATTTTATTTAGAATCTCTTGATACATTCAATATTACGAATTAAATTTGTACTATATTTTTATTTCAAAAATTTTTTTTAGACGTGTCTCAAATTATGAAAATTTTAAAATAAACAAAACTTAGAAACTAGATATTATTTTCTTAAAAATTAGGAATCTAACTCCCACTAAACCCCTAAACTAATTTGATATCAAAATGACAAAAATCATTACTTACTACTTCAGCATTTTTTAATTCAATTTATACACCAATTTAATCCATATCTTGGTATAAATTAATCTTAATTTCTGACAACATAAACTAATTAAATTTGCAATGTACGTACATGACATTCACAATAAAAAAAATAGTCCAGCAACAACATATAAATCACAAGTGAAATTACAAATAGAATTTAAATGAAATTTACATGAAATAAATATATATGAGATAAATTAAATTACAAACAACATACAAAATTACAAACAGCATATAAATGTACATTCCAGCAAAAGCATACAAAAAATTAACAACAAAATTTTCGAACAGTTCAGCCAAAAAAAATAAAACAACCGAGCAAAAAAAATAAAATAAAAAACCTTGCCGGTGAGGAACCGTACTCAATTTGCGACTAGAGGAGTTGAACGAGCTAACTAATCAACATGAGCAATGAGAGTGTGTGTGTGATGGAGAGGGGGAGAAATGCCCTAGGCACCAATATAGAAATTTTTTATATATTAGGTTTTAATATTAATGCATGATTTTTGAAAATAAAAATGTAATATATATATCATACATTACTATTAAAACCTAATATGTAAAAATTTCCATATTAATGCCTAAGAACTTAGAGAGAATGAGAGAGAGAGCGCTAATCTTCTAGCAGGAAAAGTTCTGACACCGACGACGAGAAGGGCGATAATAGAGGAGAGGAGAACAACAGAGAGAGTGAGAGAGAATGAGGGTAAAGAGCGAAGAGAGAGGGATTAGGGCCAGAATAAGCGGGATAGAGTAAATTTTTAGAGTTTATAAAGCGATTTTAGATGATTGTTTTATGCTGTTTCCTATTTTTCTAAAGCGATTGGTAAAAACACTTTAAACGAATGCTTAAAATCAGTCAATGGCTCCAATAACTTCACTTCTAGTAGTGTAAGAACTTAATAAGTCTTGATTTGTAACGATACTAGTCCTTAATTAGTAAATATTATGACCTTTTAGTTAGGATAAGGAGTTGAATTAATCCATTTAACATGGAAAGTTAAATATTTCAACGAATTAAAATTTTAACTTCAACATTTAAAATTCAAAGGTCACCCACAAAGAGAGATTTCAAAAACAAAAGGGCAAACTATAACTTACCACTAAAATGAGGAAAAATATTAGAAATATTATCAAATTCAAAGCCTAGATATGAATGAAATTGTGTTTGTATTTATAAATTTGAAATCTAAAAAATTTACTTTAAATATTCATTTAAAATTGTTTAAATATAACTTTGTATAAACCATTAGGTCTCGAATCTATGAAAAAAAATCAAACTAAATATTATGCTGACTGTCAATTACCTAACGCACAATCCTTTTCCTTTATCCAAGCTTGGAACCGACTATATCAAGATTACCCTAACATAGGTAGAATCTAAATATAAATTTATCTATCAGATTAAAATTTTATCATTTTGTATATCAAATTTAAAATTACCACAAAACGTAATTGTTTAAAACTTTTCAAAACAATGGCTCTACCATATTAGAAACTAGTGACACCATTACCACAGTAGTAATAATTACAAAAACTTTCAAAGGATTATTATATAAATTAACTCTTACATTATCACCTAAATTAACTCTTATCCCTTATATTTTTATAAAATTTAATTTCAAATCCATTGATTGAAATTCTTAATCAGCGAACAGAGGCTCAATAATTTTCTCAATACACTCTTTTTTACGAGAAAAAGAGAAAAATTGAGTGCTTCAAATGTGGGAAAAGCAAACTAGCAAAAACTAGAACTCTCCCTTGTAAACCAGGCTAAGATGACGGGCAATCCACGGAAAAACATGAAATGCAGAAGTAATTCTACTGTGAGCCGTTCAACTAAAATTAGATAATTTACAACAAAAGTAAATTTAAAAATTTTAATCAAGAATTTTTAAATTTATTTTTGTTGCAAAATTAAACGAGTCACAACTTCAATATCACATTACTAACAATGTTAATCACCTTTTCTTCCATGCTTACGTTCATCTAGTCAGATTATTCAATGGCTCACCGTAAAAAAACCTACAAAGTTCATTTATGTAATACGAAAACAAGAGGGAATTTCAAGTAAAATAATTTATAAGTGAGAATAAATGCACTCTACCATTAGTTTCTCCCACTCTGTATAGTTTTAATGAAAAAAAATAATATGGAATAAGTAGAACTAATGAAAGAATATATTTATCATTCCTCATAATTTATATAGCAACAGAGAATTATGTTCTGCAAGCTAATTCATATATACCATTCCAGTGAAGGACAACGCCAAAAGTACCCCAAAAATACGACCGGGAACACAGCAAAACCAGCGAAATATTGTATCCCGAATGAAAATTTAACATGTACGTTAGTTGTTCATCATCCCACCCAAAAAAAAAAGGTGAATAAAGAAAAAGCTGTAGCTAAGCACATTACAAAAATCTTTATCAAAGATATTCCAAGTAAATAGTGTCAAACCCACTTGGTTCGGACTTTTTCTATGCAGCACCTAGTTTTTGTTTCTCCTCCCAAAAGCTAGCCACCTCCAGACTTCAGTGTATTGCTTAGCCTATAAAAACAGGTAATTATTACTAGGCT
>QLOD02000001.1:24795392-24821990 GCA_003260245.2 Sideroxylon spinosum | reverse complement strand
GTAATTAATTTGATTAATATAAAATATATTTTATTAAATAAATTAATTTAATTTAGTAATTAATTTAATTAATATAATAATTATTTTTGAATTATTTTTAATAAATAATAAAATTTAATTAATTAATTTAACTTAAATGTTATACTTAATTTAATTTAATTAATTTAACTAATATTGAATATATTTTACTAAATTATTTTTAATAAATATCACATTAGATTAATTAATTAAATTTAATTTAATAATTAATTTAATTTAGTTATTTTTAACTAATGTTAAATATATTTTATTAAATCATTTTTAATAAATATCATAATTAATTTATTTGAATTATTATGAAATATATTTTAGTAAATATTATAATGAAATTATAATTAACATATTTTATATTTATTGGATTAAATGATATAGTAATTATACTTATTCAAAATTAAAAAAATAATATAATTAAATTAATATGAAATATATTTGTTAATTCTATAAAATTTTGGAAACTAATATAATTAAATATTTATGAAAATGAAAAAATTAATAATTAATAATTATAAACAAAACTGTATTTCCAAACACAGTTTCGGTTTTCGTTTTAGAAAAAAATAAACAACAACAAAAAACACAAAACACAAAACAACAATAGAAAAACGACAGCGTTGTCAAATAGGCCCATATCTTCTTCATTTCTCATCTATTTATAGTTTTTCAGGCACGTGTCAATCTTTTTTGTAAGATAAACCTACCCAAATATCTCGGGTGGCAGAGCGGCTCAGGTTAGAACCACGTTGGACAGCTGAAAACAAAACCACCAGAGCTTTCTCGAACAACGGATGCAAATATCGTTTTTGAACCTAATAATAAATGCGTTCTGAAAAGTAGCCGTTGCCACAGCCGCCACTTTGTCTCCTTTCCTGATATACAACATATACCCTTGATCAATTTAGATGTATGCCATGCATTTGAATCCCCCTCCAATCGCCTGCTAGCACCTGCGCTTGTGGAGTGTTCAGCACAGGTGGAAGGGCTAAAAATGGTGTTAAAGATATATAATGCTCGGACCATATTTGAGTTGATGGGCATTCTTTTCGTACTTGATAGTGTATACAAAGTAATGCTATAAATATATGTTGTGCATGCTAGGAAATATGGAGGCACCATAATAAGTCTAGTCTAATTGCCACTGACATGAGGTTAGGCCTAGGTATGTGTCGTGTGGGACACACCAAGGGTTTTTTTTAACCATAAACACCACATGTTGCCCCTTTGTTTTCCGCCTCTTCATATTTTCTCTCTATAAATCCACCTTCCCCACATCTCTGGAGGTTTTTTGCATTCTTTAGTTTTCAAAGCTTCTACTAGATTGTTCGTCTTAAATCTGTTCTAGCATATCTTCACCTGAGCTTTCTTTTTGTTCAACCAGAGTTTTCGCCATTGTATCATAACTGGGTGAGTGTCTATCTTCATTCTTTAATCTTGTTTTTGTTTTTTGTTAGAATGGGGAAGTTTTTAAACGCCCTTAGGAAATTGGGGGGTATAGAAGCTTTTAGGGCTAGGCACCAAATCCTAAAATCTATTCGACTTGCCTTCTTAATGCCAATGATTTCAGCATTGCCGAAAATAGAGGCTCTGAGTGGACTCGACGGCCTGTAGTAGCCATAGAGGAGTGTGGGGTTACTTTGCTACCCCTGCCCCTTATTCGACGTTTCCTCTCATGGGTCGAGATATAACTTGGGTAGTTAGTCTCAAACGGGTATAGGATATTGGTGGGAGTTATAGAGCTCAGTAGGATTCTGAAAGTTAACCTGGGTCCTTCTGAAATCCCACACTGTTATGCAGTCGCTCCATCAAAGAGCGGCCGACACTACCTAATATGCTGCATTAAAGATAAACCTTGTGCACGTCTTCCCTAACTCGAGCACAAACTTACTAGACAACCACATCCTGGTCGGAGGTGATTAGCAATGGTTGCCAGGGGAAGATAGGCATGACAAAGTTCTGAGGACCCAGGGGGCTTAGGTAGCTACTTTTTTCTTATCCCGACTTCTATCAAGTTTCTTTTATGTTTGGAGGCTAACTAGTCTTCTTTTCTTTTATCTTTGTGTAGATATGCATTCCAACATGGGGTACACCAATTCGAATAGTGTGAACATCAGTGAGATTGTCGGAATTCTCTTTCGTAGAGGAGATGGGACATTAAAGGGTGTTTAGCTCGGACGTTGTCAGTCCTAGTTAACTCTAAAGAGTTTTAGATTGGCATCCACCAATCAGAGACAAATTTTATGGGTCGCCTTGAAAGTACCGACGAAATGCTGCTAAGGAATCTACCAGTAGTAATGGGGAAAGGCCCAAGCACAAAGGGCAAGATGGAAACTATGGAGAAAATAAAATCTACCATGCCTCCTTCTCCCCCAGCTACTCGTATCGTTCCAAAAGAGTGATCAACGGTAGTCAGTGAAAGTCCTAGTAGCAATTGACCTATTAACATTGATCATAAGCCTGATATGGAGCGTCAAGCTGAAGACTTCATTATCAACCCTATGATTAATAAAAGGCCAATCACTACTAGAGATTCTGCAATCTCGGATCAAGAATTGGCGATGTTGATCACCAATGCTTCAACGCTTCTTAATGATTGGGAGTATATTAGGGATCTACCAAACGAGCAATGGTTCTTTCGGTTTGTGCAGTACTCCCTCCTGGTCAGTTCGGAATACTCCCGAGTTTATTTTCTTCTGCTAATAAAATTCTCACTTTCTCTTTTCCTTGTTTGCAGAGTGCCCCATTCCTTAGGGATGCTGATTGGCACTTTAGGTGCACCACGAAGAGCCTTCAAAAGGCCGAGGTAGAGGCCAACGCTCAACATGTGCAAGTTGAGAAGACCGAAGAGAATGTGTAGTCTGCCTGGCTTTACAATGAAGAGCTCTCCAGAAAGAGCAAGCAATTTGAGTCTAACCTTGCCACCACTTAACGAGGTTTTGAATTGCAAATAAGAAGGCGATCAAGGCTGAGGGCAAGCTTCAAGAGGAGCAAAAGAAGGCCTACTTAGAAGGGTACAAGGCCGTCGGTGATGATTACTAAAAATTGGTTTTCCCCACGGTGAACAGATACTACCAAAAAGGTTGGGTGGACGCCCATAACAAATCTGGCAACCTTCGGATTCCAACCTTTTCACATCCTTTAAGTGGCCAAAGAATGAGACGGAGTTTTTTCCCTTAGACAATCAGGATGACGGGGAGAGCTTGTCTGCATCTGATGAGGAAGATACTACCCTCAAATACCAAGGTCAGAAGTGGCCAGTTGATTACACTTGAAAAGTACAATTATAAACCTCATAAGTTAAATTAAAGCATGCATACATTTAATAAATTTTCATGTTTTGTTAAATTGTATCACTTAGTTTGTTCTCTTTGATTCAGGAAATAAGAGCAAATAATTGTGATTAGTGGCAATGAGGATGAGGAAAATAATAAAAACGTGCCTTCAATACCCACACAAAGAGCTCTGATTCGGACTAAGGATGAGAAAAGCAAAGCAGAAAGTCAGAGTACTACACTATGGTCTGGACCATCTCCCCAACTATCCGGACCACTGCAACATAAATAAAAAGAGATCGAGCTGCTGTGGTTCGGACCGTAGCCACAGATGGTCTAGACTACTGGGAAATTTTAGGTGCTATTTTGTTTTTTTTTTTTTTTTTAAGTTTTTTTAAGGGCTCTATAAATAGAACCTTTAAGGGGATGTTTTGAGACTTCGTTCCTGCCGTCGTATAGAGTTTTTAGAGATTTTTTCTAGGATTTCTTTAGTTTCTTTTGAATGTTTTGAAGAATGTTCATGCGAATGTTAGGAGTTTTCATTGGCACATTATTGACGTTGATTACTTTTCGCTTTGTTTCGAAGTACGGTATTTAAAGTTTCAATTTAATTCAATGAATGCTATTCCCTATCTTGTTTTTATTTTTATTTCTTGGGTTGTTATTAATTCCATGTTTGGCTAAATCCCTCGTTCTTGATTCAACGAATCAAAAAAGGGTGGATTATTATGAACATTGTGATGTGCGTGTTGTGTAAAAACATACATGTATAGATCTATACTTTTAGATTTAATTTTATTCATTTCAAAACTATTTGAAAACAAAAAAACCATTGATCACATTTTCTGTAATTTCTTATATACTTTTGAGATGAATATGTTAAATCTAAATCCTAATATTATTAAAAGGAACTTCATCCGGTTTTATATAATCCTAAACGTGAATATAAAATTGAGTTAGAGATTTTTATAAGCTTTCACGAAAACATCTTTCTGATTTATTTTTGCTTTACATGAAACTTAGATTGTGACCTAAAAGCGCATCACTTTGTGGAATAATCAATCCACTCCGAATTGAAAGTTGAATCATGATCTTTATCCATTAGTTACGTTACATCTTTTGATTTTACTTATTTGTTGCTTTAAATTCTGAATTTTAATCTTTTGTTTAGATTGAGTTTAGTTGAGAAATTTACAATTACTTATACTTTGAAATCAACCCAAAACCTCCAAACACTTGAAATCATTACTTTTGAACTGGGTAGTAAATTACTTTCATCTTTGGAAACTTAAAAATTAAAACAATAGGTTCCTTGTGGATTCGACCTCTTTCTTATTGAATTAAAATTACATTGCACACTATTGCACTTGGGGGTATTTTTAGACATAATTTCTAGAGGTAGTCACCCGTAGGAAATAACATACGGTCGTTGATTTCGGAGATGTTTGCAAAGCACTTAGTTTTTAGGATTTTTTTTTTTCTTTTTATGAACCTGACCTTTTGTAGCTTTAGGCGGTTAGCCCTCCTTTTTTTATAAATTATTTTTTTTTTGCTTCCTTGTATTTCCGAGCAGATTACATTATTAGCTGAATGCAAGTGACCCAAACTGTGACACATAAATAACTTTTTGTCAATAATTAAGCCCGATCAAGTCCATTCGAGCTTTAACTTGAATAATCTTTATTGAAAAAATTGAATTTGTAGAACTTAGCAAGTGTACTTAACCTTGAACACTTATGAATAATCTTTACTATAAAAATTGAATTTGTAGAACTCACCAGGTGTACTCGAGCTTGAACAGTTTGGAATAATCTTCAATGTAAAAATTGAAATTGTAGAATTCACCAATTGTACCGAGCTGGGGCCCTTATGGATAATTTTTGATGCAAAACTTAATTTGAATGTGAACAACCCTCGTGGGGATGTATTGCATCATGGATTGAGTAACATTACACAGAGATTACCCAAGTAGGGCTTTTCATGACTTTATGATATAGGCTATAGCCAAATAGAGATCTTTAATGTACTAGATTTCATATTTTAGGTTTGGCATTTGGTCATCCAAAGGTAATCTACTAGCCAAACAATGGGCATATGTCAAGTGTGACTGTGATTGACATGAGCGGGTCAGGTGGTCGAACTGTGTCTTTGTGCCAAGTATAGGTATGAACGATCTAAGTAGGTCAAATGGCCTTGTGCCAGGTTTGGCTATGATCATCTGAGCGGGTTAGATGGACAAATCGTGGCCTTGTGCTAGGTTTATCTATGACCAATCTAAGTGGGTTAAATAGTTGAACCGTGGCCTTGTGCCAAGTCTGGCTATGATTGATCTGAGCGGATTAGACGGTCGAATAATGGCCCTGTGCCAGGTTTTTACCTTAACAAAAAGAAGAAAGAAATATGATGATAAAGTATAGGCATTTGTCATTCATCGTTGTAACCTTACATTAGTGATTATAGACTCACAAGTTGATAACATTTCATGGCCTTATAACTTCTTTTCCTTCCATGTCTTCCAGGCAGTAAGCTTTATTACTGACTACTTCGATTACCTTGTGGGCCTAGATTTTCATCGGTGGGGTTTCTCGTTGCCAGCATCACATTTTTGAAAACAAGATCGTCCACCTTGACAGACTTTGCTTGAAGATGCTTGCTCCGTGATTTTTTCAACTGGTTCTAGTATGAGGCCATCCGATTCTGGGTGAGCTCTCTCCTTTTATCCAACACGTTCAAGCTTCTTTGAAGTGCCACGTTATTACTATCTTAGGAGAAGATTAGTGCCTGAATTCTCGGTATGTCGATTTTTTCAGGGGTATGATTGCTTCTGTTTTGTATGCTAATGAGAATGGAGTTTCTCCAGTTAATCGATGTAGAGTAGCTTAGTAGGCCCAGACACAGTCGATAATGCTTCCACTCATCGTCTTTTAGCTTGTTCCAAGTGCTTCTTAATGGCACTTAATAGTATCTTGTTGGAGGACTCAGCTTGGCCATTGATTTGAGGGTACGTGAATATGGAGTGGTTATTACAAACTCTTAGGTCAAACTAGAATTCTCTAAACGCATTACTGTCAAATTATGTGCCGTTATCGATGATCAAACTATAAGGGACCTTGTACCTCATTATTAGGCTCTTCCATACAAATCTTCTAATGTTGGAGTCTTTGATGGTGTTAAGGGGTTCAGCTTTTATCCGTTTAATAAAATAATCTGTTGTTGCAATGAGCCATCGTTGTCCTCCTGGAGAATCGGAAGGGGTCCGACTCTATCCAGCCCCCCATTGTGTGAAGGGCCATGGACTAGTCAAAAGACTCATGTCTTGTGCTGGTTAAGGACCTATGGGTGGGAATCTTTAACATTTGTCACACTTTATTGAAACCGAATGGCGTCCTTCTGCATGTGAGGCCACTAGTACCCCTGTTACATTACTCGAGCTGCAATGGACCGTCCCTAAGCATGTGCCACGTAACTCCTTCAATTGGTCCTATACTTAGTCGACGATTTTTTGTATAGTTGTTGGTTAAGGGATAACTAGAATCTCGTTGCCTTGCTTCTAATCTTGATAGCTTTCTTTCGATCTTCTGATAGCACATCATTCTTCAAGTACTGAATAATCAGGTCCATCCAGCTCGATGTAGGGGAGTTTGTTAGCATGGCATGATCAAACTTCTGTATGTTTGGGTAGAATAACCTCTCCATCATGATACTCCTTGTCCCTCCGTTTTATATTGCTACTCCCAAGACAGTGGGAGCGTCTACTCAACTATTTTTCTTTCTCTCTTGAGCTCCATCACTTCGAACTTTGCAATCGATGCCCAAGCCAACTCATTGTACGTCATCATGTTTTCTTACTAGACCTCATAGTTTCTATTCAACTGATTGAGAATCAGTTGTGAATCTGAACATATAGTGACCTTTCGAGCGTATTGCTGAGGGCCAACTGTAAGTCGATCAGCAACGCTTCATATTTAGCTTCATTATTAGTCGCCGGAACTTGAGCTCTACTACATGTTCTTACACATCGCCCTCTAGGGACATCAACACTATGCCAGACCCCGAACATTCTTTTATTGTAGCTCCATCTACTTGAATTCTCTAAGTCTCTTCATTGGTTACCTCCACCATGTTGCATTGGTTAATGCCGAATGGGGAGATGAATTCGGTCACGAAGTCTGCTAAAACTTGTTCTTCAATAGTTGTTCTTGGTGTAAAGCTAATATCATATGGCCTGAGCTCCTCCGCCCATTTAGCCATTCTCCCTGATACGCCAACCTTTCCCAACGTAGATTGGTTGAGCTAGAAAGTAATGTGATAATTTCCTTGGTGCCACCATTCATGCTAGCACCAGCTTCTCGATAGGTATGTATCTTTGCTTAGCACTGACCATTGTTTTGCTAACATAGTAGACCGATCACTATACTTTATTTTCTTCCTTTGTAAGTCTACCGCACTTACTGAATGTTCAGACAACGCGAGATATAAATGTAGTTTCTCTCTAGATTGTAGTATTGATAGAAGTTGAGAGGATGGCAAGTATGCTTTCAATTCTTCAAATGCCCGATCACACTCTTCATCCTAGTAAAGGATTCTCTTTCATTTTAGCAACTTGAAGAAAAGTCGACACCATTAGAAGTCCTGTTGATTAAAAAATATGATGCCTTCACCATACCGATTAATCTTTGCACTTCCTTCACTAGGGTCAGCCGACGCAATTTCTAAATGAAGGATATTTAATTGGGATCGGCTTCTATTCCTTTCCTGGTAACTAGATGTCTAAGAAACTTCCATGAGCCTACCCTAAAGGCATACTTGGCTGCATTCAGTGGCAGATCATACTTTTTGAGGATCCCAAATACCTCCTTGAGGTCAGACCAGTGATTCGTCCTTGATTTGCTTTTAAAGACTATATCGTCAATATACACCTCGATCGTTTTGTCTATCCAAGTATCGAACAATTTACTGACTAACCTTTGATAGGTGGCATTGTCGTGTTTAAGCCTGAAGGGCATCACCTTATAATGGTAGACTCCGTGCGGCGTAATGAATGTCGTTTTCTCCCGGTCTAGTCCGAAGATGGGAATTTGGTGGTAACCTTGATAGGCATCTAGAAAGCTCATCATTTTGTCCCTGGTAGTAGCATTTTTTTTAGTTGGTCGATCTCTGGAAATGGGAAGGGTTTTCTTTAGGCAGGCTTTTTTAAGGTTAGTGAAATTAACGTAAACCCTACACTTGTTATTTTTTCTTTTTGACAACCACCGTGTTGGAGAGCCATTCCGGTAGTTGATCTCCCGGATTGCATCTGCCCCTAGTAGCCTTCTGACCTCTTCTACCACCTCTTTTGTATGTGTTGGCAACAACCTCTTATCTTTTAAATTATCGATTTCTTGCTCAGTAGCATGCTAAGTTTGTGGCTCATGACATTTCGATTGATTCCCGGTATGTTATGCGGGGTCTATGCAAACACCCGTAAATTTTGTTTCATCAATGTAACCAGCTCCTATTTTTCTTGCTTATTGAGGTTTTTTCTGATGAGGAAAAATCTCTCCAAGTCGGACTCATGGGCGGGGATAGCCTTCAAGTCCTGAACGGCCTTTTCATCATGTCTTTTTCCAACGTCTTCTAAGTTCGGTGTGTCTTCTGAACTTATTACGGACTTGACCGCATTAGGGATGTTTCTCGTTCCGATAGCAATCGTAAAGCACTTCTTGAATATTATCTAATCCCCCCTGATTGAGAATGCACCATGTGGGGTTGAGAACTTGATCATTTGGTGGTATGTGGATGGGATGGTCTTCCTTTTATGCAGCCACAGATGCCCTATTATGGCATTATATGAGGTTGGGACGTCGACCAACTAGAACTCCGTTTGTAGCTCCATGGGTCCAACTCGGATGGGATAGTGACCCGTTCGAGGGGCTATACTAGTGCTGAGCTAAACCCAATCAGAGAGAAATGAGCAACGGTAATATCAAAATCTGCCAAGCCGAGCTCCTTGAATAGTCTATGATACATGACTTCTATGTAGCTGCCCTGGTTGATGAGGGAACAGCGCACTTTACAGTCATCGATCCCCAAAAAGAGCCACACCCTCCACATGAGAGGCCAAGTCGCTCGGCCATCGTGCGAGACCCAACCTCCTCCTGCGACGTCCAAACATATCTGTTTTCATGTTCATAAGATAGATTGATTAAAATTTCAATAAAAAACTATTGAAAATAAAATTTGAATGTAGAACAAAGTGCACAATCCTTCACTGGTCATGTGAGTCAACAGTATCTACTTCAATGGTCTCCTAGCCAAATTAACATCTTCTTTACACTAAACGATTGCATCCTAGTCAAGAGCTTGATAGGCGAATGCATCAATATTTGGTTCGTCACATTCGATTTGATACGTGCTCCGTCTTAATATTTTAACCGCAACTTGCTAATTAGGGTTTGCTGGATCTCGGACATAATAAACTTACCCTACCATTGATCCAAGTATGTACGGTTCATTATTTATTAACTAATTAAATATTATTAATTCAATACTACTAATTACCTAATGATAATACTATAATATTATTAATTTACCTAATTTTCCTATATTATTAACTAATTAAATACTATTAATTAATTATTGCTAATCACCTAATACTATAATACTATATATTATTACTACTTACTTGCTATTAATAAACTATTACTATATACGATTAAAAAACTATTATTAAATATTATTAGTTAACTATTACTATTAAATAATTATAATATTATTATCTTAGACCATTTTCTTATATTATTAATTTTGGACAGGATTGGGCCCAAGAAAAATATTGGATTGGACTCAAGTAAAATGTTGGATTAAGCTAATAAATTAAGATTAGGAATTTGAATGTTATCGTAATTTAACTATTGGTACTTAATTACTGTTATTAATATTAATTTCACTATTAATTACATTGTGTTGATGTTGGTATTATTAATTTATCATTATTCTCATTAGGGTTTATAAATTATATTATTATTTGAATGATTACTATCATTATCGTATGGCTATGTGCATTATTACTATTATTCAATTAAAATTTTGTAATTTGAAACTGAAAATTTTAAAAAGTTATTACTCAAATAAATTAACTAAAAATAAAAGTTGGACACAACAAAAAATTATATGACACAAACAAATTAACAACAAATTGGCAACAAAATAAACTCTTCACAAAATCAACAATTTGTTTTGATATATCTACCGTAATTTAACTAATTAATTCATATAATTAAATATCATTAATTTAACTAATTATATTATATTGATGTTTAAATTTTGTTGATAAATAAAATGTAAAAATTTACAAAAAAGTAAAACTATATTTATAATTAAAAAAGTTTGCATTTAAATAATTAAATTAAAAACTTGAAATCTAAACACTTTTTGTTAAGGCCAGAAAATACCCTTAATTTCACGCATAAAAGCGAATTGACTTTTTGTTAGGAGTTAATTTTAATTTACTTTTTTGAATTTTAAAAAAATTAAAAATACACGTATTTACAATTCCAAATACGTTAGTTCAATTTTTTTCTATTTAAATTAATTTTATAAATGTTTAATTAATACCGTGTCAAAAATTAAGTCCAATTTATATTTTTGAATTTAAGAAAAATTAAACGTTCACTCAATCCTAATTTCAAATATCTTAGTTCAATAAAATAGAAAAATTGTCCAAAATAACCTTTTTCTGTTTAAAATAATTTTCATAATTGTTTTAATGAATATTTTATCAAAAATTAAGTTTTTCCTAATTAGAATTATCTTTATAATTGCTTTAATGAATGGTAATGTTAGTATAATTTTCCAAAGAATTATGTTTTTTTTGTCTGGAGTTAATAAGACATTAGTTTTTTTTAATTTAAAATTATTCTCATTGTTGCTTTAATGAATGGAAATAATTACATAAATTATTAAAGAATTTATATTTTTCGGTTACTAGTAACTTAATTTTATATTTACATTTAAGAAAAAAAAAACTAAACATTCACTGCTTTATAAATTTTCAAAGAATTTAGTCCAATAAAATATAACATTTGTCCAAATTAACTTTATTTGATTTAAAATGATTTTCATAATTTTTTTAATGAATACTTTGCAAAAAATTAATTATATTATACTTAAAATTATTTTTATAATTGCTTTAACGAATGGTAGTGATATATATATATATATATTATCAAAAAAAATTATATTTTATAGCTAGTAGTTAATTTAAATTTAATTGTTTCAAGTTAAAATGATATTTAAATTTAAAGAAAATTTGAACAGGCACTCCTTTATAATTTCAAATAATTTAGTTCAACAAAATAAAAAATTTGTCCAAATTTACTCTTTTTTACTCAAAATGATTTTCATTATTATTTTAATGAATACTTTGTCAAAAGTTAAATTTTTTTCTATTTAAAATTATTTTTGTAATTGCTTTATTGAATGGTAATAATATATATAAATTTCTTAAGAAATTATTTTTTTTGTTAGGAGTTAATTTAAATTTAAATTTTTTCAATTTAAATATAGTTAAATTTCAAAAAATAAACATTCTTTCCTTTATAATTTCAAAGTTTTACTTTAATAAAATTACAAAGGTGTCCAAAATTACTTTTTTTATTAAAAATTATTTTCATAATTGTTTTACTGTTTACTTTGTCAAAATTTTGTTTTTTTCTCTTCCAAATTAGTTTATACTTGTTTCAATTTAAATTTCATATTTCTAAATTTAAAAATATTGTGTAGTTTAAAAAAATTCAACATTCCTCCACAAAATTAAAAACATTCATTTATTTGCAATTGCTAAAAAAAATACATAAACAAAATAATTGTCACCCACACAGAATCACTGCGTTAACCCCCATCAATAGTACAGCATAAAAAAATTTAATCATCATCATCATCTTACAATTAACAACAAATCAAATAACAAACTTCCTCAACATTTCATACCCACCAAAAAAAAAAAAAAATAGAAAACAATAGTTAAAAAAAAAAAAGATTTCTATAGCTCTTATATGCTTCCCGGACATATTTCCCCGAACATGCAACAACAAAAATTAATAAAAAAAAGAAGAAAATAGTATGTTTAGCGATTTAATCTAAACAAAAAACCACAAGAAAAAAAACCAAAAATAAAAAAGCGTTTAGAGAGAGTGAGAAAATGGGTGGAAGGAGAAAGGAAAAAGATGGAGGAAAGAGAAAGGGGCGCTTACCAGCAGCGACCGACAGGGAATGGCAGCAGCGGTAGTGCAACAGCGGCGGAGAAGGGGAAGGGGGTTTCAGGGAAAAAAGGTGGAGAAGGGAGAGAAAAAGAGGAGCTCATGGGTTTTTTAAGAGGATATTGGCGATTGCCAATAGCAGTCGCTATTACATAGTTTAGCGGTCGCCTAAAATATTCAATTGCATTGCAGGCTTTTTGCGACCAGCTATCCAAGGACCAGTAAAAACAGATTGCTAATGTTGTAATAGAGACCACCAAAAGCGGTCGCCCAAGTTTCTCCTCCGCATCTACACCATTTTCTCATTGTGAATAAAATTTAAAAAAACTAATATTAACAATCACATTAAAAATAGAATAAAATCTAAAAAAGTTAGACCTTATATATTTTACTGAACGAATTAAAAAATAAGTTAAAACATAAATACATAAACAAAAATAATTTTATTATAAAGGAATATCATTTAATAAACATAAACATAGCAAACTCATTTGCATTCTTAATGACCCAAAAAAATTGACATGCAATATTATACTCTATGGACTCCCTCCCTCTTAACCATGTTAATTATAAATAAAAGCCATCGTATTTTTTAAGCTTGCTATGTGTATTAAAATTTCATATGAATTCGTATTCTATTTTAAATAGAAATATATTATCTAATCCAATACATATCATATATTTGATAATAATTAATTGAAATTACCCAATTATGTTAGAATTAAAACATATATTTTATACAATATTAAGATAATAATAAAAATTACATTGTATTTATGGGTTAACTATAGCTTGGCAGTGAAACTTGAAAGCCATTTCTCTTGGGCAGTAAATTAAAGCGCATGAATTGGATCACACGGCACAGAGTAATTAAAATCATGTATTCGTTTCCATTCAACGAGTAGGCTGGTTAATAAGTATACACATCAACCAAGATTTATGCACAGTTTACAAAGTGCATGCACGGAGCAATTTCATTCATATTTTTACCAATACAACTATTATACTTAAGCGATGCATCTTTTATACACTATTATACCTAAAAGTAATACTGAATTTATCCTTTAAAAACAAGACCAAGATTAATATTGACACATTTGTCACAACTTTGAACCTGGAGCTTTCCTAAAAATTCTGTTTCTCACAACCCACATCACCTCACAGTTCCTTTGTTGCTAGTTGTTCCCTCAGTTCTTTAAGAATTTTGTTAAAAAGCAATTGAGAAATTAAGTCCCCATGAATGAAGTTCCTAATATGATGAATGGATGAATCATAAACATAAAAAAATAAAATTGATTCATTGTATCAGAAGAATTAAAGCAAAATCAAAAGAAAAAGCCTCACTTGTGATCATGCTCAACCACTAAAGAGGCTCTAGAAGATAAGCATGGCCACCAACACCTAACCAAAACAAAAATCGAAGACCTATTACTGTAAATCCAAAACTTAGAAAGAAAAATCTTAAAAAAATAATAGATAGAAAAAATTTCAAAGAAGAAAAGATGGAAAATAAATTACCGACTCTAATGCGAGAAGCAACAGCTACTTTTCTGACAACTTTGTTCTGGACGAAGAAGTTCCTTCTTATGAACACACTCGACGATATAGCCAAAGTAAAACCAATCAGATTGTCCTAAGAGAAACTCATCATATAATTAATTCGATAAATAGAACTTTGGTGTCTAGGAATATACCATCATGAAGAATTCTAGTGGAATTGGGTTATAGAGTTGGATTAAAATAATAAAGGAAGAGAGTTGAGTTAAATTGAAAAAAATAAGAGTAAAGTAGTCAAAAAAAGCTTTTCAATGATTAAGACTTTTTATACTAGTATAGATATAGTTAACAATATTTTCAATTTATTTTATTTTTATAAAATCACACGAATTAAATCGAGCATGTTATTTTTCATATTCGTCGTTCTACTTTTTTTTTCTTTTATAAATCTTTGAATCAAATGCTATTTTCTCATTTTTTTATACTTTTTATTCTTATTCATAAAAATTTTACTTATTTTGTATCACATGCGTAGATGACTACAACTTTACTATAGTTGTGACATGTCATCTTCATTAATATAAAGTAAACTCATAGGTTCCTTAAATGGAACATGCTGATTTGTTTATTGCAGTTGTAAAAGTTATTAAAAAATTAATTTATTTTGGAAAATAATTTAAAAATTAGGAAATACTAATTACATTTAAAAATATAATTTCTCTTACTATAACAACTCTTATTATGTCATAAATTGAAAAATACAAAAAAAGGTCTAAATATTATTTAAACTTAAGAATGATTTTTCATAAAGTTTTCAATTTTAAATTTAAATTGGTCATGTAATTAATAACATTTAATATTTATGTTATTTTTATAAATCTATAGTATCTATATAGATTGAGTCTTTGATCGTCTGAACTTGTGTGATGAAGATACTTTCATCCCTTCCTTCCTTTCCATCTGTTTCATTCTCATTATTTTTGCTGTTTTCACTGTTTTTCATTGTTTTCTGCATTTAGGAAATAACAAAAACTATTAGAAATTGAAAGAAATATCTCCTAATTGGTTGATAATTGCATGTTTTATGCCCAAATTAAAGGTTAGTAATTACATTTTTTTAAGTGTAATCAATTAATTAACTCGCTTTAGGAACGTCTGTGTGACCTTCACGGATCAGAATTATCCCATTGATCTAGTCTTCCTCAAACTTTTTCCTTTCTCTCTAACGAATAAAGTTGCTAAATAGTTCAAATTCTTGCAACCTAATTCCAATTCACTCGTGGGATGATATACAAGTAAAATTCTTAAAGAAATACTTCCCACCTAATAGGGCTAAAGCTATTCAGTATCCAATTCTAAATTTTGCTCCTCAGCCAGTCGAAACTTTCTATCAATGCTGGGAAAGGTTTAAAACCTTACTGCATTGATGTCTTCACCATAGGTTCGAGACATGGCGTCTTGCAAGCATCTTCTTTAGATCGTTAACATTACAAATCAAGCAGTTTTGTAGAAACCATATGTAATGGACAATTCTATGGTACGACTCCTAAACAAACGTATGAATTTTTCGATTTTTTAGCCCAAAACGCCCAAACTTAGGATACTACAAGAACAAAACAAGTAGAAACCACTAGCAGTACACCTAAGGGAGTACACCAATTGAGCAAAGACGATAGTCTCAAAGCTACAATCACGACCTTAACTAGAGGGATTTAGACATTAAAGATTATAAAATAAATACCAGTTGTCTAAGAGCATGAAGTGAATGTCTATTCCTAGCTTGCGATAGTTATTCACAAAAAATTGACAATTGCCCTACCATACCAGTTTGGCAGAAAGTGTTACAAAGCCAACAAAATCATGAACATTTAGTTAACGTAGTGAATCAATTCCACCTACCATATTAGGGATCTAATCAGGTAGGGAACCCCTGTTTTGAAAGATATATACTTGGTAGGAGGAACCACCCTAATTTTGGGTGGAGAAATGAGGGAGCACCCATACCGTAGCAATTGCATACTGCTTCACTTCCACTACCACCTCAAGTGACCATCCATAACCTAGGATCATCTTAGAATTTGGGACCAACACCGAATACATACATACCTTTAAATAGAAGATCTATCGGAGAGACGCTTTAGCAATTTATGAGTAATAATCTCTATTGTGGGCTCAAAATAATAGGACATTGGATGACATAAAGGGTCAACTAACACTTTTAACTCAAATTTTGAACACCCAACCCCTAAGGGTAATTTCCCTGCTCAAGCACAAGCCAATCCAAATGCCTAAGTGAATGAAGCTGAAGGATCTTCCCCGGTACCTAACAATGTTGAATAGGTGCAAGTGATCACCACAGTTAGGAATGGTAAAACTATTGATAAAATCATTCTTCCTAGGGTGGCTATGCCGGGAAAGAGTTGGAACCTAAGTGAAAAGTGAATGATAATATAATGGCGGATGATCAAAACCTTTCAAAGGAAACCTAAAAGGAAAGTGAAAAAAGTGAGAAAGAAAATGAAAAAATTGAAAAAAAGGGCAATAAACAAATGCTGGTAACTTCAATGAGGGAGTATCTCACTCCAGCTCCATTCCCTCAAAGATTCGTAAAGAGCAAGAAAGAAGCTCAGTATGCAGAAATTCTAGAGGTTTTTAAACGAGTAAAAATAAACATGCCTATTGGATGCAATTAATCAAATCCCTTGTTATGTAAATTTTTTTAAAGAATTTTGCATAGTTAAAAAGGGTTTGTACACCAAAGAAAAGGCATTTCTAACAAAACCAGCTAGTGCTATACTTCGGAGTCATCCACCTCCCAAATACAAGGACCCTAGATGTTGGACAATTTTGTGTTAGATTGGGGTGTCATATAGACAATGCATTACTTAATCTGGGGGCAAGTGTGAACCTATTACCCTATTTAGTTTACAGACAATTAGGTTTAGAGAATTAAAGTGCACTCGAATTATTTGTTGAGTGATCAACTTGGTACGGTTTGGAGTTGATGCCACTATTTTTAGGTTATATTTGGCAATTGGTTTGAGTAAATTTTATGAGTTAAGACATTTGATTTCAAATAATTGAAACTGGTTAAGTTTTATATGTCATAAAAAATATCTATGCAATTTTTGAGAGATATCACTTGCTTGCTACTGATTTTGACCCACAACATTCTTTTAATTAATTGATATTTGAATTAAAACTAGTTATAAGTTTGTGGGTAGTTTTATTTTAGGAAATTTTATTGCTAGGGGCTAGCAAAGTTCAAGTTGGAGGGTATGATTACACTTGAAAAAGTATACTTACAAGTCTCACATTAAGTTGTAAAATAGGTATTTCATTTTTTATTTAGGAGAAATTTATTTATTTTGAAGGTCTATTGGTTTTTATTTTTAAAATGCAAAAAAATGACAGAAAATAGCAAGTTTATCAAGGACGAGAAGGATGAAAGTGTCTCCACTGTCCAAGTCCAGGCATTCAGTTCAAATAGCAGCGAAGCAATTATGGAAGAAACCAAGGAAAATAACGAAAAAGAAACATTTTTTGCTTTGCCATCTGGATGGGAATCTGCAATCCAGACGCAAATATCCAGTAGCCAAAACGTTCAACACTTAGAAGATTTTCAAAATTTTAAAATTAGAAATTTGTTCTTGGCGTCCGGATGCCAATTTTTCGTCTGGACAGTGCTGTCCAATTAGTATCCATAAATTCCGTTATAACTTTTTAGGGTTTGTTGCCGATAAATAGGTTTGTATAGGCAAACATAGGGTAATCATTCTTGCCCGTTTTTAGTCAGCTTTCAGAGGTTCTAGGTTTTATTCTTCGCTTTAGTTCATTATTTGGATGCTTTGATTGTTTTGGATTCAAGAATTATTCAAGAATCTCATTCAAGTTCTGAATATATCTCTAGGTTTTATTAATGCAGTCTAATCTTTTTATTATGCATTCTTTATTATCTTGCGTTCATTTGGGTTTGATGATGTTAGGCTAGATTTTATCCTTGATTCAACCCATCCAAGATGGGTAGGTTTTTATTTGAAGTTTGAATGTCATGCGAACCTTTCATGCAAGATAAAACTTATATAATAGGGTTTTTATTTTTCTGAACTGGTTCTATCTGATTCAAAGATTCTTGAAAACATATAATGTCGATCACATTTTCTTAAAATCAGTGAAGATGTTATATGATTAAAATAGCTACATATTTTTGAAATCAAATAAATCAAATTTGGACCAAAGATGAGTTAATAAGAATATCTTTCCAGTTTTTATTTCCTTAACGTGAAATATAAATTGTGGTTTGGAAAAATATTTTAATGTTAGTATCTTTCGGTTTATTTTTCCTAAACGAGAAACCTAAACTGAGATAAAATTGCATTCAAATTGAGAATAAATAACCTACTCGGATTCATAAGTTGAGTCAAGTCGTTATCTTTTATTCAAAACCCTAAGCTTTATTACCTTGCTTTGCTTTAATTTTGTTTGAATTTTACTTGTTAGTTATTTAAAGTGGAATTGATTTGAGTGCCCATTTTTTAGTTTAATTTAATATTTGCGATTTTATAGTTTGAGGTATTTAATTTGATTGATGTTTAATAATTGTTAGGATTAACTTGAAAAACTTCATCACTCCACCGGATTTACTTTTTTACACTTGGAAAACATAAGATAGTATAACTTAGAAAATTTAGTGTTAGGAAATATTAGCTTCCCTGAGAGTTTGACACCTGGTCTTATTAGGCAAAATTGCACTGCACCCTCTTACAATTGGTAGGTATTTTTAGTTTGATTAATTCGAAGCAATCAGAACTTGAATCATGCTACCATAGAAAGTGATGCTCTCACTGTTATCAATTCTATCAACTCAAGTGTCAAGTCTTTTCTTTGGGTGATTTCAACTATTAGTAAGGATATTTTTGCGTGGAAGTCTTCAAAGCAATGGGGTTTCTCCTGGTGTAAAAGGGAAGCCAATACTGTAGCTCACCTCCTAATATCAAATTGTCTAAAAGGCTCTATTCCACGTAGAAATTCCTTAGCTTACATCCCTCTTGACTTGTTTCTTTTAATGGATAAAGAAAACTCAGTATCTTGACTTTTTGTTTTGCTAATACATTATCTCTGTTTGTTTCAAAAGTATAATTTTCTTAAACAAGTTAGTTGCTAAAATCGTCAATTTGAATAACGTATTCAATGTAAACTTATCTATTCAAAATTATCTTTTGTTATGAGAACTTTAAATTGAAGTCATCAATGTAAATAGCGTATTCAATCTCATCTTTTTATCAATTCAGTTGCACCAGATCTTATTTTTTCTTTAAAGCGTTATTGCAAATGATGATTTCATTATAAATATATTATTAAAATTGAAGATTTTAACATATCTACTTTTTTAAATTTGTTATTAGGAATGATGACTTCAGTTTAAATATGCAATATGTCGATGGCTTATTTAAAGAAATTATTTTTTGATTTACTTGTTTGAAAAACTCATACAGTCAATTGAATACTTGGGCAATTTTCCTCGAGACTTATCACGGCCTCATTTGATTTACCTATCACTCTCATTTGGGTTGAGCTTGAAACTTGTGCTCTGCCTACGTTATTCTCACTCGAAGCCCCCGAAATAAACTCAATAGAATACCACAACGATCAGGCTAGACCAATTCCAGCATAACCCCCAACCACAAAGAGAGAAGGGGTTTGAGAATTCACTACACTCAGTTTTGTATGCCCTAATCTAAATCGAACCATGCCAGCTCTAGCTAGCTAGCTTCTGGGTTTCGTTCATCTAAGGAGAAAAAGGTCCGTTCCAATTTCCTAATGAATAAATAAATTAATCAATTTAGAAGAGAGTTTTGCATATAGCAGCACCAGAATGATCATTGATGGTGTCGACCGGGATGATGCAGGAGGCATCTGCCATGGCCGCTCCCACTTCACTATCGGCTTCCCATCCCTCCTCTGCTACCATTGTTAGACCATCGTCCTCATCATTCTCTGCCCCCACTCAACAACACCTTCACTCCCATCATCACCAACATCACCAATTACCTTCACCGCTCTCGCTCAGGCCGCCGCCTTCTTCTTCCCACTGTCAGCCATTGGTTAATCATGGGGCTTTGGGGTGCCCAGTGGTGAGTATTGCTGCGGTTGCGCATCCGCCCAGGGAGCCTATGGCGGCCCCACTGGCCAGAGTTCGGCTTTCAGACCTAATAGCCTACGATGGGGCGCCGACTCCGACCTATCTGAGGGCGGTTGAGGCGCTGTCGGGGTCTCTGATGCGGCACAACGCAGCGATCATTGAGCTGGGAACTGAAGATGCTGCACTGATGCGATGCGGGCTGGAGGCCTCCAGGTTGTATTTTAGGACTAGGAGTCAGAATCCGGGCAAGGGAAGTCGCGGTGCCTACATTTACAGGGCTGGAAGGTAATATTATTGCACGCTTTCTTTCTAAATTGAATTTTTGCTTCTTTTTATTAATACTTTTTTTTATTATGCTTGGTTGTTCCTTATTATGGCATCTTCTAGTTTTTCTTCAATTTCATGTTGCATTAAATAAATAGTATCATACTTATTTTCGTACTTGTCTTATAATTGGAGACATTAATCTGTGATGGAAAAATAAGGGGAAAAACTTGTCTGCGGTGTTTTCTTCTTATTCCTAGAGTGGATTGGGTTTCTTGCAAGTCTAGTTTTATTACATTTGAGGTTAGAGTTTATTGACTACTATGACAGGGCTTTGGAAGATTGGGATTCTTCACCCCCATGCGTGGCTGATATTTTTAGATGCATGGGAAAGACAGCTCGTACTGCTCTGTCTGCAATATCAAGGCATCTCCGTCTTCGAAGCGAGTAAGGATAGTTTTGGTGGTCTTTTACTCCTTCACACTCTGTTTAGATCCTCTTTGTAACTACATTTCATTTTCACTACTTATGATATGCATATGATGCAGTGTTTTTAACCATTTGCTTGATGATAACCCGTTGCCTGGTAATGAGGCATCCTCATCAGTGCTGGTTGTGACTTACTCTACTCCGTCCTGGCCAAGTAACAAAAGTACTGTTGGGGGAGGCAAGCCACCTCCAAGTGGAGAAGTTGAGAAGGGATTGTTAACGTTACTTTCCTCGGACAGTCCTGGTCTTCAGGTTATCCTTTTCTCTTACAAATTTATGACTGTATACATAGTATATTTTTCTTGGGTGAAGGAATAAGTGGTCGCCATCATAGATAATAATACTTTGTTTATAGTAAGTTTCATTCCAAACCTTGAATACCTATGAAGCAAAATGGTTTCAAGATTGAGATGTTACAGGTATTGTGGTCCTCAAATCATATTTTGTAGTTGTCTTCTTCCATAGGTTTGTGATCCCAATAATCGTTGGTACCTAGCAGATGGTGGTTCAGCTGCTGGGGATCTTTTGCTCGTCACGGGCAAGGCTCTCAGCCATGCCACAGCTGGCCTTCGCCCTGCAGCATCATATAGAGTTGCGCCTGATTATTCTTCTGACACTCCTTGTGGTGGAAGGTTCAGTTACCATTTTTGTGTTATATTGGTTATTTTGATTGACTTGGTTCTAATGCATTATATTTTTAGTTGTTGCAATTGTATTTTATTTGTGGCTGTGTTCATTACTTATGGGAGCATATTGTGTGCTTGTAGGACATCACTGGCATTCAGGTTAATGCCACAGGGCAATGCTATACTAGATTGTTCTCCTATTGCTGCAGCTGGTCATGTCATCCCTCAAAGCTATGTACCGATCTCTGTTAGCCAGTTTATGGATGACCTTTCAGCCGAGGAAGATATAATATGTGACCATTCTGAAAATATATTTGTAAGTCTACTTAAAGAAAACCTATTTATAATTATTAATAAGTAAAAGTACAATTAAAGAAAATGTTGGTGTAACTGTTTGTGGAATAATGAGAAAACTGAATATTTTTATTCTTCTTTGGAGTCAAGGCTTAATGGCCCTTTTATACACCCTAGGAACACAATATGGTTCCTTGATTTCTGGGATGTGAATCTAAATTAAGAAATAACCAAATATAGAAGATATTTACAATTATACATAATTTGGATTTAATATCCAAATTACAGTGAATCCTAACTTTTCTACACCCCTCCTCAAGTTGGGGAGTATATGTGGATAATTCCCAACTTGGAACATAGATCTTCAAATGTAGGCCTTTGGAGGGCTTTAGTGGGGATATCTGCAGTTTGTTGTTGAGATGGTGTATATCTGAGATTGAAAATTTTTGCTTCAACCTTCTCACTTCTGAAATGTCGGTCAATTTCAACATGCTTTGTTCGATCATGGTGGACAGGATTCCTTGCAATGCTTATGGCTGCCTGATTGTCCATAGGAGGGTAACTGACTCTGAGTTTTCAACTTTGAGCTCATTGAGTAATCTCTTAAGCCACATTCCTTCACATATTCCTTGTGACATTGCACGATACTCTGCTTCTGCACTACTCGTTGCAACAACTGATTGTTTATTACTTCTCCATGTAACGAGATTGCCCCACACAAATGTACAGTAACCTGAGGTGGACCTTCTGTCAGTAAGAGAACCGGCCCAATCTGCATCAGTGAACACTTTTATTCCTCTATCGGGACCCTTTGTGAATGCTAGTCCTTTTCCCAGTGTACTTTTGAGATATCTTAGAATCCTATATGCTGCCTCCATATGTTCCTCAGTAGGGTTGTTCATAAATTGGCTTACAACACTCACTGAGAATCCTATGTCTGGTCTTGTGTAAGAAAGGTAGATTGGTCTTCCTACTAACCTTTGATACTTCCTTTTGTCTACTGGAACACTATTTTGTTGTATGGGTCCATTGGAGTGTCAGCTGGTTTACTCCCTATCATACCTGTCTCCTTTAGGAGGTCAATGACATACTTCCTCTGAGAGATAAAGATTCCTTTCCTTGATCTAGTCACTTCCATTCCAAGGAAATACCTCAGATTTCCGAGATCTTTAATTTCAAATTCTCTTGACAAGAGCCTTTTAACGCCGGTAGCTTCTTCATGATCATTGCCGGTCAGAACTATGTCATCAACGTAGAGTGTGATCAGCTGGGCATTGAGTGTATCCGGTCCCTTTGAGAACTTTGGAGAATCTGTCGAACCATGCGCGAGGGGACTGCTTGAGGCCATAGAGAGATTTTCTAAGTTTGCATACTTTGTCTTGAGTTGCCTTTGTATTGAAACCTGGTGGAATGTCCATGTAAACTTCTCCCTCGAGGTCAACATTGAGGAAGGCATTTTTGACATCAAGTTGATGTAATGGCCAATCTAGGTTTGCGGTTATAGATAACAGAACTCTGATGGTGTTTAACTTGGCAACCGGTGCAAAAGTCTCTTGGTAGTCTATCCCGTAAGATTGAGTGAACCCTTTAGCCACTAGACGCGCCTTGTATCTCTCAACTGTTCCATTAGCCTTATATTTAACTGAGAATATTCATTTGCAGCCTACTGTTCGTTTTCCTGGAGGAAGAGCACTAATTTCCCATGTCCGGTTCTTTTCCAAGGCCGTGATTTCTTCAAAGGTGGTAGCCTTCCATGCTGGAATTTCTAGAGCCTCATGAATTGAGGTCAGAACCTGGATTTGATCAAGCCTAGACACAAACACACGGTAATTGGGTGACAACTCCTTGTATGATATGAAATTTTGTATTGGATGTAAAGTGCATGACTGAACCCCCTTCCTTAGAGCTATAGGTAGTTCCAACTCATCACTAGTTAAATTAGCAGACTCACTAGGTAACATACCTTGAGATTTGTCAGGAGTGAGACTTGGTTGAGACTCATGGCCCTGCTGAGATTGTTCAGTTGGTACTTCCTCATCATGGTTCCTTCTCCGGGAATAGACAATGAGCTCTTTTGTGTTTCTTGGTAAGGTTTGGTCATTAGTCATATGGGGGAATTCGTCTGAAGGTAGGATGGGATGGATAGGTTCAGGTGTATGTGAAGAGAATCAGGGCTATTTGGGTGGATTCAACAGAAATTGAAGAATGGACTTGGGATGGAATTTGTTCGGTGTGAATACCTTCTATCATGAGAGGATGTTCTGTCAAATTCTCGCCCTGAACAGTCGTGTAGAAAGGTCTGTTTTCAAAGAAAGTGACATCCATGGACGTGACAAATTTCTGTGCAGAAGGGTCATAGCATTTATGCTCTAAATGGTTAGGAGAATAGCTGAGAAAGATGCATTTGGGAGCTTTTGGGTCAAGCTTGCTTCTGTGATGTGGATAGATATGCACAAAGACTGTACACCCAAAGATATTTGGAGGTATATCAGAGATGAGGTGTGTGTGAGGGAAGAACTGTAGGACTTGACATGGGGACTTGAAGTTTAGGACTCGAGATGGCATCCGGTTAATGAGATAGGTGGCAGTGAGAATTGCATCTCCCCAGAAGTATTTTGGGACATTGGAAGTGAAGAGAAGGGATCTTGCTGTCTTAAGTAAGTGTCTATTTTTTTCGTTCGGCGACCCCGTTTTGCTGAGGGGTGTCGACACATGAGCTTTGATGCAGATTTCCTTGTTCAGATAGGTAATCACCAAGGATCTTGTTGAAATAATCAGGGGCATTATCAGTTTTGAGGACTTGGGATATTTGTCTGAAATTGATTTTTTATCATCGTATGGAATTTTATGAAGAGGTGTCGGGTTTCTGATTTTTTCTTCATTAGAAATACCCAAGAGAGGCGAGTATGATCATCCACAAACAGTAAAAACCACCTAGCTCCTGTTATATTGCTTACCCTCATTTTTCCCCAAATGTCACTGTGTATTAAGGAGAATGGGTGAGATTGTGTGTGTGGTTGAGGTGAATAGATTGCACGAGTATGCTTTGAGAATTGGCAGATGTCACACTAAAAAGATTGAGGATTTTTATTTTTGAATAATGAAGGATACAACCGAGAGAGATAGATAAAATTTGGATGACCTAAACGATAGTGTAAATTCATAGTTTCACTATCTTTATTTGAATTGAAACAAATCGACTCTTGGACTTGACTCGACAAGGAAAAACTCTTCTGGCTGGTATGGATGGTTGAGTGGATGGAAGTAGGTTGCATTCTAAGGTGGTACAAGCCTGCACGGATCTCAGCACTGCCAATCGTCTTCCTCGAGTCCAAATCCTGAAAAACACAAGTGTTGGCATGAAAGTTAGTTGTGCACTTGTTCCTGAGTGAGTTTACTAACAGATAATAGATTACAGGTGAGATTAGGAACAAAAAGGACAGATTTAAGAGTAATATTGGGTGACACTGTGATGGATCCGATGCCTGTCACTTTGGAGCTGCTACCATCGGCGATACGGACAAATAAATTTGAGGAGCACGGTTTCAGAGCATCAAATAACTGCGAGTCTCCTGTCATTAATCTGAGGCGCCAGAATCCACAATCCAAGACTATGGAGATTCATTTGAAATGGTAAAGGCTGCTGGTTGAATACCTGTTTGGGCAATATTCGCTGCACTTGAAGTGGGAGGAATCAGAGAGGAGGAATGTTGTGCTGAGTTAAACATTTTTTGTAGAATCTCCATATGTTCCTTGTTGAATGGACTTGTCAAGGCCTGAGGAGGATCAGTAGTGGAGACCAAGTGACCACGGCTTTCATAGTCATTAGCCATGCGTTTCGGTTTCCAATCGGCAGGCTTTCCATGCAACTTCCAGCAGTTATCTCGAACCTGGCCGTGTTTGTTGCAGTGATCACACCAGGGTCTTTTGCTTTTGGGCTTGTTTTCATTTGACGATGAGTGGTTCTTTCTGGTCGTGAGTTAGAGTTGTGATACGGGAATCCCCGTGCTGCAAGAGCAGATCTGTCAACCTGTGGGTTTGAAGGGGATATCCCCATCATGACTTTCTTTCGGCCTTCTTTTATGCAGACCTATGAAAAAACTTCTCTGATCGGTGGCAGTGGTTTGATTCCCAGAGTTCTTCCTCGGACTTCATCCAGGTCCTTGTTTAGTCACATAAGGAATTTCAATACTCTTTTAGTTTCCACAATTCTTTGGAATTTAGCCTTGTCTTCAGTGCAGCTCCACTCATGGACTTCGTAAAGATCTAATTGCTACTAGTACCGAGTCAACAGATTATAGTATACAGTGACGGATAATTCTCCTTGGCATAGATCATGGAGTGTGCTCTCAATAGCAAATAATTCTACAGTGTTGTCGTTGCTAGAGTAAGTATCTTGGGTAGCATCCAAATTTCTTTTGCAGTTGAATAAAGGAGAAAACTTTCTCCGATTTCTATGGTCATGGAATTAATCAGCCATGCCATCACTATACAGTTCTCGGATTTCCAGATTTTGTAACCGAGATCATTAGGATTGGGAGCCAAAATAGTGACTGTGAGATAATCATCCTTGCCTCGTCCGTAGATGAACAACATAACAGACTGTGACCATTGGAGGAAATTGCGGCCATTTAATTTATGGCCTGTGATGGGGAGAAGGCTCTTAGAGTTTCCATGGTGGCTTGGGAGAGGTTGACTTGGAATGGATGTGACGTCTGATTGGGATTGGGTTTCAGTGGCCA
>QLOD02000001.1:24780044-24795292 GCA_003260245.2 Sideroxylon spinosum | reverse complement strand
TACATAATTTGGATTTAATATCCAAATATCCTAAATATAGAAACTAATTATAGCAGTAAATATTTCCTAATTACAGTGAATCCTAACTTTTCTACACTGCTATTATCTTGTAGACATGTTCTTCCATAATCTTGGCTCTTAGTGTTAAAAATCTGGGCCTGTTCATCTTAGACACTGCAATCTGTTTCTAGTAATTTATTTGAATGATAGCTGGCATCTAAAAATAAAAGTTTCATTTAAATTAAATGGAGGGAACATCCACAAAGTATAAAAAGCATTTAAAGCTTGATAACCAAGTTATGCCATTGGAGAGGGAAGGATGAATGGAAAGTGCTCATGACCACTTCAAGCAACCAACAATTAGTAGTTTTATGAAAAAAAGCTTTGTGTGATCTTTCTTCAAGCTTTGCGATCTATCTTCATGTAATTCGGAGGAATTAAAGGAGGACATTAGTGGAATGGGACGAGTGCTTGTTTTCGTTAGTGAGCAACTTAGGTTGTAGATCTTGCTGTTTAGTTTTCATGTCGAGGATATTTCAAAAGGTTACACATAATCTACGGATCGATCCATTTTTGTATTTTACATTTGCATCTTTTTCCTTACCGGTGAAGAAAATTGTGGTGCCACATAGGATAATTGATTGACTTTTTAAAAAGGAAAAAAAGAAAAAAAGAAAAAAAAGAAGCTATTTCCTTTAGTATATCTAAGTTTTGGGGTATATCAGCCTCGTGGTTATATTTAGGATTAAGTTGGTTTCCATGCATTTTTTCTTTCTATTACAGGCATCCTTTTGAATAAGGTCTAGGTAATCCCTAGACCAAGGTTGCTTAAGGTCAATGATTGATCGTCAAATATTAGAAAAAACCAGCAAAATACCGAATAGGAAATAATGACAGAAAATAACAGAAACTAATGCAAACAAAATAAGAGAAAACACAAAATTTAACGAGGTTTGGTAAATGTTACCTACATCCTCGGATGCCGAAAAATTCCACTATCACCAAGCTTTCAAATGCTTACAAAAGCTTACAAATTTTGGTATGAAAAAAACTAAGCCACAAGGGCCTTATTTATAAGGCAAAGTCTAAGGACAATTTTTCATACTGTTGATGTGGGACGAGCCACATTCAACAATCTCCACCTTGGCGAAAGTCCACATCATCAGCGTCTTCAACAAACTTTTCAAATTTGTAAAATGTTGACCAAATTCAAACAATGCTTGAACTTGGTCGAAGTCACCACCTTGGTCATCATATCGGCAGGATTCTTAGCAGTCCCAATCTTATGAAGCAATATCTTCTCATCTTCAATTATTTCACGCACAAAGTGATACCTGACATCGATATGTTTCGTCCGTGCATGATAGACTTGGTTCTTTGCCAAGTGAATTGCACTCTGGTTGTCACAATACACAATAACCTGATTCTGAACAACCCCCAAGTCTTCAAGTAACCCCTGTAGCCAAATTGCCTCCTTTGCTGCTTCTGTAACTGTCATATACTGCTTCTGTTGTAGATAGAGCAACTGTCGACTGCAAAGCAGACCTTCAACTTACTGGTGCTTTAGCAAGAGTGAACAAATAACCAGTAATTGATCGACGTTTATCCAAATCTCCTGCATAATCAGAATCAACATATCTGACCACACAGTGACCAAGAGTATCATCACGTTCAAATACCAAACCAATGTCTACGGTGTTCAGAAGATACCGTAGAATCCATTTCACAGCCTGCCAATGTCCTTTTCTAGGATTATGCATATACCTGCTCACAACTCCAACTGCCTGTGAAATGTCGGGCCTTGTGCACACCATAGCATACATCTGGCTACCAACTACAATTGAATAAGGAACCCTCGACATAAGCACACGTTCCTCATCAGTACTAGGAGATAAAGCTGAACTCAACTTGAAGTGAGGAGCAAGTGGAGTACTTACAGGTTTTGTTTGTTCTGTCATGCGAAAACATTGTAACACTTTTTTCAAATATTGTCTTTGAGACAAACAAACCTTGCCTCTCCTTCTATCTCTGCTTATCTCCATGCCAAGAATCTTTTTGGCTTCACCCAAATCCTTCATTTCAAACTCTTGATTCAACTGAGCCTTCAAAATTTCAATCTCTTTTTGGTTCTTCGGAGCTATTAGCATATCATCCACGTAGAAGAGTAGATAAATGAAAGACCCATCATGTAGCTTGCGAAAATAAACACAATGATCAAATTTGCTTCTGGTGTACTTCAACTCTGTCATGAACCGATCAAATCGTTTGTACCACTGCCTTGGAGATTGCTTCAACCCGTACAGTGATTTTTTCAACTTGCAAACCCAATTTTCTTTTCCAGCAACCTTATATCCATCTGGCTGAGACATATAGATTTCCTCTTCTAAATCACCATGTAAAAATGCAGTTTTCACGTCAAGTTGAACTAGTTTCAAATCAAATTGTGCTACCAAAGCCAATAAAATCCGAATGGAAGAATGTTTAACAACTAGAGAAAATACCTCATTATAATCAACTCCTTCCTTCTGAGCGTAGCCTTTTGCCACTAATCTTGCTTTGTAGCGAACCTCAATTTTGTTAGGAAATCCTTCTTTCTTCGCAAATACCCATTTACACCCAATTGCCTTCTTGTCCTTCGGTAATTGAGCTATCTCCCAAGTCTGATTTTTCTGAAGGGACTGCATCTCTTCATCCATTGCTCTGTTCCACTTCTTATTTTTTGAACTTCGAACTGCTTCTCTATATGTGGAAGGAACATCATCAACAACTGGAAGTGCATAGGCCACCAATGTATCAACAAAACGAGCAGGTTTCTTAATTTCTCAATGTGGCCTGTCATGTGCAATTGATCTTGGCTGCTGCAGAGGTTCTTGGGTTGAAACCTCTGCTGCTTCTTCTTCTTCAACATCCTCATCTGCCGTTGGACTATCAATATTAGCTGGCTGAATGGTAACCTTCTCAAACTCCACCTGTTGTGGAGCACCACTGATCTTCTTCTCCTTTTCAGAATTACTAAGTGTCACCTTTCTCAACGTGGCAGACTCATCAAAAGTGACATCCCTGCTAAAGATGATTCTTTTTGAATCAGGACACCAAAGGCGGTATCCTTTCACACCCGAGCTAATGCCTATGAACAATGCCTTTTTAGCTCTCGGATCTAACTTAGACTCTTTAACATGATAATAAGCAACAGATCCAAATACATGTAAGGAATCATAATCATTAGCAGGTTTTCCAAACCATACCTCAATAGGTGTTTTGCTTCCAATTGTAGCTGATGGTAATTGATTAATGAGATGGCATGCATAGGTCATGGCCTCAGCTCAAAAACTTTTACTTAACTTAGCATTAAGTAACATACATCGAACCTTTTCCAGCAAAGTTCGATTCATGCGTTCTGTCACCCCATTTTGCTATGGTGTCTTTGTGATAGTGAAGTGTCGTACAATACCCTCATCTTGGCAGACTTTCAAAAAAGGATCAAATCTATATTCACCACTGTTATCTGATCCAAGCTTCTTTATATTTCTTCCTGTCTGAGTCTCAATCATCTTTTTCCACTTAAGAAACATTCCTAACACTTCATCTTTAGTTTTCATTAGATACACCCAAACTCTTCTAGAATAATCATCAACAAAGGTAACAAAGTAATGAAAACCTCCCAATGATGCTGTTCTAGAAGGCCCCCAAACATCAGAATGAACATAATCTAAAATACCTTTAGTATTGTGGATAGCGGTGCCAAACTTTACTCTTGTCTGCTTTCCCATGACACAGTGCTCACAGAAATCCAATTTGCAGGTTTTTGCACCCTTTAATAAGCCTTGCTTGACTAAATTCTGCAAAGCTCCCATACCTGCATGACCAAGTCGCATGTGCCACAACATGGTTGCATCTGCATCTTCCTTAAAGACTATAGTTGCTGCTGATCCAATAACTGTACTACCTTGAAGATAGTATACGTTATTTCTCCTTGTACCTTTCATCACCACAAGTGCGCCTGAAGTGACTTTGAGAACTTCATCTAGGATAGACATAGCGAAGCCTTTTGATTCTAAGACTCCTAGAGAGATGAGATTCTTGTTCAAACCCGGTACACGTCGAACATCTGTCAAAATTCTGGTTGATCCATCAAAATTCTTCACACGAATGGAACCTATCCCGGTTATCTTGCATGAACTGTCATTGCCCATGAAAACAACTCCACCATCAAATTTTTCGAAATTGAAGAACCACTCCTTGTGAGGACACGTATGATAGGTGCATCCAGAATCCAAAATCCACTCATCAGAGTGAGAATTTGAAGATAGACCAATCAGTGCAAAATCTGAGTCATCATCTTCGTTCTTGGCAACACATGCATCAGCAGTCGCTTTGCCCTTATCTTTCTTTTTCAACTTTGGACAATCTTTCTTCCAATGCCCTTTCTCATGACAAACGGCACATTCATCTTTAGCAGGTCTACCTCTTGACTGGGATCTACCCCTTTGATTGGACTTCCTACTCTGAGATCGGCCTCTGACAGCATAGGCTTCTCCTGTATTGTACCCATGCTTCTTCCTGATTTCAGTGTTGTACAAAGAATTGTACACTTCATCAAATGTTACCTTATCCTTACCACGTAGAAGGGTAGTGACAAGATAATCATATTCTTCAGGAAGAGAGGCTAACAACAACAAAGCCTGATCCACATCTCCAACAATTTCATCCAAATTTAATAAATTTGCTATTAATCTGTTAAAAGTAGCAATATGATCATTAATAGAAGTACCTGGTTGATACTGAAAGCGGAACAATTTCTTCTTCAAATAGAGCCTATTCTCACAACTTTTCTTCATAAACTTGCTCTCTAACTCGTTCCACATCTTGCTGGCAGATGTCTCTTTCATGAAAGGGTACTTCTGTTCCCTACTGAGACAAGATCGAATAGCTCCATATGCTTGGCGATTGATCCTCTCCCATTCTTTATCATTCAATTTCTCTGGCTTCTTTTTTTTCACAGGAACATCTAACTCTTGTTGATAAAGAACATCTAACACCTCACATTGCCACATACCAAAATTGTTATGCCCATCAAACTTCTCAACTTCATACTTTGCATTAGCCAAAGTAATCTTACTCGATGTAGACGACGAAGCTTCTGCCATTTTTCTAACAATTTTCATATGCCAAAATTGAATCTCAGATTTTGTGATAGTACACCAGGAAAGCTCCCAGGAAAGATTGGAGGGGTCACAACGGTCCCATTTAAAACCCGACCTCCTTAGACAGAACTTTCCCAGACATGCACATGCACACTATTCTGATTTCAACAACATTGGCTCTGATACCAATTGTTGCGAAAGCCACCCAGAATAATGGCACAGAAAAAACAAACAAAATACCGAATAGGAAATAATGGCAGAAAATAACAGAAACTAATGCAAACAAAATAAGAGAAAACACAAAATTTAACGAGGTTCGTTAAATGTTACCTACATCCTCGGATGCCGAAAAATTCCACTATCACCAAGCTTTCAAATGCTTACAAATGCTTACAAATTTTGGTATGAAAAAAACTAAGCCACAAGGGCCTTATTTATAAGGCAAAGTCTAAGGACAATTTTTCATATTGTCGATGTGGGACAAGCCACATTCAACACTAGTATCCCATGTACTCACGAGTAAAGTGTAACAGTGGACGACATTACATTAAGTGACAAAAAGACAAAATTGCCTTCATCTTTTTCTTGTTCTTCTTTGCTACGCTCTTCTCTCTTCTTTCATTTTTCTCTCTTTTCTATTCTTCCAATCTTCTTCAAATTCCAAGTATATAATTACAAACTCAAGAAATCTTTTTCAAATTCTAAGTATATAATCACAAACCCAGAAAAATCTTTCTCAAATTTGAAACCCTAGAAAGAGAAGACTGATTTGTAACTCGTTCCATTTTCTTTGTACAAAACTCACAATATATATATATATTTAGCACAAATTAGAACTACGTTCCCTAGTTTCCGTTTGCGCCGCGCAATGGAGAGAGATTCAAAATTTGAGATCAAGCCAAATAAGGCTCGAGAAGCTCTCAGAAAGTTTGATGAACAGACATATATAGATACAAATCTTATTCAGAAATATATATATACAAATCCATTTTTCGATTCAATAGCTCCACATTAACGAACCCATATTCTTGGTCAACATCACCATTACACCGCAACATCTACCTCCAATCCCACAAACTCAATTCCATAAATTGAATTCCCAAATTGAGACAAGGACTCAGAGTTTGGGGACGTCTAGTGTTTCTAGTTTTGAACATGAGGGAGGGATTGCTCGAGACTAAAAGAGAAATCTGGTTTATGTTTCTTCATCCAAGAACTCTATTGTATGCATGAGAGAGAGAGAGAACTCCATTGTCTTCCATGGCCATTGTCCCTTTTGCCGGAAGGGCATTTTCGGCTATTCAGATTTTATTTTATTTTTTTTGGGATTTTGAACACTTCTCAGGAATGTGTATCTCATACACAGTTAAAATAAACAGTTCTATCAACTATTGCACTTTACTAGTGAGTACAAGGGATATTAGTTTATAATAATGAGTTATAGGAGTTTTAAGTGATTTTGACCCTCTATAAAGACAACTATGCCAAAAATATATTATGGTGAATAAAAATTAGATTTGATTTTTTAGCCTTATTATTTTTCTATGTCCTTGTAACCCATGGTATTTGAGCTATTCTTGCTAAATATTGAATTTTCTTAAAATGGTTCGACAACTTTTAGCCTTGATTTGAGAGTTTATTTCAAGTCCGTCATTCATTTTTGTTGTTGGGTTCTCCACTTGGTTACAATGAATCTAGTGTTACCATTAAGGGAAAAAAGCATGAAATGAAAATATGAGCTACATATACAGGAGACAGGCACCAAATGACGAAGACAACACTAAGAGTGTGGTAGGAGGTGGGGAAATTGATTACATGAAATTTGGTGAGGGATATGATCTTGCCAATCTGGAGGTTTACTTGAACATATCTCACTTGTCTCTGCCCTTGAACTTTGAGGACTTAAAGTTTCTGTCATTTCTTTCACGAATTCTGGGCAGGTTTTTTGGTTGGGTATAGTAACTTGCCATGCCACTATCTCCTCATTCTTCTCATGGTGTGATATCATCATCAAGTTGCGTGGCCTGTTTTGGTGGCGAGGGAGGGGATCTTTCAACACATCCCACATGTCAATCTCCAACCCCTTCTATTGCACCATATTGTGAAAAGAGGGTCTTGAGCGCCCAACAATTCTTAGTGTGATATCTTATGGTTCGGTGGTGCTAGCTAAACCTCGGCTGGCCCTCCTTTGCTTAGTGGGTAGGTTCTTTGGTAAGGAAGGATGACTTCACCATCCATAACCCATGCGTCTAGAAAGGCTTTGAGAAATGTGGTGGATAGGTTTGTTGGAAAATTTGGTGGTGGATAGTCTGTTTGTGGCTTCTCATTGGTATCCTCATTTCTAGTATGATGGCCCTGTTGCGGAAACTTCGGCTTCAAATATGGAGTGGATGCAGTGAGGCAGCAGTTGCCAATTCCTCGGGGTTGGATGATCCCATGAGGAAGGGGGGCGCTATGATGGACAGGTTGCCATGCTGCTCCTAGCATTATTTCACTTAATTTTTGGGAAAGAACACAAACGTGAGAAGTCTTAAAAGTGATGGTTTACTAAATGAACCTTTTATCAAGTGTTGATCCCTTCAACACACATATTTATGAACTGGTTTTTTTGGGAGCAGATCCTATACATCAACTACCTTCTCGTGGAATCTCTTTATGTAGGTGAGGAGGTCTCCCTTGAACCTTTGTGATTCCTAGATCAAGTGGAGGATAGTGAGTCTTTCTTCCACATAAAATAACTTGGCATAGAACTACCAGGTCCTCCCACGAAGATAGCAATCCCACATGGAGGTTGGCAAATTAGATGTATGCCTTGTATATGAGTTATTTGGAAAACTCCCACCAACCCAGCGTCATGCCTGATCCATATATTCCTAGGGTATCAATGAACTAGTAAATACCTGTGCAAAGCACGGACTGTTAACTGTATTAGCACCTACTCCTCTTTTTACTCCACGCATATAACTATCACATCAATTGATGTATTTTATTATATAAATTTAAATTTCAAATTTCAAAATTAAAAAAAAAAAAGTAATAATGATGTGGTAAAATTTGATGACTAGAACGAATATTACATAAAGAGATGTGTTTTATTATATAGATATGATGATAGTTCTAGCAATTATTTGTGCCTAAAGGTACAAAAAAATAATTTAATGTGCCTAAAGGTACAAAAATATAATTTAACGTGTAAATAATTCAATTTTGAATTCATTAAACAAACCTATATGAAAAAGTGTAAAAATAACTTATAAAAATAAAATTCACTGATCAGAAGAGATTAAGTTATAGAATTTTATTATTTATCATCACTATATCACATTTTTTAAAATATCAATTTAAATCTTTTATTATATAAAAAGTATTCAAAAAAAATGAAAAAAGTGAGAGAAAAAGAAAAATAATCCTGACCATTAAGCAAATCCAAAATTTTAATTTAAATGTTTATTTTTTAATAAAATATTCAAGAAAATTGAATTATTTTAAATAAAGAAATTTAGTTGACTTTGTCCAGTTGGTATCCATACTTTGTCCGTCGTTTTTCTATTTATATTTTCTGTTTTTATTTTTTGGTGTCGGTTTTTTTTTTTTTTGAAATAAAAACTAAAACTGTATATGGAAATACAATTTTGTTTGCAATTAGTTTTTAAAAAATTAATTGGATTTGATAGATATATTTCATGTTAATTTAATTTAATTAATTAATTATGATATTTATTGAAAATAATTTGATAAAATATATTTGACATTAAGTTAATTAAATTAAATTATTAAGTATATTAACTAATTTAAATTCCTTAATATAATTTTAATATTTATTCAAAATTTCAATATATCATCTAGTAAATACCCGTCCATGTTTTGGTTAGGGCATAAGTCTGGAATGTTAGTAGTGGTTGAGGATAATCCAATGTGGTTACTTGGGATTTTACTTAGTTCAAATGTATATTTATTAAGTTGACATGAAAAACTGTATAAATAATCTATAAAAAAAGCACTAATCCAAAGAGGTTAATGTATTTATATAATATTTAATAAAGGTGTAAAATTTTATCATATTTTTTAAATATTAATTTAAAAACGTTTATAAAAATAATATTTAATAAAATATGAAAAGAGTAAGAGAGTATTTTTATGTGAAGTGATCTAAAAGACAACTAAAATTCAGAAGAAAAGAAAAATAATCCAACAATTGAAAATATTTCAAATTTAAATTCTTTAACTCACTTATTATACAGTTGACACCAAAAATGTAAAAATATTCTTATAATTCTAATAATTAATTTTTGATAAGTTAAATATTCATCTAAGAGGAGCTCCTTTAATTTTTTTTATTTTTATAAACGTTTTTAAATTAATATTTTATAAAATATGAAAAGAGTAAGAGAGTATTTTTATGTTAAGTGACCTAAAAGACAACTAAAGTTCAGAGGAAATGAAAAATAATCCAACAATTGAAACTATCTCAAATTAAAATTCTTTAACTCATTTATTATACAGATGACATAAAAAATGTAAAAGTATACCTATAATTCTAATAATTAATTTTTAATAAGTTAGATATTCATCTAAGAGGAGCTCCTTTAATTTTTTTATATTAATTTATAAATTAATTACTAACGGTTCATTCTAAAGTAAAAAAAAAAAAAATAGGCATTTTTGTGCCTTTGGGCACGACAATATCTAATTTTACAAAATAAAATTAAATTTTGACGAAAAATGTAATATAAGACCCAACAGTCTAATCAACCGTCGTCGCTTATTATATAGATATAATTACGTTAATCGAATTAACATATTTCTAAAATAAAAAATTCAAATTCAAGCAAAATTGGTAAATTAATATAAACTTTTTGAGGGCATACTCATCAATTTTTATTAAATTTTTATATTTTTTAATTAAATTTTATTATATATTATTTTTATATTAAAATTTTATTTTCTTCATGTATTCTTTTTTTTCTCTCTAACCAGACACCTGGAGAGGAGACTTCCGACAACGATCACGATCACAAATAATATATCGAGCCATTGGACTATACGTGAAAATGTGAGCCGTGTTGTCAAATTTTGACGCATTCATAGCTGTCCAATTTCTATTGGTAGAGCTTTAAAGGAGCCACTGTATCATAGCTGTTACTTATACTAATCTACGCTACAAACAACCCACTTCCAAACCCTAGCTCGCTAAGCAGCAACAACCAAATTCTCTCTCTAGATCTCGCAGGGATCGATATTTTCAGCTGATGTGATTTCGACTACCTGTTGGACATATTATTAGAAGAAGCACTGATGTTTTGCTAAAGGGATGCTTGAAGTGATTGGGCAGGAGATTGTGAGGGAAGGTTTAATGTGTATAAATCTAAGCCACTCATTAGAAATTAAAATTCAATCTCAACTGTTGGTGATAGATTGTGAGAGGGATATTTTTGAAATTGGATATGTTTTATTATATAGATTTCACCACATGTTCACGTGCATCACCCCACTTACAGTTGAATCTTACAAACTTTAGTAGAGTGTACCACTGGGGGTAAGGAAGTTTTACTGTCTTTGCAGGGCCTGTAGGGTAAAATGGGCGAAAGTCTAATTCTAGTGTGGAGGGCGTGGTTGAGTTTTCTTGCTGAACAAGATCTCGGAGACGGGATTTTATTTGTTTAGGGTGAACATTGGCACAGGGTTTAATATGGGTGGAAGCACTTGTCGGGATTGGGAATCTTCAGATTGTAGTGTTTTGGTGAGGAAGTTCGGTGAAAGTGATGGGGTTGATACTTGGGATTTCATTTTTGCAGCTGTTAGAGATATGGCAGGATACATATATAGTAGGTAGATTATTACGATTGATCCTTTCCTAGTGTAGATTGTTGTAATCGTAGGTATTTCCTATTTCATATAGGAATCTATGTATATAAATAGGTAGTATGACACATAATAAAAATCAGTACATTCTTTTCAATTTCTGAAAGTATACATGTTATCAGATTAAACATTCATAATCTTTGTTTTCGATTTTTCTTAGGTTTTTTGTGTCTGTATCAAGAAACCCTGATTGCCTAAGTTTCTTGAGTATATATCAAGAAAACAAAATTGGTGATCTCACCAGTCAGTCTCAACGTCAGTCAATCGCTATTCAAAGCTAGTGAAAAACTCGTTGAAGTACTCTCATTGTTGATCATCGTTAACACTGTCGTTAGTTGGTTGTCGCTGCATCATCATTAGTAACCCATAATCGATCGTTAGTGTGATCGATTATCGGCACAATCATCGGTGTATATTGCCGATTGGTTAGCCCCTCTTCGTCGATGCTGGTTCTCAGTCCATCGTCGTCATTGGTTTCTCCTTCGTCAATGCTGGTTCCGAGGTTCTTCTTTGTCGATGCTGGTTCCAAGGTTCTTCGTCAATGCTGGTTTCGATCGATTGTAGATTGATACTGTTTCTCAGAATCTCTTCGTCATTGATTCCTATAATCGATTCTTCGTCAACACTGGTTCCGATCAATTATAGATTGCTATTGGTTCCAAAATCACTTCGTCGTTGCTTCCTATAATCGATTCTTCGTCAACACTGGTTCCAATCGATTGTAGATCTCCGATTAGTTGTAGATCGACGCTGGTTCTTAGAACCTCTTCGTCGTCAATGTCTATAATCAACTTCAATTACTGAATTGACTCAATAATTACTCACTTCAAGGTTAGTCCTGTACAATTGATTTTTTTTTATGGCTTCCGATCCATCTACTGTCACTAATATCCCATGGAATCAAAGACAATCGGTTTTGGAAATTGGCCTAATTGTCTGACTACTCGGAAATTAAATAGGAAAAAGCATCATCAGTGGTCCAAGGCAGTGTAAATTGCTCTGATTCGTCTCGGTAAGCACAAACATCTTATTGACTTTACGCCACCATCTTCCCAATCCTCATATGACTCTTAGGTCCAGGACGATATTAATATTGTGAGTTTGTTATGAGATTATATGAACGCTGACATTGCAGACCTATGCACTCGTCTAAACACTAGTAAGGAGATGTGGGAGTACGTTTGACTGTTGGACTGATGCAGGAGCATGGTTTAATTAATTAGAGCCTATTTATTTTCATGCTTATGAGTTCTTTTAAAAATAACTAATGGGGTCATGTGACTAGCATATGACTTTTAATGAGTTTGGATGGTTAGGATTTGTTCTTTTCTTTTAAGATGAAGGGTTAAGATTTTAGGGTTATCAATACTATTACATATAGTCCCTTTATGTTGCAGGGGGGATATTGATGTTTTTGGTATTTTTTTTGAAAGACAACAAAGCTACGTTTGTTGCTTTTTTAGCCATAGGCTGAGTTCCTACTGCAATCCTATTACTTTTTTCTCCCTAATATCATTTGTAGTTGCTGTTTATTTCTTCTTGGCTGCATTAAGTGGTATCAGAGCCTTAAAAACTACTATTAAACGTGATGGTTGGTCTTGGTAGAGGTCGTTGGGGCGGAAGAAACCAAGCATAACAGACGGAGATGGCTAAGATGAGGCGTAATTTGTCGCAGATAGTGCGAGCTATGCAGCGACAGGAATGAGTGGAGGCCCGTACGGAGATATCGGAGGGCGACACGAACCTTCAGACACATCGGAAGGTAGTTTGGAGGATGATATTACTAGATTTGATGAAGAAAGCCCTTTTCATGAGGTTGGACATGCAGAGGATGCACTATGAGGTCGATTGAAAGATCATTTGGTCCATGCACTGGACTTAAATGGTGAAGTAATCAAGATAGAAGTTGTGGATTTCTTCGAAAGGATGCACACGAAAGACTATTTAGATTGGGAGCCAACATAGAGACTTATTTTGAGTGGAAAACCATGAAGGAAGATAGAAAAATGTTGTTTGCAAAGCTGAAATTGAAGGGTGCTGCACTTTAATGGTGGAAGCGAGTTGAAGAGTAACGCGCTCGACAAGGAAAACCAAAAATCAACACGTGGGAGCACATAAAAACAAAACTAGGAAAGCAGTTCTTATCAGCAATTTGTCTGAAAAATTTCATTCGTTGAAGCAAAGAGGAAATACTATAGAGGAGTACACCTCGGAATTTAGCAACTTGTCTATTAGAGTTGGTTTGAATGAGAGCAATGAACAGATGACGTCCCGTTATCTTGCTGGCTTGAATCAATCAATTAGAGATGAATAGTAAAAAGTTCGTTTGTATAACTTTGAAGATGCTCGACAATATGTCTTAATGACATAAAAACGGATTTGGCGTTATGTAGCAAGAAAACCTTTGTCTAGCAGATTTGATGGTGCAAGACAAAGGGGCTCAACTAGTGCTCAGGGTGTTCAGAATGGTCAAATAGCGCAGATAAACAGCAAGGACAGCATTGTAGAAAACCGGATAGCAGCATGTGGTCTTGGTAACTTTGATAGATTTGATAAAAACGAAGGTGCAGTTAGATATGGAGCACAAAAAAGTTCTACAACAGGCCCTTCCAATGTTGGTTTTAAGCCACAAGTGAAATGTTATGGATGCGGAAAGATGGGACATACATCTTATACTTGTCCAAACCGGCAAGTTCATTTGATAGAACTTGAAGAGGAGGAAGATGTGTCGGACAAGCCAAATTATGATGACCATGATGATGAGTGAGAAGATATTGATATTTACCCTATGCAAAGAGTCTCATTGGTGGTACAAAGAGTTATGACAACCTCAAGAGTTGAGGAAGAAGATTGGAGGCGACTTAACATTTTCTGCACACGTTTTCTTTGTGGTGGAAAGGTGTGTAACTTTGTTCTTGATGGAGGAAGTGTTGAGAATATTATCTCCAAGGAAGTGGCTGAAAAGTTGAAGTTATCAATTGAACAACGTCCTCAACCCTATAAGATTGCTTGGTTTCGACGAGGTAATGAAGTTCTGGTGAGATCTCGTTGCTTAGTCAATTCTTTTCGGTGACAATGTTACTAGTGAAGCTCTATGTGATGTTGCGCCTATGAATGTTTCTCATATTTTATTGGGTAGACCATGGTTATATGACGACGATATGATTCATCGTACTAGATCCAACACTTATTCATTCCAAAGGGGTAATAAAAGCCATACCTTGCATCCATTGAGAGAAGAATTCAGTAGTTCCCCTACACCCACACAGAGCAAGGTTAGTGACTTTTTGAGTGCTTCCAAATTTGAAGAAGAGAGCTTAGATATGGGAGTTATGTTTGCGCTGGTTTGTATGATGGGAAAGGAGGATTCAACCTTTGAATTTGGTGATTATCCTCAAGAAATACAGCAGTTATTATTGAAATTTAAGAGCTGATTGGAGATGAATTGCCTAAAGGATTGCCACCAATGAGAAGCATTTAGCATGCCATTGATTTAATACCGGGAGCAACTTTACCAAATCTGCCAGCTTATAGAATGCCTCCAAAACGGCGAGTTGAAGTGTAGAAACAGGTTGAAGAGTTGATTGCCAAAGGGTTGGTGTGTGAAAGCAAGAGTCCTTGTGCTATTCCAGCCTTACTTACACATTAAAAGGATGGTTCATGGAGGATGTGCGTGGATAGTAGGGCCATTAATAAGATAACCATCAAGTACCGGTTTCTAATTCCGCGATTAGAAGATATGCTTGATAAACTGGTTGGATCAAAAGTGTTTTCCAGGATAGACTTGTGGAGAGGTTACCATCAGATTCGAATGAGGAGTGGAGCTGAATGGAAGACCGCATTTATGACACCAGATGGTTGTATGAATGGTTAGTCATGCCATTTGGGCTCATTCGAATAGAAAAAAAATGCTATCTTTTCTGAATGGCTAGTCATGCCATTTGTCTTTTCTGAATGGAAGACAACATTTCATACCCACCCAAAAAAAAAAAAAAAAAAAAGGAAAACAATAGTTAAAAAAAAAAGATTTCTGTAGCTCTTATATGCTTTCCGGACATATTTTCCCGAACATGCAACAACAAAAATTAATAAAAAGAAGAAGAAAATAGTATGTTGTAGAAGAAAAAAAGACATACCTGATAAAAAGAAAATCAAGTAGCGATTGAATCTAAACAAAAAACCTCAAAAAAAAAAAAAAAAAAAAAAAAAAAAAAAAAAAAAAAAAAAAAAAAAAAAAAGAAA
>QLOD02000001.1:24760536-24779944 GCA_003260245.2 Sideroxylon spinosum | reverse complement strand
AAAAAAAAAAAAAAAAAAAAAAAAGAAAAAAAAAAAAAAAAAAAAAAAAAAAAAAAAAAAAAAAAAAAAAAAAAAAAAAAAAAAAAAAAAAAACCAAAAATAAAATAGAGTTTAGGGGGAGTGAGAAAATGGGTGGAAGGAGAAAGGAAAAGGAGGGAGGAGAAAGAAAGGGAAGCTTACCAGCGGCGACTGACAGGGAACGGCAGCGACGGTAGTGCAATAGCGGCGGAGAAGGGGAAGGGAGTTTCGGGGAAAAAAGGTGGAGAAGGGAGAGAAAAAGAGGAGCTCATGGGTTTTTTAAGAGGATATTGGCGATCGCCAATAGTAGTCGCTATTACATCGTTTAGCGGTCGCCCAAAATATTCAATTTCATTGCAGGCTCTTGCGACCAGCTATCTAGGGACCATTAAAAACAGATTGCTAATGTTGTAATATGGACCACCAAAAGCGGTCGCCCAAGTTTCTCCTTCGCATCTACCCGATTTTCTCATAGTAAATGAGGTTGATCTTGGGTATTTATTGGAACCGTCCTAGGTTATTGGGCTGGGATAATTGTTTGGTGAACTGATGGAGAACCGACGAGGTTCATATGAAGGGGGACAATTTGCAATAGTGTGGGAATCTCTGTCATGGCAGAAATACTTTGACATGCTATGGTGATGCATCAATATGACATTTCAAGTGTTGGGATGTTCCACCCAAGGGTTACTGAACACATGGTCTTGGTAGGTTGGTGCATTAATTTGGGAGATGTGGTAAGATTGCTGTTTCACTTAGTAGGCTGGGTTGAGGTTCCTGTAGGAGATTTGGTGCCTCGTATTCATCAATACTTTAGTGTCCAATTTGCTTCCCTTGTGAAGGTTTTCTTTGATAAGTAGACTTTGGCAGTTCATTTGGAGGTTCTCGTTCTAGGAGATTAATGTGCAATAGACCTTAGGTTGCGAGGTAGCTGAGGCAAGCTGCCTCCTTGGTTGCTTGTTGTTGGAGAGTTCACTTGATAAGTATTGTAGACACGTGTTTGTGCATGAGTATTGTAGACACGTGTTTATGCTTACATAGGTGGATGTTGTTTTATTAGTGTTTCACACGTACTCCTAAGCATACTGTTGAGGCTCAGAGCCTCTTTCAAACTTTTTGTTATGAGACTCCTTCATATTGGAAGTATTGTTTTGAAGCAAGTAAATGATTGTGCCTAAATTCGATATCAAAGTCTCCTTGATTGTTTTTGCTTGAATCTAGCTGATGGGGATATACCATGAACCATAAGCATCTACAAGGGAAGAAAATAATTTTAAACCGTACTTGTTTGTTCTAGTTATGGATGATATTACATGACATATTCAAGATGAGGACCGTGATATATGCTATTTGTAGATGACATTATTTTAGTGGATGAGACGAGAGAAGGAGTGAATGCCAAGCTAGATTTGTGGTGAAAACTGTTAGAGACAAAAGGGTTTAGTCAAAGTCGATGCAAAATTGAATATATGGAATACAAGTTTAATTAAAGTAGGACAATTGGTCGCACAGAAGTAGGTTTGGGCTCACAAAAGACTATAGAGAAAGAGAACTTTAGGTATCTTGGATCTATGGTATAACAGGATGGAGGGATTATATTGATGTAAATCAGATGATTCAGGTGGGGTGGATCAATTGGAAGAGTGTTTCGGGGGTCTTGTGTGATCGAAAAGTCCCCCTCAAGGTGAAAGGTAGGTATTATATGGTGGCGGTAAGGCCAGCGTTATTATATGGATCGGAGTGTTGTGCAATAAAGATAATCATATTCAGAAGATGGCAGTTGCGGATATGAGAATACTAAGATGGATGTGCGAGATTACAAGGAGAGTTAAGATTAGGAACGAGGAGATTAGGGATAAAGTAGGAATAGTACGATTGAAGATAAAATGAGAGAGAATCGATTAAGATGGTTCGGTTATTTTAGAAGGTATCTAACGGAGGCACCTGTTAAAAGGTGTGAAAGTTTGGAGATTGTTAGGAATAGAAGAGGGAGAGGGAGATGTAAGAGAAGTTGGAAAGAAACAATTAAACATGAGCTCGCCTACATGGATTTAACGGAGGATATGCTCCTAAACAGATTTGATTAGCGTTGTCAAATTCATATATCTAACCCTATTTAGTGGGAAAAAGGCTTGGTTTGGTTTTGTTTATTTGGGTGCTTGGCATACCTTCAAGTCATTTTACCGTAGATATGAATTGATTGTCACTGTAATTGTTAGTTGCTCCTAAGTTGTTTAGTTCTAATTTATTATTTAATTTTAATTATCATGAATTGTTTCAAAGTTGTTGATAGAATCTGACTTCTGCGGTTTTAATTACCAAATAAATAAATAAATAAAATAAAAATAAAGAATCTGGCTATTGGAGATGCATGGTCTTTTGCAAGTGCAAAAGAGTAGAAACTTATTCTAGATTTGGCACGAGGCCTTAGTCGAAACCATTTGTACGCTCAGCCTTGTTAGCAATAAATTTGAATGCTGAAAGAAATGATTTTTGTGGCCCAGACTAAGTACTTCAAATTGGAATCTTTGTTAAGTACAAAGTGCTCTTTGTTATATTTCTCTATAATGTTCTCGGTGAATTTACTTTATCAATACTTCCATTTAACTTCTAGGGCCGGCTTTTTCTGCTTGCGAATTAGGGCGCTTTGTGATCGAGCTTTATGAACACTGGCCTAGTTTGAGATCGCTCCTTGTATGGGTATATTTAGGGTCTTTTCATCTTGTTTAACCCTCTTAGTGGGCACATCTTAGACAGTTCTGAACACACACCCAAAATGTCCAAATTTATTTTCCTCCTTTTATGAAAACTTAAGATCGCACAAGGGTCATCTACAAATCAACCATGCAACAATGGAAAATTTTGCATATAGGGAAGGAACATAAAGTAGTAACATGCATAATACAATGCTAAAATAGCTTGCCAATTTTATATCTTGCATCCCAAAATCCTTATATTATAAATTTGTATTATTAGTTGAAGTTATATGCTTGTTTGCTTGATGTATGGATACTAATTAAATTTATCTTTCCTTATTAAAAAAAAAAAAAATTTATCTATCCTCATGTCCTTGTGTGCCTGTTTCTTGCTTTTTGAGGATTTGTGAGTGTTCTTGTTGGATTGTGTTCGCATAGGGTATTCGTGACTTTGACATGCTCAAACCAATTTGTCTGTATGGAAAAGATTATATACATTTATCGAAATAATATTTTATTTTCAATTAAATTATTCAAATAATATCTAAAAAATAGTTGAATTTAAGAAATAAACTAATTATTTCTAGATATGTTACTACTTCATTATATTCTTATGAAATTTGCTTATTTTTTAGCTAAGGATCGTGTCAAGTTTTATTAGAAATTATTTAAAAATAAACTAAATAGTTATATTTACGTTTTCTTGAAATTGCTTCACGTTTAATAATTAATAAAATTAGATAATTAAAAAATATTTAGAAAAGAATCGGCTATATATATGATTCCTATGAAACTTAGAATTCCAATTTTAATATGGAAGGTCTTTGGTTTATATATTTCCAAAACAGGTTGGAATCTAAAATTCAAGATTTATTCATGATATCTTTTCAAAAAACAAAAACGAAATTATGAGTTAGCTTTTAAAGGCGTATTTTTTTTTTAAATTTAAATTATTTGATTTTTTGTAATTTTAACCTTTGATCAAATTGGCCATTAGTCCAAAATAATAATTAAATTATTAAATTGGAAAATGTGTAAAATAATTGAGTATATGAGGATTTCCAATTCAAGGATAATATAGATGGCCAGTTTTTTTAAACTTTATTTAACTCTCTAATTTTATTAATTATTCAATGTGGATAAATTTCCCATAAAAAAATTACGTAAATAACAAATTTTGATAGCTAAAAAATTAGTAAATTTCATAAAAATAAAATAAAGTAGCAAACTATTAGTTTTTTTTCTTTTTTCTTAGTTCAATTTTTTTACACATTCTTTAATTTAATTATTTAATTAAAGTATGCCTTAAAAAGCTTTTCGTTTTTTAATTAATTATTTTATGCATTCTTTAATTTAATAATTTAGTTAATATTTTATACTAATGGCCAACTTGATCAATATTTTAAAATTACAAAAAAGGAAGTAAGTAAAATTGTAACAAAGAAAGATGCCTTAAAAAAGCTAAGTTACGTTGAAAGTGGTCATGAGCTAATAGAGCAATGGAAAATGTGGAAACTTGTGAAGCATGGACAGCGACTTGAGACTTTGACACGACTCGACGTGACACAATGTGGATGTGCCGACTTGGTTATTTTCAAAAAACGTGATGGGGATTGGACAAAAAATATATATTTTACCTTCCATAGTAACATTTTATTGAAATAGATATAATGTAAGGTAATATAATACTAACTAAAATTAAAAATCATGTATTTCATGTATTAAAAGTTCACAAAAAAGTCACATTATGATTACGTTCCCAAAAAAATGACAATAAACTATAATTCATAGCTTAAAATTTAACAATGAAATTATGAAAAAAAATTATATTTTTAAAGATGATTTTAACATGTATCCAAAATAATTTTGTAGTGTGTCCAAAACAAGTCAGTGACATATCCAAATTATGTCCGGGCATTAAAAATTTGGACACGAAAAAACGTGTGTTTAGGGCTTCTTTGTCAAATGTTTGAGTCCCTCGTGAGTTCAACTTGTAGACTAATCTTTTTATAGTAAGTCAATGCTTCCTAAGTGGAAACTCTTTTGATGCTTCTGAAGTCTTGAGGGTTAATTCTGATTGTAGGATGATATCATCTTTCATTTTTCTTATATTTTATGCTTTGGGTCCCGACCTAATGCCAGCTACATGTGGCTAAGGAAATAGTTGAGAACAATTACGTGATCATAAAGAATATGAATGCTTACAAAACTTAGAATGTGAAAAGGGGATGGGGGTGGTTAGGATGATGAAAACAGTGAATTATCAATGAAGCAAAAGAATGTGGGAGTTTGTGGATGCAATATCAACCTGTTGTAATCTCCATGTATTCATGTGCCTCTCCCATAAAATTATCACCTCATGTGGCTATGCCTAATCCATTTATTGACGTTGGTTGATATTATATAGATACGGACTAATGATATGTCATTTTTAAAAAATGAGGATACGAGGTTAGTAGAGATACACACAAAAATATAATCTTACATATTTTTATTTTTTATATTTTTATAACATTTCATGCAAAATGGAATATATGGAATGCAAGTTTAGCCAAAGTAGGACAACTGGTGGCATAGAAGTAAGTTTGGGCATACATAAGATTGTAGAGAAAGAAAACTTTAGGTACCTTGGATCATAGTGCAACAAGATGGAGGGATTGATATTGATGTAAGTCATAGAATTCAGGCTGGGTGAACCAAATGGAGGAGTGTTTTTCGGGGGTCTTGTGTGGTTAGAAAGCCCCTCTCAAGGTGAAATGAAAGTATTACTGATGCGGAAGCCAAAAGAAAATATATATGAAATAATTATTATTAGGATTTTGTTTTTATTAATATTAGATTTTATATCAGGATTTTACTTTATTTTATTAAAGATTTATTTTATTTTAGGAAAGATTTTATTCAAATTTATTTTAAGTAGGATTTGTTGCAATACTTGATTTTGCTTTATTTTTAGTAATTTTGAGAATGTATAAGCCTATTTAAAGATTTTAGATGACTAGGGTTAAAGATATTAATGAATATGAAAAATTGAGTTATTAAAGGCTTCGTGGCCTGTTCTCCCTCCCCCTCTTCTTCTTTGTTTCCGATCTCTTAAACTTTTCTCTCTCTATTTCTCTCTCTTTGCTTTATTCTTTTTCGTCCTACTTCAACTTTGGTATCAGAGCAAAACCTCGATCACTAAACCTTCCTTAAATCAGAATTTTATTTATTGTAAAGAGCTCTAAACCCTAGCCGTCATCATAGTCCAAAACCCTAGCCGTTATTGTGGTCCAGAAAAAAAAAAAACCCTAACCCTTTGCGTAACATTGGCAACAACTTAGCAAATTCACTTTTGTGAATCTAGGGTGATACCCAACTTCGGCAAATGCCACCACTAGCATTGCCTCCCTCTGGCGAAGTTCCGAAGACCTAATCAATGCCCCGACGACCTCCAACGAAGTTCTGACGACATTCCAGCGAAGGTTCAGAACACTCTAGGATACTCCAAAATATTTTTCGAAGCTCCTTTCAACCCACTTTTTTGCAGATTCGAAGTTGTCAGTACATTACCGGCTACTCATTTGAACGATAATTAGATGCAAGCCCAAATAGTAGCCCTTACTGAAGCTATTCAAAGACTGAACGCGAGGTTGGACACATGGGAGGAACGCTATTGGTCGAGCAACCCTATTCACCTCTGTTCTAACCAAATATCGAATTCAAAGTTGAATACAACTTCAACTCCTTTATTTGGTGCCTTGACCGATATTGCAAAAGTCATTGATGAACCAAACAGAAAATCTAATGACAACCATTTTGAAGTGAAGATAGAGCCTAATGATGATCAAATAGAAGAGTTGATTTATGAGCCTAATCCTAACGACTTTTATTTTTCAGATGATGAGGATGATGATCAAATCGTGGGTAAACCACTTGATGAAATTGTTGCTACTACTGAAGTCATTTTTCTTGATGAGGCATAGATTTCCAACGATGTTATTGAGGTCCCTGTTGGTATTATCGAGTTGAAGAATATGCCCCAAACCTTTGGTGCTTCTCTGGATTTTGTCTTTCTTACACTTAAACCTCTCCTACAAGTTGGTCCACTTTTTGTCATCTTCCAAGACTTACAAGTTCAGTTTTCTGAATCGCGGTATTTCTATCTTTGGCGACTTGGTAGATATACTAGATTTCTACCACCCCTGACGCGTGTCCTTGAATGTTGGGAACGGCTTGAACATTCGCTTTGTTCATGGTCTGGTGATTGAAGGAGTATATAAATTTTCAACTCGACGGAGTCGAGTTTTTCTAAGGGGTGGAGAATGATGCGGAAGCCAAAAGAAATTATATATGAAATAATTATTATTAGGATTTTGTTTTTATTAATATTAGATTTTATATCAGGATTTTACTTTATTTTATTAAAGATTTAATTTATTTTAGGAAAGATTTTATTCAAATTTATTTTAAGTAGGATTTGTTGCAATATTTGATTTTGCTTTATTTTTAGTAATTTTGAGAATGTATTAACCTATTTAAAGGTTTTAGATGATTAGGGTTAAAGATATTGATGAATATGAAAAATTGAGTTATTGAAGGTTCCGTGGCCTGTCCTCCCTCCCCTCTTCTTCTTTCTTTCCTATCTCTTGAACTTTTCTCTCTCTATTTTTATCTTTTTGCTTTATTCTTTTTCGTCCTAAATCAACTATAAGGTGGCGGTAAGACCAGTTTTGTTATATGGATCATAGTATTGGGCAATAAAGTATAATTATATTTAAAAAATTGTAGTTACGGAGATGAGAATGTTAAGATGGATGTGCGAGATCACAAAGAGATATAGGATTATGAATGAGGAGATTAGGAATAAAGTAGGAATACCTCCGATTGAAGATAGAATGAAAGAGAATCCTTTAAAATGGTTCGACTATGTTAGAAGGTATCCAATGGAGGCACCGGTTAAAATGTGTGAAAGTATATAGATTGCTAGGATTAGGAGAGGGAAAAGGAGACCTAGGAGAAGCTGGAAAGAAATTATTAACCATGACCTTACCTTCATGGATCTAACGGAGGACATGGCCTTAAACAGACTTGATTGACGTCGTCAAATCCATATAGCCAACCTCACCTAGTGGGAAAAGACTTGGTTTGGTTTTGTTTTTATAACATTCTCAAGGACAATGATTTAATATTTCAATGCTGACTTGACAATTTATGATTTTAAGGGTTTTAGCTCAATCCCAAGCACATCTAAACCTTATTTGAGTGAAACTAAAAGATAAAATAATTGGACATGTCATGTGTTCTAGTTGATATGTATTCCGTCGAATGTGGGGCTTTTGGTAGCTATTTTGACATGTCTGATGATGATACGTCTTTAATACATGCCAAGCATAGATTTGCCAAACATTGATATGGTTCCCATTTCAAAGTGTCCATGCTTCCCAGGTATTTCAATCAAGTGGTTTTGCCTTAAAAAGTACTTTCGTATATATATAATTGTTTAGTGTGCATCCTAATGACACTAAGAAGCACGAATAACCCAAAATAGGTGCTACACTCGTATCGTATCTGTACTAGCTATGAACACAGCGAAATACGTATTAGCCACGTCACTTGTCGTGTCTAACTTTTTTATTTTATTTTATTTTTGTAGGACACGAGACGGACACGTGAGTGATATGCCTGGGACACGAGAAGGATACAATAGGGGTTAAAATGTAATATTTAAAATTTTTTCCAAGGATCATTATGTAATTTTGGTATTTACTCGGGTCCAAGATATAAAAAAATAAAAATTCGCTTTCAAAGAAAGTGGTACATTTTTAATCAATAAGTCACAAGTAATTTACTAGTGTACCTGTTCAAATATATTTTTAAAAAAAAGACATAATTTTATTTTTTATCATTTACCGTATCTCTGCTATATCCATATGTTTCTTAGTCATGACATTTGATAGTATTTGTAATTACAATAATTAAGCTTCAATACGATTCTGAGTTTTTCCTTTTTCGTTTACTCTGGTTTTTGCATCTTCCACTTTCACAACAACTTCAATTTGTGAATTGACCAGTAATTTAATTTCTTTTTCTTTTTACTCCATGATACTTGGCTACCGTGTCATTTAAATTTTGGCTTTTTGTATTCAAAACAAGAATAAAGTTAGTAGTATTCCACATGCACACGCGTGCACAAACATCTAAGCATTTCTATATTTATGTCTCCCTCTCTCAATTTTTTATATCCTTGGAATTGGACTCAGCAAGACTGAAACAGATTCAGCGATCAGTTCCATGATATTTTAACGAGCTTTCTGTTTTGAGCAAAAATGATTATGATAAGCAGCTTGAGGAGTTTATTCTAATGGGTTCTTTTTGGTAAATAATTGCATTCTGAATTTCAATTTTATATTTGCCTTCCGTTCTTTTTATTTTATTTTTTTATTTTTACTTTTACTTTTTTATAAGTCTCCATTCTTGAGGTTTGGAGAAAGGAATTTTCATTCAGGAAATTGCGCTTGTTGTTCTTATGCTCTTTTCTTGTTTGGAGATGTTGAAAAATTTTCCATTGTCATGCAGTTTCAATCTAATGAGATATTCATTTATTTAATTTGAAAGAATTGTTCCTACTGGGTAATCTGTTAGAAATCTCTCCATTAGTGGCTGGTCTGTCTTTGTTGACAATCTATCTGTCTATATGGCATGTATGAAGTTTGAACCATTTCTTTTTGTCTTATTCTGTCCCCTTCTTAACTTGCGTTTGTAACGATAGTTATACACTTTGTAATCCAGGTTGCTCAAAACAATTTGAATAAGGAAATTTCCCTGAGAAGCGTCCTTTCGGATCCTTTATCGTGAGTTAAAGTTCCTTTCTATTGCTTTTGTTTCTTTTCTTGCTTTTGCTGTGTAATAATTCTTCCTAGAGCAAGTTTGAATTGGAGAATTCAGTGTCCCATTCATTGGGAACTGTATAATAAAAAAGAAAATTTGGTCGTTTCTGTTATAAATATGTTTTGTATTTATTTATTTATTTACTTTTTTATTTTTTGGGGGGGGGGTAATACAAGGGGCAGTTGTGGTTTTCAAAATGCAAACTGGATTTGCTCAGCAATATTCGAAGCATGGAATTGGTTTATGAGCTAGTCCTTATTGCCAACAAGCTAGGCACTTTGTTTTCCCTGTACAAGTAACCTGTGATCTAAAAATATTCAGGTGGTCAATATCTATGTTATTTGGACTCATGCAAAAGTTTCTAGGTGTGGGTATGTCTTCAGGTGTCAAACCTCCCAAAACTTTAATGTTAGGATACTAGGATATAGGTCCAAGGTAGGGTACGTGGATACGTTGTGAACATTTGAATATTTTGTATATTGTGTAATATATTGACATGAAATACAGTTATTATTTATAAATGTACTTGAAATTTGGAAAAAAAAAAAAATGAGATTCTAATCTTCTACATGTATGAAAGAGAAACATTTTCTTTACCATTAAATTTATGTTGTTACATTTTTAAGAAATGTAAAGAATAGATAATCCAAGTGTTCAATTTGGGTATAGTTGTCAGACACATATACCATACTCTTACCATTGTCGGGGATGTGTGTATATTGGTGGAAATAGAAGAGTCCAAGTAATGAAGGTCAATATACAGAGAGAACAATTCTTGTAATATGTGTTCTATTTGGGACTTCTAAAGCTTTTTGATATATTTTGTTTTTGATAAGTAAATACTATTTTTGTTGAGGGAATAAATATTATTTGTTAAGGGAAGGAGTTGGGATGACTCGAACCCATGACCTTTGATCTAGGTGGCGGTTCCTTTTTAACTTTAGGTAGCCCCTCTCATCCTGTAAAGCCTTTGATTATCATAGGCTGACCTTTGGTCCTCTTGTGGAGTTTTGTCTCTTGTTTAAGCTATATTAACGTATGCTTTTAACTCTTTGCTTCCATATTTTGGCAAGTATTTGTATTTACTTTCGGTATGATAGTATTCTTCATTAGGATATCCCTCCTTATTTTTTTTTATAAGAAAGGATATTCTACTGTTTTTTATTTTAGTTGGCTAGAGGGGGACGAGTCGAAGTTATTTCCCTTTTTGAGTTTTGTAGAAACTCTGGAGTTGTAACTGACCATTTGGTTCTTTTGCATCTACTTGATACTTTTATAAAGTTTACCTATAAAAAAAAAATATCCTTTCTTATTTTTTGGGGTTAAGAAGTTTTAAAGCACACACTATGCTATCGAATTAAAAAAAAAAAAAAAAAACTTTTAGGCTTAGAGTTTCTTGGCGAGTTTTTTTGGTTTTGTTCTAAACTGGAGTACAAAAATATATTAATTCCATCTTAGTACTGCTTTATCGTCCTATGACCCTGAAGGTTGTTGAGTACTTCGTACTTTGTGAGTGACATGTTAAACTCTAGCTCTAAAGGTCTAATTCAAGATGTTGAATTGTTATTAAGTTATTTTCTCTCAACTAGCTCCCTCGTGTAAAACTGAACTGACTTTGATGGGGCAAAATACATGAGACTGTTAATTTATTTGGGTGACAGTGAGATTTGGAGTCGAGACCTTTAGCTGTATTGATACCATGTTAAAGTGTTAGTTACCATCTCACCTAAAAGCTTAAGCTATTAGGGAGGGGGGCAACTGTATTATTTAAGGAGTGTTATTTTTTTTCCCCTCAACACAAGATGTACTTAATGATTTATTTAGAGGGAGACAACAAGCGCTGGGCTCCATTTGTTTTGGTGTAAATCGTTTTCTTAGGAAAATATTTTCATTGAATTGTTTTTAAATTTAGTTTTTTCTTCATTTTTCTGTGTTTGGTTCGCATATGGAAAATATTTTTGGAAGGAGTTTTAGGCTAATCACCACGAAGATTTGGAAGGACAAGGTACTTGATATTTCATTGATAAAAAATCCATCTAAACTTATTATAAACAATTCAATAAACTGAATCAAACCTAAGAAAATCAATGATCTCCGCCAATAATCTAAACTTATTGAATCTAGGTGGGTCTGTGAGGTAAGCAAGTCAACCGCAGACATTCTCTACAAAGATGAAAGTGAGAATTCACGGCATTGCAGCAATTGCATTGAGAGGCTGGTTGGCTCGTTCATTTTCACTCAGTCTTGTTGGAGGTTGTCTCTTCTTGTTTTGGCAGACTCGAAATATATTCAGAAGGCAACAATGGAGGCAGTAGAAGCATTTTCTCCGATAGAGTCCAGTGGAGTTTCCACGTATGAAATCACATTTGAGGAGACAACAAGATTGCTGAAGAAGATGCTTCCCATCGATGAAGATGTGGTTTTCAGCTTTATTGCTCACAAATATGACAAAAAGGTTTATGCTTGAAAATGTCGAATGACTTAAGTTTAAACATGATACAATAACGCATGGAAATTTCAAATGTTAGTCAAACTTAGCGGTCCGTCTGGTGAAAGCTATTTTACTTGTTCACTTATAATGTAAGAAATGTGGATATAAATGCGGGATACAAACATGGATGTGGTGATTTTGGAAAAATGAGGATGTAGACACGGTAAGAATATGACAAAAAAATATATTGTTTAATATATTTTTGTTGTTATATATATGAGCTCAGAAAAATAAAGAGAGAGAGAGAATTGAATTATCCTTCTCTTCTCCCTTCAATCTTATTTATAATCAAAGTCTTACATCAAATAAGGAAAAATAAGAAAAGGAAACATCAAATAAGGAAAACTGGGAAAAGGAAATCCAGCTGTGATAACTTGTAAGGAAATGAAATAATAAGAAAGAATATCGTATCAATCCTATATTCTAAATTCTAACACTCCCCCTCAAGCTGGAGCATATAAGTCATTGCTGAGAGACTTTGAAATGAGGAGCGAGGCAAAGACTTGGTGAGAAGATTAGCCAATTGAGAAGAAGATTGGACGAACGGAGTACTCAGCTCTTTACGAGTAACAAGTCCCGAATAAAGTGGCAATCAACCTTAATATGCTTGGTACGTTCGTGAAACATGGGATTACTTGCAATAAAGATGGCAACTTGATTGTCACAATGCATAGCCATAGGGGTAGAAACATCAATGCCAAAATCACGAAGCAGTGAGCGAACCCAAAGCATTTCAGAAGTAGTTATGTGTCATAGCATGGTACTCAGCCTTAGCATTGGAACGAGCCACGACTTGTTTTTTCTTGCTGCGCTAAGTAACCAGATTACCACCAACAAATGTACAGTAACCCGAAGTTGATCTTCAATCATCTCGGTTTCCAGTCCAATCAACATCACTATAACCATTCACCGAAAGAGAAGAAGGTTTATATAACAATCCATGGCCAGGAGCACCCTTCAAGTAATGTAAAATACGACATACGGCCTCAAAGTGGGTGGAACGAGGGGCATGCATGAACTGACTAACAATATGCATAGCATAGGTAATGTCAGGACGAGTGACTGTGAGATAGATCAATTTTCCCACTAGACGGCGATAACGACTCACATCAGAGAATGGTGTACCAGAAGTTGTATCAAGTTTGATAGATGCATCCATAGGAATGTCAGCGGGTCGAGAACCAAGTAATTTAGTTTCAGATAAAAGATCCAAAACATACTTGTGTTGGGAAAGCATGAGTCTTGCACTGGATCGTGCTATTTCTATGCCAAGAAAATGGCGAAGGGTACCCAAGTCTTTGGTGTGGAAGTGTTGACTTGAAATGAGTTTTTAAAGCAACAATATTTGTGACGTTATTACCTAAGATAATGATGTCATTAACATACACAATCAATACAATAGTACCAGAAGCAGAGTACAGAGTAAAGACGGAATGATCTGAGGTAGATCGCTGCAGACCATATTTTGGCAAAACATCACTAAAGCGATCAAACCAAGCATGAGGAGATTGTTTTGGACCATATAACGCACTACGTAATCGGCAAACTAAGTGTTCACTCTTGGGAATCACATAGCCAGGTGGTTGTTCACTCTTGGGGATCACCTCCTCTTGAAGTTCACCATGAAGAAATGCATTTTTAATGTCCAGCTGATAAAGAGGCCAAGATTGACTCACGGCCACGGCAAGAAGTATACGGATAGAATTGAGCCTAGCAACCAGAGAGGTCTCCAGATAATCAATTCCATAAGTTAGTATACTCTTTAGCAACAAGACGAGCTTTAAGTCGCTCAACTGAGCCATCTGGAAGATACTTGACATTATAAACCCAACAACATCCCACTGTTTGCTTCCCTGAAGGTAATGGTGCCAATTCCTAGGTATGATTTTTATGAAGTGCCTCCATTTCCTCATCCATGGAATGCTTCCACTTAGGAGACAACAAGGCTGCTCGATATGAAGCTAGAAGAGAAACAGAAGACAAAGCACAAACAGAGGAATAGAAGTACGATGATAGAAAACAAATTTAGCAATAGGTGTTGTGTGCAAGCACGTTTACCTCAACGCAGAGCAATAGGTAGATTATCATCAGTGGTAGAAGAAGCGGTAATTGGAACCTCAGACAAATTGGAAGCTTGGGATGGGCCATAAGAAACAACAAGTCTACCCTGATTCCGCTGATACACTTGCACTTGAGTGTGGGAATTTGGTTGAGACTCCTGCAAAGAAGATTGAAAGATAGGTAATGTAGGACTAGGCTCCCCCTGAGTAGTCTCCCCCTCACAAGTAGGATATGACTCGCCCTGAATACTGGAAATGAGGTCATGAGATAATTGAGTCCCAGAGGTAGAGAAGAAGGGAGTAGACTAAAAAAAAGTAACATTAGCACTCACAAAATACCGACGAGAAGGCGGATAATAACACCGATACCCTTTTTGTGTATGGGAATAACCCAAGAAAATGCATTTTCTAGAACGAAGAGATAACTTATCTAAACCAGGATCAAGAACATGAACAAAGGCCACACAACCAAAGGCACAAAGAGTAAGAGGAAAGGGATTACCATCGGGATATAAGATGAAAAAGGGAGACTTGTTACCCAGCACCACAGATGGTAAACGATTGATGAGAAAACATGCAATGAGAATAGCATCGCCCCAAAAAGATTTTGACACCTGCATATTAAACATCATAGTACGAGCAACATCAAGCAAATGACGATGTTTATGCTCGGCAACACCATTTTGCTGTGAGGTATGAACACACGAGGTCTGATGAATAATACCTCAATCAGCACAGAAGGACTCTATAACAAATTGCAGGTATTCCAGAGCATTATCGGAGCGGAAAATTTTGGTACGTTTCTCAAATTGGGTAGAAATCTCATTGTAAAAACGGGTCACACTATGAGGTAAATCAGATCTATTTTTCATCAAAAATAACCAGGTCATGCGAGAATGATCGTTAACAAAAGTAACAAAATATTGATATCCATTAATACTAGAAATGCGGGAAGGTCCCCAAATATTAGTATGAACCAAGTCAAAAGATTCTGGTTTACGGCCGACTCCATGACTCGAAAAGGAACTACAGTGATGCTTGCTAAGTTAACAAGCTTCACATTCTAGACTCGATACAGGACTTAAATGAGAAATGACAGACTTCAATTTATTTAAAGAGGGATGCCCAAGACGAAAAAGCCATTACAGAGGAGAAATAGTTACAGTCAAAACACGTGAAGCAGTAGGAGGAAGACTTGCAGGATCCAGGCAGTAGAACCCGTCTTTCTCATGCCTCAAACCAATCGTTCTCTTGGTATTGAGGTCCTGAAACACACAAGAGGTAGGAGAGAAGGTTACAGAACAATGTAAGGATTTAGTTAGTTGACTGATAGACAATCAATTAAATGGAAAATTAGGCACGTAAAAACTCTTGAGGCAAATGGATTGAAGAATGGGTCCTTGTCCTTTTACAGGACGAGAAGATCCATCAGCTAAGACGACATGATGAGTAATGGGATTTAAATGAGAGAATAATGAAGAGTCACCAAAGATTGATTGAAGAATCACAGAATTCTACGGTAGTAGCAATGTGAGGTTCAAGACTGTGTCATAACCACCCCATAACAACAGAATCTTCACTAAGCCACTTATCATATCCACTATCACCTGTTTTGGGTGGAAGATCAGTAAGAAATTTCAGTTTCTTTTTCTCACGAAGAAACACCTTTACCACATGGGTCCAAGCCAAATAATTTAATCCATTCGATTTCCTAGAAGTAATTGATCGAGGAACATCTTCATCTTTCATTGATATCGATTTCCGTTCAGTAGTATTAACTCTCTCTTCAGCCATGGAATAATAAAACAAACACCGAAATCAACAAGAAAGCAAATTACCAAGAGTCACCAAATAAGGAGGAAGAGAGAAATTAGTCTTGGACCAACCAGTAGCCAGATCAATCCACATAATTTTTCGATCAACATAACATTAGCAGATCATCATAGAGAAAGAATGGCAGCAGCAAATCATCAAACGAGCAGCAGTCGATCATCATAGAGAAGAGATCGGCAACCACGGCAGCAGATCATCATAGAACATCAACAATAACCAAACAAAGATCACCAGATCATCAAAGATCGAAGGACAGTAGCAGATATCAAAAAACAGCAGCAGAGATCAACGAACAGCAACAGATCATCAAAAATCAGATCGAACAAGGGTCACCGGCGACAAGGAAGACTCTTTTCCATTAGGCGATCATCATCGTGCGTCTCCGGTGAGATGCCGAAGGCCCACGTGCCAGATAGAAGGAGGCGCGTGAGATCTACGCGCCGTGGGTGCGCTACGCGTGGGGGTGCGTTAAGGCTTCTCCGGCGACGGGCTCAGGTGGCTGAAGGTCGTCGGCGGTAGGTGACTCTTTTGGGGTGGTCGACAGCTAGCTCTGATGGCTGGAGATTCGCCGGCGGCGAGGTGAGATGCACGGACACGTCTGGCCTTCTTTCTTCTCTCTCTCTCTCTCTCTCTCTCTTTTCTTGAAATCAGACTTGCTTGCTCTGATACTAAGTTAAGAAGAATAAAGAGAAAGAGAGTTGAATTATCCTTCTCTTCTCCCTTCAATCTCATTTATATATAAGAGTTACCTACAGTAAATATGGCCTATGCATGAAGGCTATCAAAGTCTTACATCCAATAAGGAAAACTAAGAAAAGTAAACATCAAATAATGAAAACTAGGAAAAGGAAAACTAGCTGTGATAACTTGTAAGGAAATGAAATAATAGGAAAGAATATCGTATTGATCCTATATTCTAAATTCTAACAATATGAATGTAATATCCTCAAGAAAACTAATTTAATAATTCAATACATAGACTGAACATATACATCATGACAAGATTTGAGATTGAATTTATGATTTGAGAGGTTTAGCCTAATGAAACCTAGGCTTTTCTAAGTCATATATTTAAAGTAAGTGGTGATAAAATATTTGATATACCAAGCGGAGTATTCAACACATCGTTTGGCGTGTCCAAGTAGTATTTGTGTCCGATATGTGTTGAGTGTAGATATGATACTTATTTTGAAGTGTCAAACCTTACTACCAAACAACAAAAAATATGTAAAAATGTTTATCTAAAAACTATTTTTCATCGAGGCAAATGGAATCTAGTTGAGGTTTAAGTTTGAATACATGTGTATATTTTCTTATTTCAACCTTGAAATTTTGATACTTCTTGGGGGATTTTTGGGAAATTAATTTAATTTTAAAGTTTCAAAACTTCATTTTATGAATAGGTGCCATATCTATTTGATGAGGCTTATATGAATAGTTTTGTCATGAAGAGTTGTCATGACTTTTCTGAGTAGATACTTCATTTTTATATAGGTCTCCTCACAAGTGTTTTACAGATAACAAATTAACTCCCTCCTTCCTTACAGGAGTTGTTTTATGGAAACCTTGAGACTGGAAGTACTCAATTTATTTTGGTAGTTGGGTCTTCCGAGGGGAGTAGCTTTGAGCACAATGGGTTGAATCTTGGAGTTGATGTCCTCTCACCTTCTTGTGTGAAGGCATGACTTTAGGATAGTGATTATGCACCTCTTATGCTCACCGGCCAGATTTTTGTATTTTACTTTTGATATATTATATTTTTGGTGTATATGTTATATCTATATAATGCTCAAATAATTTACATGTGTTTGATATGATTTAAGTGTTTTAGTTACTAAATTTTCCCAAACACTACACATTCTGCATTCAACTTATTAGTCTGAACTTTACCGGCTTTTGCAGCCATAGTCCACCACAAAACCCATTGTATAGGGTTTTAATGGAAGTGTTTTGGAGCTCTCTTTCGTCATTACTATTCATTCTGTGGATTGAGGAAAATTTTCATTTAAAAGGAATATTTTCTCTGGATTGAGCAAAAGTTTTCCTCATAAGAATATCTGACGATTGGTTAGGGAGCAGTTCTCAAAATTTTACCAGTTGTTTCTTTCGAATTAATTCTTCTCGTGACAACAAGCTCATTTTGTTTCACTTTAGGGATTAATATTGACTTAATTAACAACCCCCCCCCCCAAAAAAAAGACCCTTCTCTTTCTTCTTCGCTCTGTCTTGATCTCGATGTGTTGTTCATGCTTCAGTGGTGCATTTCTTGAAGATGCTATGGTTGTTTCATGTGGACATTCATTTGGTGGTCTTTTGCTGAGGAAGGTCATAGAGATGGTAAGCAGTAGCCTCTAATCAATTTATTTTGAGTGTAGCACATTTTATTTTATTTTTAATCGGTAAAAGTTGCTCATTTTACTTACTCCAAATGTTGCATTTTTCTGTAAATGATCGTATGTCTTGTTTATTTCATTATGGGTATAATGGTTTCAGAATATGTACAAATTAGCTCTAATAGAGTTAGAAGAAAGATCTGCTCATATATGATATCCTAATCATCTAATATTATTACCTTCCTTTTTTTTTTTATTTTTTTTTTGTTTTTTTCCCGGGGGTTTGGGTTATGCCATTTTATGTTTGGTTAAAATGACATTTTATGGATGAAAAACTACTACATAATGCAGGCTGTATTTTAAAATATAAAATTTTCTTCATGTTCCACAAAAAAGTCTTTTAAATCTACGACTTTAATCCTTATAGCCATGGTGCTGGCTATAAATATGAGCAAGGTAATTAAAATGTATCGTGGATAGTGCCAGGTACTTAAATGTGTCATGGATAGTGCCATTGCACCAGGACTACAGGGACTGCTGCAGAGTGGGACCTGGAGTAGTTTGATTAGATCTTATTATATTGTATCAACCAAGAAGCTCTTGTGGTTTCCAACTGTGACTTTGCTATTAAATTAATGAATGCCCTTTTATTTTTTTGTGTATATAAGTGAATGGATGTATTGAACTTGTTTTGAATTCTACGTGGCATCCTATAAATTGATAACCTCTTGTAAGCGTGTCTCCCTCCTTGCAAGAGGGGGAAAAAAATAGAGAGAAGGATAAGGAACATGCACTTAGGTAGTGATTTCCATCTATTTAATAGCAACTTAAAGATGAGATTTTAGGACGTGTGTTAGGTAAAAAGATTAGATTGTAGGATCTTGTGTTAGATGCAGCAAGCTGGTGTACCTTGAGCTAGTTGACCATTGAGATTTAACCCTTTCTCTAAATGAGGAAAGTAATATGCATTTTGAATTTGCATCATATAGGGCCCGTTTGACAACGCTGTCGTTTTTCTGTTGTCGTTTTCTATTTTGTGTTTTCTGTTGTTGTTTATTTTTTCTAAAATGAAAACTGAAACTGTGTTTGGAAATGCAGTTTTGTTTA
>QLOD02000001.1:24656788-24760436 GCA_003260245.2 Sideroxylon spinosum | reverse complement strand
ACATGTTTTTGTTGTCAGTTTACAAAATTTTGAAAACATAAACAGAAAAACAGAAAACAAAAACGTTACCAAACGGGACCATAGAAACTTGCACTGGTACTAACCTTGAAGTTGCATATTTTACATTTTGGATTAGTTTTATGTTATCAATTTTTATGTGAGTGTGTTTCGATGTGCATGTTCATATTTGACACTTATTTTGACGTTTTACATGTTATTGTGGATTACTGGTGTTGTATGTATTCAGTAGCACACATTTCTGACGTCATGCACCAGGTAGGAATATTGTGTTCTATGTAGTGATGACAATAGTTAAATCTTATTACTTTGCAGTTAGATGATACTTGCTTGGATCAACATGTTTTGGTGCATTTGATTGAGGGTGCTAGCTGCAACTAGCTTTTCCATAGATGTACGAATATTCAATGTGTTGCCTAGATAACAACCCCATAAGGGGGGGGGGGCGAATTGAGTTTTAATTATTTATGAAATATAAAATCTATATAATTTGAAAACCACAAATTTAAATGATAAGCAATTAAGCAACTACAAGACAGAATTTAAAGAGCTAGGGAAGAGAAAAACAAACACAGAGAGACTGTCTTTCGCTTGAACCTGCATCCACTTCCCAAGGCTGTTCCTCCCTTGAGTATTTTCACTAACTTCTCTAACAAAGATTACAATCTTCTAGCTTCCCCAGTGCTAGCAACCTTCATAAGTGTTTTTACTCACAAGAATACTCCAAACTTTAATCCAAGTCTTTTTTTTTTTGCCCCAGAATACTCAAACTTCTTCCAAGTGTTTTTTACTGTCTGTAAGAGTATACCTCAACCCTTATAAAATAACCCTCATAAAAAATCACTCTCAATTGAGGAAAATGAAGACCGGTGCTCTCTCAAAGAATTGTTTCACAGATGAAGAACAAAAGATGTAAATTGGCTGGAGTTTGCAAAAAGAATATATAAGATCTTCAAGCTCTTGTCTTCAGTGGGTCTAGATCTTAAATTTTTATAGATGAAAATACTAGTCGTTGCTTGATTTTTATGGTTTGCAAAAACCTTCTAGCCGTTGCATGATTTGGGTCATCAATCCCTTAATTTGCTGATCTGATTTTTCTCCACAAATTTGTTGATGTGTGATAAGGTATTCACCTGACATATTCAATTTGGATTTTTCTGAACTTTCAGGTGTGGAACACTTTCTTGGCTTAGTGTCAGCACTTGCAAAAATAGATTCAAATCTAGATTTTTGTTTTGCTTCGGCGTAGCCACTTTTCTTCAGGTGTCGACACGTTGACCTGATAGATTTAGCCTTTCAAAACCTTCAACTAGGATTTTGTAGCATCAAATAATTAATTTGTAGTTAATGGAAAATTTCATGTCAATTACTATATTTATCTTGTTCTCATCAAAATCAATATCATAATTTCATTATAAATCTTAGGGTTAGCACAATGTACTAAATGGAGGTTTGAAATTGGAACAATCAGTGTGTAGGCACAATTTGTAATTGTTGAGAGAACAAATCAATAAAAATAATAAGGTTGTCACCCTCCCTAATAACTTAAGCTCCTAGGTGAGATGGGAGTTAACAATCTAATATAGTATTAGACCAAGCAAAAGTTTTGAATTTAAATTTCACTGTCACCCAAACAAATCAATAGCCCCACATGTTTGTCCCCTCAAAAGAATTCAGTTCGGTCATGCATGAAGGGACGTGTTGAGAGAAAATAAATAAATATGAATAATAAATTTGTCATCCTCCTTAATAGCTTAAACTTTTAGGTGAGATGATAGCTAACAATCTAATAATAATATATAAGCATGAATAATGAACCCAAATATTATATTTGGATGGATCTTTCAGGTGCGTTTTCATAAGTTTTACTTATTATATCATGCAAATATCAATGTGGTGGTCATTGAAGTATGGAGGCACTTTGTTCCGGGGTTGACCATGAGATGGTCATGGCATAAGGAATTGACGGTAAGGATTAATTATGGCGTTTAATCCTCTTATCAGTTTGCAAGGGAATTTACCGAATCAAGCCAATGCTATGGAAGTTACTGGATTGTGTAAAATAATAGTAGTACCAAAGGCAACACCTTCTGCTTTGAAGAAATTGGACAATTTGAGAAGAACACACCACACACTCTACTGGGTTCATATGTGTTAATTTATATACATCTAAAATGGTGACTGTACACAGACTAGATTGATTGTACAAGTTCCCTATAGTCCAGATACATTCTATATATTAATGTTGCTATTAATACTATTCATTAATACTTCCTTTCAAACTAAAACATATACATCATATGTTCCAAGCTTATTACAAATATATCTTACCGTAGCCTCTCCGGTGCTTTAGTAAATAAATTGGCAACTGGTTTTTAGTTTTAACATGACTTGTCTTGATAACACTTTGCAAGATATTTTCTTTGACAAAATGACAATCAACTTCAATATGTTTGGCCCACTCATGGAACACTGGATTAGAGGCTATGTGAATAGCAGTTTGATTATCACAAAACAATTCTATAAGCTGGATCCATAGACTTCTAATTCTGTCAACATATGAAGTATCCAAATCAATTCATAAGATGTATGTGCCATAGCTCGATATTCTGACTTCGCACTGGATCTGGCTATCATAATTTGTTTTTTACTGTTCCAAGAAATTAGATTTCGTCCTACAATGATACAGTATCCTATAGTGGTTCCTCTATCTGACGGAGAGCCAGCCCAATCTGCATCTGTGTATCCTTGGACAAGGGTATGATCATTATCGTTATACAACAATTCACATCCTGGTGCACCTTTTAGATACATCAAAATGCAAATAATGGCATCACAATGACTAGAACGAGGTGCATCAAGGAATTGACTAACAACACTTGTAGCAAATGTGATGTCTGGCCGTGTCACTATCAGATAATTAAGTTTTCCAACTAATCTGCGATATCTCCGGGGATCATCCAATAACTCTCTTTTATCTACTAGAAGTTTTGTATTAGGATCCATTCGAGTATTAATCGGTTTAGCCCCCCAACATGCCAGTTTCAGACAACAAATGAATCACATACTTCCTATGAGAGAGCAATCCCTGTGTGCGATCTCGCAATTCCAATTCCCAAAAAATACTTCAATACCCCAAGGTCTTTAGTGTTGAACTTAGCTTGGAGAACTGTTTTAGATCATGTATACCTCGTGTATCGTCTCCTGTGATCACATTGTCGTCAACATAAACTAGCAACTAGATTTTTTCCATGGGAGGAATGACGGTAAAATACAGAATGATCACCACCACATTGTGTCAATCCAAATTCCACCACCACAGTACTAAACCTTCCAAACCAAGCCCGCGAAGACTGTTTTAAGCCATATAATGCTTTCTTTAATTTGCAGACTAAGCTAGACTCCTCATGAGCAACAAACCCAGGAGGTTGTTCCATATACAATTTTTCGGTAAGATCTCCATGAAGAAAGGCATTTTTAACATCCAGCTGATGTAGGGGCCAGTGAAACATAGCAGCAAGTGACATAAGAAGTCAAACAGAGGTGATCTTAGTTATCGGGGAAAAAGTCTCTGAAAATCCAATTTATAGATCTGGGTGTATCCTTTGGCAACAAGCTGTGCTTTCAAACGATCGATAGAACCGTCTGGATGGACTTTGACATCATACACCAATCGACAACCAACAGTGGACTTTGCAGGAGGGAGACCAACCAAATCCTAAGTATTATTGGCTTAAAGAGCAGACATTTCTTCCTCCATGGCAACACGGCATCCAGAATGAGATAATACTTCAGACAGAGAGTTAGGTATAGCAATAGTAGATAGAGAAGTGACAAAAGCACGATAAGGTGTAGACAAGGCAGCACAGGAAATAAAATTAGAAGTAGGATGAGAAATGCAGGTTCATGTATCCTTCTGAAGTGTAATAGGAAGATCAAGGTGACGAGTGTCAGGCTCAGGAGCAAGATCTGAGGACAATATGCAAGAAGATGGAGCGGCCGAAGCATCATGGAGTGACTCTGTAGCTGCCTGTTGTCTAGTATATACCTGCAAATCAAAACGAGAAAGGTGAAAAGGAGAAATCACAGGCAAAAGAAGACTCACATTCAAATCAGACACGACAAAAGTATCAGAGAAGAAAGGAGTGTTTTCAAAGAATGAGACATCAGCACATATAAAGTATCGATGTGAAGTAGGACTGTAAGAACGATATCCCTTTTGTAATCTAGAATATCCCAAGAATACAAATTTAAGAGCACGAGGATTAAGCTTGTTAGTGCTACTATCAAGTTGGTGGACAAAGCAACACATCCAAAGATACATGGAGGAAGAGGAAATGGTGGTGTGTGTGGAAAGAGCACTGAATAAGGGGAACGACCCTATAGAACTGTGTATGGCTTTCCGTTTATTAAATAACATGCAGTGAGAATAGCATCCCCCAAAAAACTTTTTGGAACTTTCATATGAAACATCAAACACCTAGCTGTTTCAACAAGATGTAAGTTATTTCTGTTGGCAACTCCATTTTGTTGTGGAGTACGAGGACAGGAAGATTGATGAAGTATGTCAAAGGAAGACATAAAATTAGTGTATGATCTAGAAAAGTATTCTTTGGCATTGTCACTACGAAGTATTTTGATAGTGACATCAAATTGGGTTTTAATTTCAACACAAAAAGATTGAAAGATAGACAACGATTCAGAACAATCTTTCATTAAATAAACCCAAGTAATCCTGGAGAAATCATCAATGAAGGTAACAAAATACTGAAATCCCAACTTTAAAATGACAAGACTCGGTCCCCTACATCAGAACGGACCAAATGAAATGGACTTAAGGACCTATTATTGACTCTAAGAAGCACGGTGATGCTTTCCTAACTGACACGACTTACAACCCAAAGACTTAAGTTGACTCAAACTAAGAACCATCACTTTCAACTTGTAAAAAGACGAATGACCAAGACGACAATAAATCTCAAGCGGAGAGGCTGATGCAGAACAGGAGATAGTAGACGAGCGAGCTAGATAATAGAGTCCTCTAGCTTTATGCCCTTCTCCAATATTCTTCCTTGTCTTCAAATCCTAAATGATCACAGAATTAGGAAAGAAAGTCATTGAACAATTTAGTTATTTGGTAAGTTTACTGATAGATAAGAGATTAAAAGACAAAGAGGGACACATAAAACATAAGATAATGTTAAATCAGAAGATGGAAGAGTTTTACCAATACCCTTCACTGGATTAGATGAACCATTAATTGTGGTGATATTAGAGATAGCATAACACTGAATATCAGAGAATAATGAAGAGGTACCAAACATGTGATCTGAGGCACCAGAATCAATGACCTAAGGTACATGTGAAGTGGAAGAGGAAGACACACAAATAGTAGGATTACCTCGATGGACGAAAAAAACTGTAGGAAGAGATGCCTGATGAGCCATTTGATACTGAAGAAATTTAGCATATTCATCTCCTGAAAGTGTCACAGTTGATGATTCACATGTATTCGGCCTATTTGTAGACACACGAGTATCAGATGAAATTTTCTGAACCGTATGAGCTGGCTTCCAATGAAGATCACAACAATTTTCCCTAAAATGTTCCACTAGGCCATAGTTAGAGCATTTAGGTCTTGTACCCTAACCTCCACGACCACGACCTCGACTTCCACGTATTCCACGATCATCGGACTGAGACAAGTTTTGATAACTGGGACTCTTCCTGTCTAAAGGTGTCTGACTAATAAGAGCAGATCGTGTATCATCATGAATAACAGACGAATCTTTGGAAGTAGCTCTCATAACCCTAGAATAGGTTTCTACAAATGAAGAGAAGTCCTACTGAGTATTTGAGCTTTGACCGGCTCAAATTTAGAGTCTAATACAGCCAAGAATCTAAGAACAACCATTTGCTCTCATTGCTTTGCATTTCATTGATGTCTGTAGATAATGGCTAGAGGGATTTCAGTTCCTCATGAACACGCTTCAGGGAGGCAAAGTATTCAGTAACAGGTCGGCTTGATTGCTAGGGTTGAAAGAACTCTCTAGTGACAGATTATACATATGATTAAGATCACTAGAGAATTGTAGGCGAACTTACTTCCATATCTCTTTACATACGTCAAGATGAGTCCACATATCGGCAATATTAGGTTCCATAGAGTTCCACAGTAGACTAACAATATGGGTATCTTCTTGGACCCAAGTATCGTACGTAGGATCAGTTTTAGATGGCCCAGACTCAGTCAAATGTTTCTGTTTACCATGCCTAGTCAATGCAATTTTGATAGCTTTGACCATTGGAGATAATTTGTTCAATTTATTTTTTAGTTGTCAATTGTTGTGGCATAGTAATGGAACTACCAGTTATCTTATGTTCAAAAGGTATTTCAACAGCCATAAGACTCGGTAACAGTTGCACCAGACTTAAAAAAAATAGACTTACGGACCAAGCGGTGAACCAGTAAAAAAGGGTAGAGGTAAAAATTACTCAAAACAATGGATGTATATGAGTGGAGAGGTCATCGGAGCCTGACGAGAATACTACGCAAAGGCCGGTGGCCTTCTGAAGGGTCACGTGCTCTCACGCGTGACCTGAAGAGAGTTGTGTGAGCTTTATGTGCAGAGGGACGATCGGCGCGTGGCGGTGCATGGAACCTTCACTGGTGTCAAAACTTTGTTGACGGCGATTGTCTCTTCCCGGCGATTCTTCTGGTATATGGGGTTGACGGTGTGGACGACTGATGATGGACTTACAGAGGACGGAAGCGTGGATCATTGGTTCCGACTTTGACAGTGTATACTATTGTCAGTTTGACGATATAGAAATGAAGGAACGCTCTGATATCATGAAGAAACTGGACAATTTGATAAGAACACACCACACACTCCGCTGGGTTCATGTGTGTTAATTTAAATACATCTAAAATGGTGACTGTACACGGACTAGATTGACTGTACAAGTTCCCTATAGTCTAGATACATTCTATATATTAATGTTACCATTAATACTATTCATTAACATGCTTTAATAATAAAAAATGGATTAATTATAGCGTTTATTCCTCTTATGTGTTTGCAAAGGAATTTCTTATTTATTTATTTATGTTACTCTTTTTTTTTTTTTTTTTTTGGCTGGCGAGGGTTGTGAGGTATTGACCTGTACATATACATATTTTATATTATGTCAAAAGTCAATTAATAATATGTCATATTTATAAGACTTATGGAATTTGAGGAATTAAACTTATTGTTATTTCAGATTATCTAAATACATATATATAGATGTAGAGAGAGTGACCTTCTAGTTTTCCTAGGATTTACATTAATACCTATACATGAATCACACATACATGAATCCTCATTTATGTTAACACTTCCTCTCAAGTTGGGGCATATATATCAGATGTTCCAAGTTTTTACAAATATGCTTTACTCTAGCTTCCCCTAATGCTTTTGTGGGCAGATCAGCTAATTGATCTTCAGATTTTACATGATTGGTTTTAATGACATTCTGAAGGATCTTTTCCCTGACAAAGTGACAGTCAACTTCAATAGATTTTGTCCGCTCATGAAACACTGGATTTGATGCTATGTGAATAGCAGCTTGATTATCATAGAAAAATTCTATACGCTGTAACACAGAAACTCCCAATTCCTCTAACATATGTCGTATCCAGATCAATTCACAAGATGTATGAGCCATAGCCCTATAATCCGACTCCGCATTTGATCTTGCCACCACTTGTTGCTTCTTACTTTTCCAAGACACTAGATTTCCTCCCATGAAGATACAATATCCGGTAGTGGATTGTCTATCTGATGGTGATCCAGCCCAATCAGCATCTGTGTATCCTTGAACAATAGTGTGGCCATTATCTTGGTAGAACAAACCCCGTCATGGTGCACTTTTTAGATATGTCAAAATTCGAATAATTGCATCCCAATGACTAGAGAGAGGTGCCTCAAGGAATTGAATAACTGCACTTGTAGCGAATGAGATATTTGGCTGTGTTAGTGTTAGGTAATTAAGCTTTCCAACCAATTTTTGATATTGACTAGGATCATCTAACAGTTTTTCCATATCTGCAAGAAGCTTAGTACTGGGGTCCATTGGGGAATCGATTGGTTTGGCTCCCATCATACTTGTTTCAGACAATAAATCCAGCACATACTTCCTCTGAGAGAGAGCAGTCCCCTTACGAGACCTTGCAATTTCAATGCCCAAAAAATATTTCAATGATCCCTAGTCTTTGGTGTTGAACTTGGCTTGAAGAAACAATTTCAAGTCACGAATACCTTGATCATCATCACCTGTGACTACAATATCATCCACATAAACCAATAATCATATCTTCCCTTGAGAAGAGTGACGATAGAACACTAAGTGATCAATTTCACAAAGTATCATTCCAAAATTCATCACCACCTCACTAAATCTGTCAAACCATACTCGAGGAGACAGTTTTAAACCATACAATGATTTTTTTAATTTGCAAACCAGCCTAGACTCCTCTTGCGCAACAAATCCTGGAGGTTGCTCCATACATACTTCTTCAGCAAGATCACCATGAAGGAAATCATTTTTAATATCTAGCTGATGAAGCAGCAATGAGAAATCGTAGCAAGTGGAGATAAGAAGACGAACAGATGTAATCTTGGCCACAGGGGAGAAAGTGTCAGAAAAATCAATGCCATAATCCCTTGGCGACTAGTCGTGCTTTCAGATGATCAACCGAGCCATTAGGGTGAACCTTGACAGTATACACCCTCTGACAACTAACAACTGACTTTCCAGGAGGAAGAGCTACTAAATCCAAGTATCATTAGCTTGGACTACAGAATACCAGTCGGGATGAGGCAAGGCTTTAGACACAAAGCAAGGAATAAAAACAGAAGACAGAGATGCAACAAAAGCATGATAAGAGGAAGACAAAGCTTCGTAAGAGACAAAATTAGAAATAGGATGAGAGGTGCAAGTACATTTACCTTTCTGAAGGGCAATAGGAAGATCAAGATCACTGGGTTCTGTTTCAGGGCCTGAAGCTTGGGGAAGAAGAGGTGGAGTGTCTGAAGTATCAGGTGAGGACTCATTAACTGCCAACTGTCGAGTGTAAACCTGCAAATCAAGGCAATGAAGGCAAAAAATGGGAGTCTTAGGCAAAGGAAGACTCTCATTTAGGCTTGACAATGATTGAATGTTAGAAAAGAATGGAGTAGACTCAAAAAATGAAACGTCGGCGCATACAAAATATCGACGAAGAGATGGATTGTAGCATTGATATCCTTTTTGCATTCGAGAATATCCCAGAAATACACACGAGGTTCCAAGTTGTCAAGTCCATTGTCAAGTTGATGTACAAAGGCAAAAAACTCAAAAATGCGAGGAGGAAGAGCAAATAATGATACTCTGGGAAACAATATAGAACAAGGAGACCGGCCTTTTAGAACAGAAGATGGCATTCTATTGATTAAGTAACATGCTGTGAGAATAGTATCACTCCAAAAAAGTTTGGGAACTTTCATTTGAAACAGTAGACATCGTGTTGTCTCAACTAGATGCAAATTCTTTCGTTTGGCAACTCCATTTTGTTGTGGAGTGCAAGGACAGGAAGACTTATTTAGTATGCTAGAAGATGTCATGAAATCAGTGAAATGTTTTGAAAAATATTCCTTAGCATTATCACTGCGAAAAACGTTAATAGGAACATCAAATTTAGTTTTAATCTCAGCACAAAAAGCTTGAAAGATAGAAAACAATTCGGAACGTTCTTTCATAAAATAAACCTATGTAAGTCTGGAGAAATCATCGACAAAAGTAACGAAGTACTTGAATCCCAAATGGGAATTAGCACGACTAGGCCCCCACACATCTGATGTACTAAAGAAAAAGGGCTCAACGACCTTTTATTGACTCTGGGTCTAGGACTAATGGAAGCTCGATGATGTTTTCCCAACTGATATGACTCATAATTCAAAGATTGCAAATGGCTCAAACTGAGTATCATTATTTTTAACCTATCAAGGGATGGATGACCAAGACGACATTGAACTTCAACAGATGATGCGACTGTAGGACAAGTAACTGATGTCTAGTCAGATAATAAAGTTCGTAAGCTTCATGCCCTCCTCCAATCCTTCTCAGTGTCTTCAAATCCTGAATAGTTACAGAATCAGGAAAGAATGTTACTGAACAATTAAGTTGTTTAGTAAGTTTGTTGTTGGATAGAAGATTAAAAGATAATGAAAGGACATATAACACCGAGGATGGGGGTAAATTAGGTGATGGAAATGCTTTACCAATACCATCAATTGGATTGGAATAACCATTTGCTGTAGTGACATTAAAAACAATAACCATTTGCTGTAGTGACATTAAAAACAAGGGGATGCCGAATATCAGATAAAAGTGAAGAGGTTCCTGACATATGATCTGAAGCACCGAAATTACGGATTCAAGATACATTTGAAGAGATAGACATACAAGCTGTTGGATTATCTTGATGATGAGCTAGAGAGGCAATTGGAAGAGACATCTGCTGAGTTGTTTGATGCTGGAGAAATTTAGCATACTTATCTCTTGAAATAGTCACTGTTGTTGGTTTAGAAGTTTCATTTACACCTGATTTGTTTGTAGGAACATCAAATGAAGCTGCATGTGCCATGTAAGCAGGTTTCCCATGAAGATCCCAGCAATTTTCCTTAGTATGCCTGTTAGAATATTCTATGTTAAGTTATGATATTCTTTATATATTTGTCAATATTAGAATGTTAGAATATTGTATATTAAGTTATGATATTCTTTATATATTTACCAATGTTAGAATATTCTATATCTTAGTTTTTAGTAAATAGTTACGTTTATTTTGGTGTGCAGATCATTACCATGCATACCAGTTATTGTAAATCTATTTAAAGATCTCTTCTTTATCTTTATGAAATATATGACAAGATGTAGTTGTTATATTCTCTCTCCAATTCTACTGTATAGTAATGATCTACATTCCGAAATAAAACTAATTACTTCCTAAAAACTATAGTTGTTATATTCTCTCTCCAATTCTACTGTATAGTAATGATCTATATTCCGAAATAAAACTAATTACTTCCTAAAAACTAACGTATAGAATATTTTAATATTGGTAAATATATAAAGAATATCATAACTTAATATAGAATATCCTAACATCCTCCCTCAAACTCGAGATGGCAAACCAACTTGAGTTTGGAAATAAGATAATTCCAAAACTAGCTAAACCGGATAGTAGAACAAGCTGTGAATGTAGAATCTGGAGTTGTGTAGCTGCTAACGACGACGAAGTTTTGACGAAAAATTCTTGAAGAAATTTCGCTACCACTAATATGATTATTTTTCGGATTTGAGATTGAAAAATAACCAACCAAATATATGGTGTGCGAAGATGGAACAAGAAAGACAAAACTGAAAAACGTCGGAAGAAAACGGTAGCATCTTACTCTCCATATATTTGATGCATAAAATTCGATTCCATCAAGAACAGTAATATGAATAGGATGAAGATATAAGGTTGAAATATTATCCTAAATAAAAAGTGTACTAAAACGATGAAATATGAATAAACAGATATCAGAATCGAAATAAGAAGGTAAAAAAACCCTTAAAAACCGGTTTAGAATGCGGAAGAAAAGAATTCTGCAATAGTTATGATCGTGTTATGGTGGAGCAAAGCTTTGAAAGAAAAAAGCCACCAACGAAATAAAAAGACATAGAGCATGGCTCTGATACCATGTTAAAATTATAATAAAAAAAAATAAAAGACACGAAACAGTAGAATTGGAGAGAGAATATAATGACTACATCTTGTCATATATTTCATAAAGATAAGAAGAGGCCTTTAAATAGGCTTACAATAACTGGTATGTATGGTAATGATCAACATACCAAAATAAAACTAACTACTTCCTAAAAACTAAGATATAGAATATTCTAATATTGGTAAATATATAAAGAATATCATAACTTAATATAGAATATTCTAACAATGCCCAACACGGCCACAACGGGAGCATTTGGGCCTTGTAGTACGTCCTCCACGACCGCGACCTCGTCCTCCACGATTGGCACTAAATTGAGATAGTATTCAGCGGTTAGGAACTTTATTATCTGGGAGTGCCTGACTGATTAGGATAGATTGTGCAACACCAGGAGTGGATGAATCCCGAGAATCAGTCCTCATAACTTTAGAATAAGTCTCTGCAAAGGAGGGAAGGGAGGCTCCACTCAGTATTTGAGCTTTGACTGGCTCAAATTCTGGATCCAGGCCAGCAAGAAACCGGAGTATAACCATTTGCTCACGTTGATTTTGCATCTCAGTAATGTTGGAGGATAATGGTTGTACGGAGTTCAATTTTTCATGAATCCTCTTCAGAGAAGCAAAATACTCAGTAACTGGTTTCCCTGGTTGTTATAGTTGGAAGAACTTGAGTGAGAGATCATACATTTGAGTGAGGTTACTTGAAAACAATAAACAAACATACTCCCATATGTCTTTGCATGGATCCAGATGTGTACACATGTCTGCAATATTGGGTTCCATAATAGGCCGGCTAGATGAGCATCTTCTTGGCACCAATCATCATACCTAGGACTAGACTGATTTGGTCCCGATTCAGTTAAAGTGTTTTTGTATCCCATATCTAGTCAATGCAATCTTAATGGCTTTGGACCATTGAACATAATTTGTCCCGTTTAATTTCCTAATTGTCAACTGTTGAGGCATAGGAATAGGACTAAAAAACTTTTGTTCAATAGGTGGATTTGAGGAAGCCATTAGAGCAGAAACTATACTATAACTCTGACTGGAATGGAGAAGAATAGTAGAAACAAAAAACAGTAGCAGCGAGGAACAGTCAACAGTGAAGGATTTTGAGAAACGAACCCAAAACAAGAAAGAAACATCACTACTAGGCTCGCTGGAGAGAGACGAGTGTACCGAAAAAGGTAGCAGGTGGCGGTGATGTCAGATGCGCGCTCATGCACTATCCAGGTGGGTGCACGTGGTCTTCACGAGCCGATGACGAAGGGCACATGACAAGGATTCTGATGACTGGACTCCGGTGAAATGACTCGGCGACGACAGGCGACTTCAATGGTATGACTGTCTTGATGAACAAATCACCGCATGAAGGAGAAAAGTTCTCCTTGTTGCGGTTGACAATGACGAGATTCTTTGGTGATGACAGTGACGAGACTACAGTTTGATTTTTCAGATTGTGAGCAAAGCCTACTCTGATACTATGAAAGACTTTTGGAATTTGAGGAATTGAACTTATTGTTATTTGAGATTATCTAAGTATATATATATAGATGTACAGAGTGTGACCTTCTAGTTTTCCTAGGATTTACATGAATCTACACATACATGAATCCTCTTTTATGTTAACAATATTGAAACAAATAAAGCAATTGTATTTATATATTATAACATTTGTCATGGGTTTAAAAGTCTCGACCTTCATCGGCAGTTAAACGCCTAAGCCTTTGTTGTAGCGCTACGTCAGTCTAACTTCTTGTTAGTAAGCAAAATACTCACAAAGGAAGCGAGAAAGATACACAAGAGGGGGTTTTGAAGAACACTCTACTAACTCACTTGAATGCTTACCCTATTTATACTACTCTGTCTCTTCAATGGATGGTGGAGGTTGATTTAATCCAACAATGGGGATTATGCCTCTAGAATACTCCACCATAATATCTCAGATATTTAGAAGATTTACACATTATAGAGAATTTTACAATTCTCTACAATATCTATAACTTTTTAGAATATTTAAGCCAACTCCCTAGAAATTCCACTAAGGATAATTTAGAATAACATAGAGTAGCCCAGTGACTTCTAGAAAATTCCAGAATCCTCTAGAACACTTCGAATCATTTTAGGACATTCCGAAAGTCTGGAACACCATGTCAAAATATCGAACAGCCTAGGTAATTCTTGAACCATGCTATACCAGTGTTCAAATTGGTATTCTTAAGTGTCTGATGTGATCTAAAGTGGCTGGACGTGATCTAAAGTGCCGTTGAAATACCTTGAAGATGTTTCTATCCAGGTTCAAAAGCCATTAGCTTTGATACCATGTTATAATTGAAAATGCAAAAAATATAAACATAAAATAGAGAATTGTATTACCAAAGATTGATTAACTGCATAATGTAAAGAGTACCTTTATATAGGCAAGTAATCACCAAAAATAAGGAAAAAGCTAAGAGAAATAAATCGCTAAATTAGAGCATAAATTAAGGAACAAAATCATGGAGGGATGTTATCTACTGATTTTATTCTCTAGCATATTTTATCTTCTAATGATAGCAACCAAATATGGTGTGGTGTGGTGTGGAGTAGGATTGGTGGACCACTTAGGAGATAAAGGGGACGTATGGCATTGGGTTGTGTAAGAGTAATCCAGAATGAGTGATCAAATTTTAGCTGGTTTGTTTCCCTCAACATGGGTAGCGGGACTCAAGTTAGGTTCTGGCAGCATCAGTGGATGAATGGAACTAAGCTTAAGGAAATGCTACTGGATATTTATGTGATTGCCAAGGAAAGAGGAGGACAATTCGCTTACTTCATGCAATTCCGACATGGCGTAAGGATGTGGGATGTCATATTAAGATGAAATTTTTGTGATTGGAAGGTGGTTAGTTTTTCCACATTCATTGCTCACTTGTACTCAGCCAAGATAGAACATGAAGAGGACAAATTGAAGTGGAAGGCTTCCAGTAAGGGCAAGTTTGAAGTGAGATCAATCAACCAGGTTTGGAAGGGGGGTAGGAAAGAAGAATTCCCATCAAAGATTATGTTGTTCCACATCGGCCTATGAAAAAAATTATTTCTCCAATATAAGAGATGGATATCTCTCACCTTAACACCTAGATTTTAAGGTTGAGACCCTTACTCTTATATGTTGTTGGGTTTTTTTAATATGGTATCAGAGCGGATTTTTAATTTGGTCTCACCAAAGTCCACGTTGTGCCTGTGTCCATTCGGGCCAGTGTGAGAGAGATTGTTTGAAGTTGTCCCATATCGGTGCATGAGAAAAATTATTTCCCTTATAGAGATTGAGAGGACTGGGTATAAGTTATGGTATACGGGACTTAATAGATCGAGGAATGGGGTTTGGCATAGTGATACGCAAGGATCTAAAGGAAGATATGGTTGATATAAAACGCTGTGAAGATAGGATTACTGCGATTAAGTTAGTGTTAGGAGAAGAGATAGTGAACGTAATTAGTGCTTATGCTCCTTAGGTGAGCTTTGGAGATGGACATAGGGAGAAGTTTTGAGAAGACTTGGAAGGAGTGTTACTAGAGATATCTTAAGGAAAGAGAGTCTTCATATGAGAAGATTTGAACGATCATGTAGGACACGACGTAGATGGATATATAGGAGTACATGGGGGATATTAATACAGTTATAGAAATGAAGAAGGGAAGGATATTTTGGAGTTTGTGCTGGCTTATGATCTTATGGTGACGAATACCTTTTTTTAGGAAAAGAGAGGAACATGTGGTGAGTTATAAGAGTAGCTCCTCAAGGACATATATTAACTTCTTCTTAATTAGGAAAAGGGACCGCTTAACTTATAACGATTGTAAGGTTATATCGGGGGAGAGCTTGACTTCCTAACATAAGTTATTAATCGTAGATGTGCAGCTCCAAATGTGGACTAGAAAAAAATTGTATAGATGTTCAATGACTAAATTGTGGAACTTAAAAGGTGATCAGTAACAAGCATTAAGGGACAGAGTACTAGAGGAAGACGTTTGGGTGGTAAATGAGAGTTTTTGTGGGATAAGCTAGCAGATTGTATTAGGAGGGTAGGGAAAGAAGTCTTTGGAGAGTCCAAAGGGGTGCTCTGACATAGAAAGAGGCATGGTGGTGGAGCGAGACGGTCCAAGACAAGATAAGAGTTAAAAGAGGGCGTTTTAAATCTTGGCAAAAGGATCTAAATAAGGCAAACTTGGAGAGGTATAAAGATGCAAAAAGAGAAACCAAAAAGGCAGTTAGTGAGACCAAGGCGAAGGCATTTGAGGAGTTATATAGGCGACTTGACACTAAGGAAGGCGAAAGAGAGATATTCAAGCTTGCTAAAATTAGAGATAGGTGGACCAATGACTTAAATCAAGTTAAATGCATTAAGTATGATGATGAAAAGGTATTAGTAAAAGAAGAGGAGATAAAAGAGCGTTGGACGAGCTAATTCTACAAGTTATTTAATGAAAGCAGTAGTAATGACATATAATTGGGCCATCTTACCACTTCTAGGGAAGAATGGAATCATGTGTTCTACAGGAGAATCAGTAGGGAGGAAGTAAAATAAGTATTGAAAAGGATGAAGAATGGGAAAGCGGTTGAGTCAGGTGGTATCCCCGTTGAGGTTTGGTAGTGCTTGGGGCAGGATAGCATAAGTTGGTTGACAAAACTTTTTAATGTAGTTTTAAAGAGGAAGAAGATGCTTGATGCATGGAGGAAAAATTTTCTTATACTCATATACAAGAACAAAAGAGATATTCAGAACTGTGCGAACTACCGCAGGATTAAATTGATGAGTCATACGACGAAATTATGAGATAAGAGTTATTGAGAGAAGACTAAAAAGGACAACAAACACTTCAGAGAGTCAATTTGGTTTATTGCCTGGGAGATCAACCATAGAGATTATCTTTTTCTTGAGGAGGTTAATGGAAAAGTATACAGAAGGTTAAAAAGATTTATATATGGTGTTCATTGATTTGGAGAAGGCCTATGACCGGGTTTTTAGGGAGATTTTATGGAAAGTATTGGAAAAGAAAGGAGTGTGTGGCGCATATATTGAGACGATAAAGGACGTGTATGATAGAGTTGTGACATCTTTATGGACGACTGGGGGAGAGATTAAGAAGTTTCCTATCATGATTGGCCTACACCCACACCCAGGTTTAGCATTAAGTCCGTACTTGTTTGCCCTAGTTATGGATGAGATTACAAGGCCTATTCAGGATGAGGTGTTGTGGTGTATGCTATTTACAGATGACATTATTTTAGTAGATGAGACGAGAGAAAGAGTGAATCCTAAGCTAAAATTGTGGCAGGAAACATTAGAGATAAAAGGGTTTAGGCTAAGTCGATACAAAACGGAATATATGGAATGTAGTTTAGTCGAAGTATGACGACTGATAGTATAAACGTAAGGTTGATGTAAGTCACAGTATTCAGACCATGTGGACCAAATGGAGGAGTGCTTCCGGGATCTTGTGTAATCGAAAAGTCCCCGTCAAAGTGAAAGGAAGGTATTATAAGGTGGCGGTAAGGCCAGCGTTATTATATGGATCAGAGTGTTAGGCAGTAAAGTATTATCATATTTAGAAGATGGTAGTTGTGGAGATGAGAATGCTGATGGACGTGTGGAATCACAAGGAGAGATAGGATTAGGAAAGTGGAGATTAGGGGCAAAATAGAAATAGCATCAATTGAATTTAAAATGAGAGAAAATTGATTAAGATGGTTCGACCATATTAGAAAGAGTCCAACAGAGGCACTAGTGAAAATGTGTGAAAGTATAGAGATTGTCAAGAATAGGAGAGGGAGAGAGAGACCTAAGAGAAGTTGAAAAGAAACTATTAAACATGAGCTTGCCTACATAGATCTAACGAAGGACGTGGCTCTAAACAGATTTGATTGGCGTTATCAAATCCATTAAGCCGACTGCACCTAGTGGGAAAAGGCTTTGTTTGGTTTTGTTAGTAATGAATATATGCTATGCATAGAATAAAAAATTATAATATATATGTGTATTAAATATAAGTTTTATAAAAAATCAGATTTTAAAATACTATTTTAAGGAATCAAATTCAGTTTGGCACAAGTATCCTTGAAATAATATAATTGATTTCAATTTTCCATTTTTTATTTTTTTGAAAGCAATAATTTATCAATTGGTACAGTCACTCTTGAAAAAGAAATATAATATGAAAAATAATTAAGATTTTGTGTCATGTTATTTGAAAAGTAATATACAATGAGATAAATTTACTATAAATATATTGATTTCAATTCAAATATTTATTTTTTTTATAAAAGTATGATATATGGTTAGAAAAATAATAATTCATCATATAATGAGTTTGCTAAACGATGTAAAAATATTTAAAAAAAAAAATAAATTTATTTTTGGCACAAGTATCTTGGCAATAATATAAGTGGTTAGAATTTTTAATTTTGTTTTAAAAGAATAATTGATCAATTGGTATGATTGATAAATTTTGATAAAGAAAATATAATATGAAAAATAATTAAAATTTTGTGCCGTGTTATTTGAAAGTAATGAAATAAATTTATGATACATGGTTGAATTAATATTGTGAGATACATTAGGGATTTTAGTATTTGTTAGGGACATATTTATGAAGTGAATGTTTTTCAAGTTAGCGTACTTTTATGTATAGTTATAGGATTTTCGTTACCTTTACTTAGGATTTCAGCATTCAAGGGTTCTTGATGCGGAAGCCAACAAAAAAAATATGAAATAATTATTATTAGGATTTTACTTTTACTTATTTTTATTATTATTTTATTTATTACTTGGACCCATTTGTTTTGGACCTTATTAATATTGAGTTTATTTTATTAGAGGTTATTTGGACCCATTTGTTTTGGACCTTATTAGTATTGAGTTTACTTTGTTAGGGGCCTTTTGTGTTTTAGCCCATGGATTAGAAGTTTATTATTTAAACCCTAATTACGGTTAATAGGAAGATTATTGATTGATTGAATGATATTTTTACTATTGTTTCTCTCCTACGACTGCTACCCTCCTCCTTCTACTTCTTCTTCTTCTTCTTCTTCTCTAATTCTTTCTTCTTCTATTTAATCCTACATCAACTTTGGTATTAGAGCAAAATCTCGCTCACTAAACCTTCCTTATATCATAATTTTATCTGTTGTCAAGAGCTCCAAACCCTAGCTGCCATTATAGTCCAAAACCCTACCTGCTATTGTAGTCCAAAAATCCCCAACCCTTCGTGTAACGTCGGCAACGGCTTAGCAGATCCACTTTTGTGAATTTGCAGTGATACCCAACTCCGGCAAACACCACTATAGGCATTGCCTCCCTCCGATGAAGTTTCGACAGCCTAATCAGTGCCCGACAACCTCTAGCAAAGTTCCAACGACATTCCAGCGAAGGTCCAGAACACTCTAGGACACTCTAGAATATTTTTCTGAACCCCTTTCTACCTACTTTTTTGCATATTCTTCAACTCTAGTACACTGTTAGTTATTTATCGAACGATAACTAGATGTAAACCCAAATAGCAGCCCTCACTGAAGCCATTCAAAGACTGAACGTGAGGTTAGACACATGGGAGGAACGCTATTGGCCGAGCAATCCTATTCACTTATATTCTAACCAAATATCAAATTCAAAGTCAAATTCAATTTCAACTCCTCTATTTAGTGCCTTAACCAATATTCCGAAAGTCATTAATGAACCAAACAGAGAATCTAATGATAACCATTTTGAAGTGAAGAGAGAGCCTAATGATGATCAAATTGAAGAGTTGATTTATGGGCCTAATCCTGGCGACTTTTATTTTTCTGATGATGAGAATGACGACCAAATTGTGGGCAAGCCACTTGATGAAATTGTTGCTACTACTAAAGTCATTTTTCTTGATGAGGCATAGATTTTCAGTGATATTATTGAGGTCCCTATTGGTACTATCGGGTTGAAGAATATGCTTAAAACCTTTGGTGCTTCTGTGGATTTTGTCTTTCCTACACTTAAACCTTTCCTACGAGTTAGTCACTTTTTCGTCTTCTTCCAACATTTACAAGTTCTGTTTTTTGAATCACGGTATTTCTATCTTGGGAGACATGGTGGAGATACTAGATTTCTACCATCCCTGACATGCGTCCACGAACGTTGGGAATGGCTTGAACGTCTGCTTCGTTCATGGCCTGGTGATTGAAGGAGTACACAAATTTTTAACTCGACGGAGTCTAGTTTTTCTAAGGGGTGGATACTGATGCGGAAGCCAACAAAAAAAATATGAAATTATTATTATTAGGATTTTATTATTATTTTACTTATTACTTGGACCCATTTGTTTTAGACTTTATTAGTATTGAGTTTATTTTATTAGAGGTTATTTGGACCCATTTGTTTTGGGCCTTATTAGTATTGAGTTTATTTTATTAGGGGCCTTTTATGTTTTAGCCCATCGATTAGAAGTTTATTATTTAAACCCTAATTAGGGCTAATTGGAAGATTATTGATTGATTGAATGATATTTTGACTATTGTTTCTCCCCTACGGCTGCTGCCCTCCTCTTTCTACTTCTTCTTCTTCTTCTCTAATTCTTTCTTCTTCTTTTCTATCCTACCTTAGTTCTTCTATTTATACTAGTGCATGCCTGAGAGCTGGACAGTTGATTTTGATTAAGAATTTTATTATTAAAGCGAGTATCTCTATTTTCTTGTGTTACTTTTCTGGGCATTCCTAGAATCAACTGAATTAACACTCCATCCGTTTCTTCCCCATATCGTTTTTATTCTATCCTGCATCAATTGGTCTCAAAGCTATCCAAGGCCCCACAAGGAACTAGTAAAGGTCAAGGTGCTGGTGCTGGTCCTGGTCCAAGGGAGGCACAAAATGAGTCCAAAGTAGCATGAAGAGCTCAAGAGGCAAATAGAGCAGCTGCTAGAAAAGGGTTTTATTCAGGAGTCTCAGTCTGTGTGCAATACCAGCTTTACTCACCTTGAAGAAAGGTGACTCGTGGTGATTCGTTAGCAAGTGCAAAGATATTCAGTAAATTGGGTCTCAAGAGTAGGTACCATCAAATCTGAATTCGTTCAAGTGACAAGGGGAAAATTGCATTCAAAACACGGAAAGGCTTCTATGAATGCCATTTGGGCCCCTTGTACATTCATTTGGCTGATGATTTAGGTTTTGTCCTTTCGTTAGTAAATTTGCAGTTTTTTATTTTGATGATATAGTGGTTTATAGTTCTAAACTAGCAGAACATCACCACCACATTTGGGAGATTTTAAACTAGCAGAACATCAAAACTTTTTGGTGCATTAAAGAAGTATGCTTTCATGATATATAGAGTGTTGTTCCTTGGGGTATACTGTGCCCAAGGATGGAATTTCTATGGAGGAGTCGAAGGTGGATTGGCCACAATGGAGAACGCTTACTGAAGTTCGAGATTGGTATCCTTTTATTCATTCGTCAATTCAGCACAATCGTGGCCCCTATCACAAATTGTGTGAAATTTGGTAAAATTTTGTGGATCGAAGAAGCTTCTGAGGCCCTTGAGTTGATAAAGCGAAATCTCGTGTCTGCCCTTGTTCTGATTTTCCCCAATTTCTTAAGCCCATTTGAAATGCATTATGATGTACGGAAGGTAGGCATTGGTGCTGTTTTTGGCAAGTCATCCAAGCCCATTGCCTACTTCAATGAGAAATTAAAACTAAGATAGAACACCTATGATGTAGAGTTCTATGCTATATCTAGTGCAGGAACTGAAGCTTTGGTATCACTAGTTGGTCCATATAGCCCTCTACCTATGTGCAACAATTTTTGTTTGTCCTCAATCACAAAGCCGGGGCTCTAAATTGAGAGGCAAATGCGCTCAACCGGCAAGTTTCCTTGCTCATAGTCATGCATATTAAGGTACTCTGTTTGGATGCATTTTGCAAAACTCTCATATATTGATTGGTGCTTCTCTGTTGTACTTGATGACATCACGGCAAGGGGATGTCAAGGTTTTCACATGCACTAGGGTTTTTTGTTCAAGGACAACCAATTGTGTCCAAGATTCTAGCTTGCATTTGTTGATTATTAAGGAGCTGCATGGCGAGGGACGTGGTGGTGGGACAAAACTCTTGCATTGAAGCAAACCTCATATTTCTGATCATCTACGCTACACCGGGTTTACAAGTATGTGGGGTGTTGCCATACCTAACAAGTATCCAAGTGAGTGCCACAAATGCATAATCGTACATGCCATAACCCATTTCTGATAAGCCATGGATTGATGTGAGCATGGATTTTGTATTCGGATTATCTTGAAGACAATGGGGGCATATGACTATCTATATGGTGGTCAATAGATTTTCTAAAATGGCACACTTTATTCCCTACAAGAAAACCCATGGATTTGTGAATGTGGCATAGTTGTACTTTAAAGAAGTATATTGGTTGCTTGGGCTACCTCTCTCTATTATCTCTGATCAAGATACACACTTTCTAGGACCCTTTTGGCGCTGTTTGTGGAAGTTAACTAATACCTGATTGAAGTTCAGCAACGCTTACCATCCCTAGACTAAGGTGATTAATAGTTCATTGGATAATTTGTTGCGGAGCCTGATAGAAGCCACTCTAGGGGTTGCGTCATATTCTCTGCCAAGCTAAATTTGCTTTAAGCCATTCAGCGAAATGTAGTACTTGTTTTTCGCTTTTTTCTCTAGTTGATTTGGTCCCTGTCCTAGACTTCAAGAAAACTCATGGGAAAGCTAAAGATTTTATCCAGAATATGCCGCAAATGCACTAGTCTACCAAGCAAGCACTAGATATAAGTACAAGGCCAAAACTGATAAGAAAAGATGTTTAGCGAAATTTGGAGTAGGTGATTACATCTGCACAGTTCTCACTAAGGATTTCTTTTATTTGGTGAATACAACAAACCTATAGCAAGAAAATTTGGGCCAGTTGGGATCATCAAGGAAATCAATCCCAAAACTTATCGTTTGAAATTACCTAGTCTTGTTCGCACATCTGATGTTTTCAACGTGATGCACCTCATTTTATTTGTGGGAGATAATTCCAAAGATTTGTTACCCTAGGGAGGATGATGCAACTGTAATTGCACTTGATTACGTGGCAAAGAGGGATTGTTGCAAAGTAGAATTTAGCTGAATTTGGGAAGTCAACCATCTCGCAATTGCACAAAACTTGACGTCCAAGTCAAGCATAATCATCTAGCCAAGATTCATCTCTTTGTGGATTTCGGGCAAATTTTGTCATTTAGGCCTTCAAAAGTCCGTTTCTGCCGTTTAGGAAATTTGTAGATTAGTAATAACTTTTTATTGGAATCTCTATTTTCAGTGTCATTTGTTTTGGGATGTTTCTTTTTGATTTTAGAATCTGATTTGACCTCAAGTCAAATTTGCTATTTTTGATAATATTTTATTTATTTTCGTAAATCATAGTTATTACCACCCTTACTTAGGATTTCAGCGTTTGAGGGTTTTTCTATTTAAACTAGTGTATGCCTAAGGGCTAGATAGTTGATTTTGATTAAGAATTTTACTATTAGAGAGAGTATCTCTTTTTTCTTGTGTTATATCTCTGGATATTCTTATAATCAACAAAGTGAACACTTTTTCTGTTTCTTCCCCTTCGAGTTCATACGCTTCCCTGCTTCAATATGCATGTGGTATGGGCCATATGTTATGTTTCTAGAGTAGGGAAATTTGTCATGTCAAGCTTCATTTATAATTCGTTATATGTTTGGATGGTATTGCAGTCATCATCTTCAACTAGTTGACACTGGCACCCTCCACCACCGATGATTCGCTCTCTCTTTCTCTCTCTCTACCCCCTCTCTCTCTCTCTCTCTATTGGAATCCCAGCTTGATACATGTGATTATTCACCGTTGTGACCATCATTATGGAAATTACCTATTATTCTCTTTAAGTTAAATTGTTCATTTTTATTATAACTCCTAGGATTTCATTATAACTGCTAGGATGGCTTACATTTATACATATGCTGTAGGCTATATATTGGGGCTGATATATTAGGTTTAAAGATTATGAAGAGGCCATGATACCAATTGGTGCTTATCTCATTAGTGATTTCTTCTCTTTTTTATTTTTTTTATTTTGCACATTTGTGTGAGGTAGCTGTATTTGGCTCTTAGTGGTGAGAGGAGTAAGATGAAGGTGCATTAGTGGAGGTTTAATGGTGGTGTATTTTTTTGAGCTAGATCTTAGATTAGAAATCCAAAGAAAAGTGACGGAAGATGGTCATTTTTGTCAATATTATTTTCATTATTAACCATGTTTAAATTTACACACTGTTCCTCAGCATAGCTAGTCTAATGGCTGCATTTTTAAATGCTAGGAGCCACATGTGAAACTGGACTAAACCAGTGGTTAAAAATTCAATTGGCTCTGTAATTAGTAGCTGCCTATTTGGCATTTTAATTCTCGAGAATTTTGATAATGGAGCCCATGTTACATTCACAAACAAGAGATCTATTTGGCAGTTGAAAGAAATTGGCTTCTTGACAATGAGGAATGATTAGTTATCCTTCGTCGTGGATCTAAAATTTTTATATTGTTTCCTCCTGTTATAATCATTACGAAACTTGTTGAATATATCTTCTCCATGTTATGTTCACAAATAGAGATTTGTTTTTTGTACTTGTATGAAAAGCGTGGAGTTATCCTTCTTAATAGATCTTTGTTTGTGTCACAGTCAAGGTGTACCATCTGCGATGCTGAAATCGAAAGCAGTCTTTTGATCCCTAATCATGGTAAACACACACACACTCTCTCTCTCTCTCTCTCTCTCTCACACACACACACACACACACACAAAAACATGCGCGTGCAGAATTTTTGCGGTCATCTTATCCATGAACATTCTGTAACATTGTTCCAACCGACTTTTCTAAGGACCTCTCTCTGTTTTGTACCCTGATACATGACTTGTTAACCTCTTTTTCCTCATGATTTTGTCCACAGCTTTGAGAGCTGCAGCTGCAGCTGTGAAGCATGAGGATGACAAAAGGCTTTTTCATAATGCAGCTCTTCGGAAACGTCGCAAAGAAATGGGTGACAGGATGGATATGGCAAAGAGACAAAACAGAGTACATTCTTGAGCTGGAAGAGAGTATTCTTTCATCCATTAAAAGTTCGAAAGATAGTATTCTTTCATCCATTAAAAATTAGTAAACACTGTGCTCATGATGTCAAAAATAGGGTTTGGTAACATTTGAAACCATGAAAAAATAAATTTGGATACTTTTGCTCTGCTCTAATCTTTCTCCTTTACCACGGCGGTTAAGTGTTTATCACTTAGATCTAGTTTCAAGCTCTGGAAAAAGGAGAGCTAAATTTTGGGATACCCCCAATGGGTTCTATGAAGGGGTGTGCAGCTTGAGCTGCATTCTGAGGCACTGAGCCTTTAGATTTTAGACTAATGCTTTCAAGCTGCTGTTGGAGTTGAAAGTATTGGAGCTTTAGGCATGTTTGGATCAAGGATTTGTGAAAGGAAATGAATTCAAAATAACTTCCTTGTTTGGTTTGTAATGGAAAATGAAAGAGAAAAGTATGAGATTTGAGAAATTGAAAATAATTAAATAGATAACTTGTTACTTGATATTTTTTTTTTATTTTCTTATATTTTCTAATACTCTAAAATAAGAATATATATTTGGGATTTTATATTTCCTTCCTCTTCATCCTTCTTTATTTTCCTTTCCCCTCCCATTTTACTTTCCCTCAAAACCCTTAATCCAAACTAATAATAATATAATGAATTCGTTAAAAAATGGCCTTGACTGCATGTTGAATTTTGTTCAGGAAAATGGAGATACTACTGGTGACGATGTGCTGCAAAAGGGGGTGCAGTATCCCTTTTCAGTTAATGAGAAGGTGATAATCAAGGTGAGTTATCATTGACCTACTCATAAAATTTATTGTTAAACTCCCAATTTAGATCCTAGAATTTTTAGGCCCATTTTGACAAAAATCGATTCAAAACCCATAAAAAAATACACCCATTGGTGGTAGGGTTTTACAAATGTAACATAGGATCTTATGGGATCGTTGAATCCCGATTCAGATTTTGATCCTATCAAATCTAAAAAAATTGTACTCTCTCTTCCTTAATTTATTATTTTTTATTATTGGTATATATGATATATATAGATATTTCATACCATCTACATCATTAAAAATAAGTCATTTTGAATTAAATAAAGAAATTCATATGTATATATATTTTATACATAAAAGCAATTTTATTGATGAAATGAAGGATAGCTGGTATTAAGGAAATGCTAGACTATATAAAAACATACCCCACCTTGAACTAGACTATCATAATCTCAACAAGAGTCAAAAAAGAATTCACATCTGGCTTTGTACCCCTCTTAACTAACTATACAAGATAGGCAGCTTGTTAATCTATACAACATCATCTCTGCTTCTTCAAATGTTCTTCAATTTCTTTGCTTCCATGTTAGACAAAATAAATTAAAGGGGGCCACACACCAAGTCTTCCTCTTATAAGAATTTAACATATAGTCCCGCCAAGAACTCAACAAATTTTTACATCTTCAAGAAAACCCACTAAATCTCAAAGCCAGAAAACATTAGATCCCACAACTCCTTCGTTCACGAACAGTAAATGAAAATGTAATCAATGGATTTCCCTCCTCCCATACACAAGTAACAACTATTGACTAATGTATGCCCTCTCAGCTGAAGATTATCTATAGTGAGATTCCACCCTTGAATGACTTGCCACATAAAAATTGCTACTTTAAGAGTGACAAATGCCTTTCAAATTTTTCTCCACAAGAAATCCACCTATCTATTCCCTTCCAAAAACTTACAGTCTGTATTACTCAGACTCTTTGGTCTGGGTAGGAGTACTCGCGTCGACACGACACGACACTAGTTCTGGTATGGGATCTGTGTCCGACGCAGAATACATACCTCAAACACCGCGAAGACAGAGATGAAACCCAGAGACTTTAGTTTTAGGCGAAGAGAGAGACGATGATTTTCTATGGGATGGAGACTTTAATTTCTGACAAAGATAGTCGACAAGACGACGACTTCAGCTTTTGGCAAAGACACGACTTCAGTTTCCAGCGAAGAGAGAGACTACGCTTCTCTTTTAAGGAGAGTTTCAGAGACGACTTGTCGGAGACTTTAATTTCAGCCGATGACGACTTTAATTTCAGGCAAAGAGAGAGGAGTGACGTTTTAATTTAAAACCAGTGGTTAAAAACCAATGGTTAGACCTTTTGTCTTTTGCATAGAGCAGCGTTTTGCCTTTTGTGAACTTATGACATATAGCATATAGGTCACAGGTCTTAATAAATAATAATTGATTAAATGAATTCAACCTTTCATTTTCTTTTGTATGTTACACTAGCAAATTTATTATACTGATGAATAATAAATGTCCCCATGTGAGAATTTTGCTCTTCAATTTGTAAATATAAAGAGAGAGAGAGAGTCACTAGAGTAGATAAAACTAAATTGATTAATTATAACTATTTTAATAATTTTTTATTAAAAAAATTCATCCCAAATTCAGGTAGTCTCATGCTTTTATAATTTATGCATTTATGGTTCATATAACACAAGTTACATAAATGATTTATATTATTAAATCTATAATTAATTTTAAAAAAATAAAAAATATTGTTGTACCCGTATTTACACATTTTTAGCTGAATCTCCGAATCCTAAAATATTATAATAGGTGAATCTGATATTTGGATACGCACCCGAGTCCGACAACCGCACCCGAGTCCGAGCAACATAGCTTACAGTAATATTTGACCTAAAAAATTAGTTACTTTGAAAGGTCCCATTTAATTCCATCTTCCCTGTCTTTAAACTTTGTAGATTGCAATGCCTCTAAACTAAACCAAATTAAACCAAATATTTTCCCACTAGGTGGGGTCGGTTATATGGATTTGATGATGCCAATCAAATTAGGTGTCAAATCCATAAAAAAATCCGATAGAGTATTGTGATAGTTGTCGGTTATCTAACGTATAATCCTCCTCTTTTGTCCGGAGTTGGGACCGGTTATGTCAAAGATACCGTAACAAAGGCGGAGTTAGATTGCAACGCCTCCTTAAAAAAAAAAAAAAAAAAAGAAAAGGCAAAATTTTTGAGCTCCAAGTCGAATAATGCCTTTGAAAGATGGCTTTCCAAACCATATTGTTACTATGATTTTCCAAGTAATGTGCCATCGAGACCTCATTATCCACTATTAATTCATAGATATAAGGATATCTATATATATATACCTTGAACCTTCCTGTAGGAAGGCCAATTGAAGTTCCAAAATTTAACTCTCTGCCTGTACCAATCTACCAAAGAACATGCTTATCCCTTCTCAACTCTGCAATACTTTTCCATTAGCTTACTCCATGTGTAGCAGATCCCTTGGACGAACTCTAGTCACTCCCATTCAATCCCGTATTTGGAAGAAATTATATTCCAACAAAGCCTCTCCTTTTTTGTAGCAAACCTTTATAACCATTTCTCCAGCAACACGTTATTGTAAAGTTTCAAGTATATAATTTCAATTCCCCCATCAATTGTCAATAGGGACATTAAATTGCTTGGCAAAGTTGACAAAGTACTTCTTATTGTGGTCACAATTTCCCCTTTAGCTGAGTGTTTTTGTTTCTAACCCAACCACCGTTTTGAACCTGATAATCACGCATTCCAAAACCTGTTTAATCTTAAAGTTAGCCCCTAATGAAAGTCCCAAATGGGTTGATGATAGAGAACTGAAGTTGCAACCCAATATTGTAGCTAGCTCCCCCGAATTCTCCATTGCCCCACTGATATAAGCTCAAATTTGGCCACGTTAAAGAAATTGATATTTACAATGCCAGCATTTCAAAAAAACAAAAAAAATGGAGTTAAAAGAATATATGGATGCAATTCAAATATCTTTCTCTAATTTTGATCCACTATACTTTCCAAAATACACACATGCACACGCTGTCTCTCTCTCATTGCATGGAGATTGTTACTTTTCTCATTTTGTTTAATTAATCAAACAACTTAATTTTGGTTTTTATGTTTTGGTCTTTATTTCATCTTCTTATTAAACTTTTTTTTTTTTAACCAGTTAATTATTGTGTTGAAAAATTCTCATTCAACATCTTTTTTCTTGTTTTTTTTTTTTTTCCTTTTTCTGTCATCCTTTTACCCTTTTCTACTATTACTTTATAGTTTAAAATGTTTTGTTACAAAAACTCATCTTCTCCATCCTTAACAACTTTAATGAAATGAATGATTTTATTTTGTTTTTGAACTTCTTGTTATATGTTTTTATTCTTTCATTAAACTATTTCTTTTTGTATATTTAATAAATTATATTCATATGGAAATTATTATGCCCGTTTTTTCTTCTCAGTTGGATCTTACGATCCTTGATTTAATCCTATATTTGATCTCATAAACCCCTCCAACAATCCAATGTAGGATTGTGATTTTGTCAACCTTGCTCACAACCATATACCTTGCAGGGAAATAGAAGAACACCAGATAAATTTGTCGGGAAGGAAGCAATGATCACATCACAATGTCTCAATGGCTGGTGAGATATGGCTCACTTCAACTCAAAGCTGTTGTGTGTCATCTTTAGATTCAGATTTTTTACAGCATTGGCTTCATGGAACTTTTTTCTCTCTCCCTTTTATCCACATATAGATACATGTCCATCTTACATGTTGGAGCCTATGCCGTCTTGTGTCGATTGTTGAGGGGAACTTTTCTTGTTGTACTGTCGTTTGCTTCTTATGTATCTTGCAGGTATTTGCTCAAGATTATTGGTAGTGGGGAGAGTGTTCGCTTACAATACCGTTCTCTCCAGAAGATTCTCAGCTCCCAGGCTGTTGACGAGAGGTGTTTGGCGCAACCAAATCAAGAAAATGGTTGATCATATATGGAATTCAGTTGAGTTTCCAGTTTCCTCTAGAAGGGTATAACTAGTGAGTCTCACCTTGTCCAGCCAGTTGTTTGAAAATCATGTATGGGCTTCTCCTTGTTTGTGTTAAAAATGTTTAGCAATTAAAGGGAGGAGTAGATGGTTTGTATGTATCCAGATACATAAGAGGTTGGTTTTAGATAGTTTGTAAAGAAAAGAAGAGAGGACTAACAGTCAGCTACATATCGACTTTTGTGCTACACTGAGATAGCTAGGACAAAAGGAGGGATGATATATACATATATATATATATATATATAATATCTCTCTACCTAACCCAATATTGATGCAAGTATAGGAAGAGGTTTTAGGCATGATTTCTGTGGCCTGAAAAAACATTTGTTAGCTGGATGGTGCATTGAGTTTCAATGACATTTCCTACTAGGAATGTTTAGGCCACCACAAAACCAATAACAGTAGTAAATATTTCAGAGGGGAAAAAAGAAATATGATGAACTTTGATGGAAAGTTGTGCCAAGTTGTATGAACCCTCGAAAGTAATAATATTTCCAGAAGAATGGCCCAAAGCCCAGGCTATACAAGACGGGCTTAGAGAGATTAACATTTCTTGATGTTAGTCATGTGAGATCGGGTTATAAGCCGTTCGATTAAATCGGACAGTTCACAATAAAAATATGTTGAAAATTGTAGATGTAAATTTTTAAATTTATTTATATTATGAATTATCTGATTTTGATCGGACAGTTCACAATCTTAACATGACTAACATTGAAAATGATGTTAGGCACCATTTTTTTTTCATCCTGTATTTGGAAATATTACTAGAACTAGCCAGAGGCATGCATCCTCAAACTAATTGAACGCACACTATCGATTATAAATATATTAAGTGCGGAAGCATTCATCAGTCCTGAAGCAAATCAATAGAAAGGTAGCAGAGTTTTGTACCAACAAGACCATCCCAGCAGCATAGACCATCTTATCATGCACAGCAGCAGCAAACTATCTACTAACACGCTGTTTTAGCTGTTCATTTTCAATTTGTCGAACGGATGTCCGATGGCGTAGTGTCACATATTCTGTGTGGTGTTGATCCCTGGAACGCCTCAATTCTTCGTCTTGCTGAATTTGGACTTGGTGTTCCTGGTCGATTTGCTTTTCTGCCTCGTCCAGGACCGTTTGGATCCGCTGGAGCTCCTCCCTTAGCTGGTTATTGAGGTTGTAATTCTCCTGGCAGAGACGAAGATTTTCGTCTTGTACCACCCACTCTCCCTATGTACGCTAAGCATACCGATAGAAAGCTTCAATTGATCATCAATCCTTTTAAGAAATCAAGCAGTCAACACATTGGGAGTCATCTTCAGCACAATCTACAACTAAAGAAGGTCCGATCAGCAAAAGCTACACAGCTTCACTAAATCAGTAAGCTAGTACATTCTTCCAGTGATTAGCCAAATAAGAAATGATGCACCTAGGATTGAAAGGCTGCATTTGATTGAGTAGGCGGAGAACAAATTAAATAACAAAATATTGTATGAGATTGGATGTAATATAAAGGGTCATTTAGAGCTCTATAAAATTTCATAAATTTCTAATTTTTTTCAACTTACCAATTTCATCAATTTCGAATCGACAACTTTTGACAAATTATGACTTTTTTGGTCCCCAAATGTACCTTAATTTTTTATTTGAGATTATTTTTTTAGATTTTGGTTAATGGGATATAACGTATAAAATGTGACATGGTAGGGGATTGGATTTTAAAATTTTTACGAAAAGTAATTCTAAAAGGGGATGTACCATCTCACACACAGCCAAAGGTATCTACATCAGATATTCTAAACCTTTGTTCTCTAAAGCAGAGATAGAAGATTGAAAAAATATTTCCGCATTAGCACATTTATTCTTTGGTGGCTCTATATGTAGAGAATCAATTTACTTTTTCTACTAAAAATAATTATTTAGAGAAGTTGAAGTAGAATTTTTTAAATAAAAAATTTCTAAAGTCGAGCCTTTAAGTGAGCTTAGCCGAGTTCATTGTTATTCAGGCTCGGTTCATTTGCTAAATGAGTTATATTTTTATTTATTTTTATTCAAATTCAGTTGATTTGTAAATGAGCGAGCACAAGCAATTGTTATACTTAATCCAAATTTTTCATGATCAACTCTTGGTTGTTAATATTTTTATTATAAGAAAAAAAGTAAAATTCATGGCAGTCAATTAAGTTTTCGTAAGTCAGAAGAAATAATGTTAATCTTTTTTTTTTCTTGGGAAAAGAACAAATAACCTTAACTTATTTTTAATTTATATATTTCAAATGTCATTAGTAACATATATAAATATACTTTATAAATTTAAATATTATTGTGGAGCGTGTATTAGAATAGAAATGGTTTAGTTAAAACAAATTAATAAATTCTAATGCAATTTTTAAAATGAAACACATGCAATATCATGATATAAATATATAAGATTTCATTAATATAGTTTTGATAAATGTTATTTAATTTTATATATAAATATTAAACAAATGTGAGCACTTAATAAATTGAGACAATTAATGTTCGGACTAGATTCGTTTATTAAACAAGTTTAATTTTTCTATTCAGCCTTAGCTTAGTTTATTAAATGAAGGAATTGAGACCTTAATGAACCAAACCTGAGTCCTTGACAAGCGGAGTTAGATAATTTTAGATTAAGTTTGTCTACTAAATGTGTCTAATTTTTTCTATGTAAACTCAATTTATTAATTATATGGATGACTTAAGTTTGAGACATTAACAAGCCAAGTTAGATAGTTTAGAACTTGGTTCGTGTGCTATCTTAATTTTTCTATTTAAATAAAGTTTATTTATTATATAAATGGGTTGGGCCCAGACCTTAATAAGTCAAGTTTGACTTTTCAACGGGTTAAATTAGATAATTTTAAACTTAGCTCATCTGCGAAACGAGACCAATTTTTCTATTTAAACTTGGCTTAATTATTAAATGATCAAGTCAAGTCTAGCCACCAAAGAGAGGATCCAAGCTAAGCCGAGACCAGCCTTCATCTATAGCCCTAACTCGTATATAAGGAGAACACACTGGATATCCTCATCTGACTTAACTAGAACCAAAAGAAAAAACCACAAACTCTAAATTGTTGGCAATCATGGCATCGCATAACGTCGTACATTGAACGGCATAAAAGTAATTCCTGCAGCACTCAATGGTAGGGTAATATCCCTACCCAACCCAACCTTACCAACCTATCACTACAACTTGACCCGAACCTTTACCGACCGAACGATCACCATTGTCACTTGTATTATTACCAACTCTCATACAAAATCACCTGTATTATTACCAACTCCTATACCAAATCACCTGCGTTATTATCAACTCACTTTGTTATCACCATCCCCTGAAATACATTGCACCCGGTGTAGCAATTGTAATAACAACCAGATAAATCATCATTCTTAGAATCTGTAATACACGTGGCATCATTTATATGGAAAAGATATATGATTATGTGGTGCCCACACACACGGAGGTGGGACCTATGTAGGCTCAAACTTTCTATATATATATCCGCCTATAGCCATTAGAGAGGTACGTAACAATACTCTGTCAAAATACTCTAAGAATCAAGCTAACTTTATCATCGGAGTTTCTTTGGCAGGCACCACACCGTGTGAGGACCAGTCTTCCAGAGCTGAATCGGATCATTGAGACTGCGCAAGTTTACAGAACCATCATCTGGCACCGTTTGTGGCAAACAACTTTCATCGTAGTTTTTATGGTCCAAACTAGATCTTGAACAAACACTCAACCACAACCGCAACCGCAACTAGTAAGGATGATGAAAAACTGGAATGAAGACAGAGTTGATGCCATGGAGTACCAGATCAGAGAGATGATGGAAGTTATGTAGACATTGATGACCCAGAACCAAGTGTTACTTCAACGAGTAAATACTGCCCTTGCTATGGCTTCATTTCCAGTAGTTTCCCCGGTTAATGGAGCATATAACGGAGGAATGGTTGATGCCAATGGAGAGTGAAGAAACAGAGCCAGCGTTGTTGGAGAAAATGACATCCTCAGTGGAGCACCGAAGGAATCTAGTGGAAAGCAAAGGACCACACCAATCGAGGGCGGGGCCGAAGCTTATGCGGGGGCCTCACGGACCAAGGCAGCGAGTGTGAAAGACGCCACTGCAAGCCCTTGGGAGGAACAACTAAATGCCATGCAGGCTCGAATGGATAGTGTCTTAGCTGCGGTTTGAGCGCCAAACATGGTGGCGGATCTGATTGGAACTACCGGGTCTCTGTTCGCTCAGGTGGTAATGACCTATCCTCTGCCATCCATGTTTAAGATGCCAATGGTCAATTAATTTGACGGGTCGTAAGATTCGTTAGACCATCTGGAAACTTTCGAAACCCTCCTGCAGATACATGCGTATCCAGATGAAATAATGTGTCAAGTATTCCCAGCAACTCTCAAGGGTCTTGCAAGACTATGGTTCACCAAGATTAAGGCTGGGATAATATCTAACTTTACTCAGTTGAGTAAGCTCTTTGTGGGCCATTTCATAAGAGGACAGAGGCAACGAAGGCCAGCTACGTATCTGTTGACGATCAAGTAGGGGAAAGAAGAGACTCTCAGAAGTTACGTTGGAATATACAACAAGGAAGTTCTGGAGGTCGACGAAGCAAAAGAAAAGGTGGTCGTCACTGCTTGCATGAGTGGGTTATGTACTCCCAGGTTATGGCTTCTCTGGTAAAAAAAAACCCCGATCGATCTAGTTGACCTCATTTTCAGAGCTCAGAATTACATCAATGTGAGAGACGCCATCAAGGCCAAGAAAGATAGCGAAGGGGCAAGAAGCTCAAAGACACAAAAGAGAAAATCGACTAACCAAGGGAACGCTCGAGACTCTAGAAGTTCGAAGAACAAGAGGTACGATGATCACGCGAGCTAGTTCCTGAGGAGGTATGGCGATACCGATCGAAGCTTTACCCCACTAAACACCAGACTGGAGAATATCTCTTTGAAATTCAACACGACTCCGCCTTGAAATGGCCAGAGAAGTTGAAAACACCAGTGAATAAGCGGTCTCAGGAAAGATGTTGTAGGTTCCATCGGGACCACAGCCACGACACGGACGAATGCTTTGACCTGAAAAGATAGGTAGAAGAATTGATTCGTGGAGGCAAGTTGAGCAGATTCATCGACGGCCGGAACAACCACAGGAGGGCAGAGCCGAAGAGTCCTCGAAGAAAAATCCCAAGAAGGAGTAGCCCCGACGAAGAAGTCCCAATCAAACACCGCAAAACCACTAACCTTTGGGAGATATAAGGGTGATCTCTGATGGGTTGGAGGAGGGAGGAGAATTTTCGATCACTCGAAAAAAGTATGCTCGGGAGATACGAAGAACTGCGGAGGTGTTGGTATCCGATCGCCTGACCAAGAAGAACCGAATGGAACAACTGGCGATAACATTCACCGATGCAGAGGCTGACGAGTTATGCCTGTCACATGAAGACCCACTTGTCATTTCACCAATAATTGCCAACTTCAAAACATGGAGAACATTGGTGGACAGTGGAAGCTCCGTCGATATTTTATATTGGGGGGCATTTGAGAAGATGAAGATAGAGAAAGAGAAACTGAAGCCTATAATCTCTCCCTTGGTAAGGTTCACCGGCAATCGCATTACGCCACTCGGTTCGGTTATGTTATATGTTACACTTGGTGAAGAGCCCTGCCAAGCGACAAAGATAATCAACTTTCTCGTGGTTGACTGTCCTTTGGCCTTAATGCCATTCTGGGAAGAACGTCCCTGAACCTGTTCTGAGCTATAACATCCACTTATCACATGCACGTTAAGTTCCCAACAGAAAACGGGGTAGGATGTGCTACAAGTGACCAAAAAGCGGTCAGGGAATGTTATGTGTCTTCCCTTAAAGAAACGTCAACCACGGAAACGATGGTTGTAGATAGCCTGGAAGTCAAAGATGATGAGGAAATACGGAGCGAGGAGCTGATAGAAGAACTAAAGGAGATCGCGATTGGCTTTGCTGAGCAAGGCCGATCAATCAAAATCGGCTCGAAGGCTCCCGAAGAAGTGAAAGTGAGGCTAAAGGTATTTTTGAAGGAAAATACGGATGTTTTTGCTTGGTCCCACGAAGAAATGCTGGGGATTGATACAAAAGTAGAAGCTCATCACTTAAATATCTCCCTGGGGGCAAGGCTAATCAAGCAAAAGTGCAGAATTTTCTACCTCGAGCGGAACGAGGCTATTGAGCAAGAAGTAGACAAGCTGTTGAGGGCCGAGTTCATTCGTGAAGTCCATTAGCCTACTTTGCTGTCCAATGTTGTCATGGTCAAAAAAGGCAACGGCAAATGGAGGAAGTGTGTTGATTTTATGGACCTTAATAAGGCATGCCCAAAGGATAGCTTCCTGTTGCCCTCCATCGATCTCTTGGTCGACTCCACGCTAGTCATGAGATGCTATCATTCATGGACGCTTTCTCAGGGTACAACCAAATAAAGATGGCTGAGCACGATTAGAGCACACGACGTTCATCACCGATCAAGGGTTATACTGCTTCAATGTTATGCCGTTCGGTTTAAAGAACGCTGGGGTGACGTATCAATGGCTCAAGAGTAGAATGTTCAGAACCAGATGGGGTGGAATGCAAAAGTGTCCATTGATGACATGCTAGTCAAAAGCAAAGAGGTCAGCTCCCACATCACTGATCTACAAAAAAACATTTAGCACCCTGAAAAAGTATGGCATGAAATTGAACCCCGCGAAATGTGTGTTTGGTGTGGCATCTGGCAAATTCCTGGGTTTCTTGGTGTCGAATCGAGGAGTTGAAGCAAACCCAGAGAAGGTTTAGGCGATCATGGGGATGCAATCACCCTGAACTACGAAGAAAGTTCAAAAGTTGGCGAGGAGAGTAGCAGCCTTGAATAGATTTATTGCTCGATCCATGGACAAGTGCCATCATTTTTTTAAAGTACTCAGAAAGGCATTCGAGTGGAGCCAGAGTGTGAAGAAGCATTCGGCAGCTGAAACAGTACCTGGGGTCGGTTCTTTTACTCAGTCAAACCATCATAGGGGAAGAACTTTACTTGTATTTGGCAGTCTCCACCACTGCAGTAAGTTCCGCCCTCGTTAGAGATGACCAAGGGATTCAAAAACCCATCTACTACACGAGCAAGGCCCTGAGGGGAGTAGAGGAAAGGTATCTGAAGCCTTTGCACTCGTAACAATGGCGCGACAGCTCAGAGCTCACTTCCAGGCCCATACAATCGTCATCCTCACCGATTACCCCTAAAGAATGTACTGCACAAGCCGGATACATCTGGTAGATTGATGAAGTGGTCAATTGAGTTAGGACAGTTTGACATACAATACCAACTAAGGTTGGCAATTAAGGGCCAAGTAGCAGCGGATTTTATCGCTGACTTCACGTTTCTACCAACCGATTCCACCAAAACTAATAGCATGGAACAACTGTGGACACTTAATGTCGACAGTTCCTCCACATAAAACTCCAGTGGGCAGGCCTTATTCTCGTCTCACCCGAGGGTCACCAGTTTGAATACGCCCTGCGTTTCAAGTTTCCTGTCTTGAATAATGAAGTTGAATATGAAGTTTTGGTTGCTAGCCTCCGCGTGGCTCAACGAATGGGGGCAGAGGAGATACTTGTTAACAGTGACTCTCAGTTAGTGGTTGAACAGGTTCAGGGAGACTATGAAGCAATAGGAGATAACATGGTAGAATATTGCCAGCTAGCTAAAAGTTTGGTAAGGAAGTTCAGAAAGTTCGAGCTCTAGAGAGTTCCTGGGGAAGATAACACTGATATTCCCATGAAGATATTACATTCACCGAGCATCTGAGGCCCAGAGATTAACTAAGTACAAGAAGACGCTGATTGGACTAGATCCATTAAGCAATACTTAGAAAGCGGAATCCTCCCTGACGACAAGAATGAGGCAAGGCAGATCCAATATCAGGTAAGTAAATACCCGATGCTGAGTGGAATCTTGTATAAAAGGAGACACGGCTCCCCCTTGTTAAGATGTGTGGGAGAATAGGAAGTAGACTACGTCATGAGGGAAGTTCATGAAGGAGTTTGTGGGAATCACTCCAGGAGAAGAGCTTTGGCCAAAAAGATCTTGAGAGCTGGTTACTTCTGGCTAACCATGGAGAAAGACACCCAGGAGTTCATCAAGAGGTGTGACAAATGCCAGAGATTTGCCAACACCCCCTGACTACCCACTAGTGAGCTGATGCCGATCCCAAGTACCTGGCCATTCATGCAGCGGGAAATCGACATTATCAAACCACTCCTGTTGGGAAAAGGTCAGAGGAAATTTACAGTGGTAGCAATCAATTACTTTCTCAAATGGGTAGTAGCAGAAGCCTTGCCAACCATCACCGAGCAAAACATAAGAAATTTTTTACGGCAAAACATTGTTTGTCAACTTGGTATTCCTAAGATTGTGATCACAGATAACGGAAAACAGTTTGAGGGGAAGCAGTTCAACGAATTATGTAGAGAATGGGGCATCAGTCATCATTATTCGTCCCCCGAACATCCACAAGTAAATGGCCAGGTCGAAGTTACTAAATGTTCTCTTTTGAAAATCATCAAGACCAAGCTCGACAAAGCAAAAAGTCTTTGGGCAAATGAACTTCCAATAATCTTGTGGGCTTATCGAACTACGAAAAAGATTATGACTGGTTAGATGCCATTCTCCCTTACATATAGAACGGAAGCGGTCAGTTGAGATTGGATTACCCAATGCATGAACTTTGGGATTCGATGTGGAAGATAATAATGTAAGGATGATGGAGAAGATCGATCTATTAGAGGAAAGACGACTTTAAGTAGTGATCGAGGTGGTTCATTATCAGTAAAAAATACATTAATACCATAATTCAAGGACCTGACCTCGTGAATTCCAAGCCGAAGATTTAGTACTGAAGAAAGTGAACCAGCCTACCTGGGACACTCGAGATAGGAAGCTTGGCCCAAACTGGGAAGGACCGTACAAAGTGGTGAAATCGACTCACAAAGGGGCTTACTAGCTAAAGACGATGGAGGGCAGAAGTCTGTCTCATCCTTGGAACGTGGAACACTTGAAAAAATATTATGTGTAATGAAATGAAATTGTTATCATAACATTTGAAGTTATTTCTTATTATGCATTCTAACATCTATTTTGTAGTGAATATATGGACATTTACTTTACAAGGAAGACGGCTCACGAGGCCAGTTACCCAAGGGACACGATCCTACCCGGTTCACGCGACCGACTAGAATGAAGATTTGCTCGACTCACGTGGTCGAGCAGAAAAAACGGCTCATGCAACCAATTGCCCAGGGAGCATGATCCTACTCGGTTCACGTAACTGAGTAGAGTAAAAATCTGCTCGACTCACGTGGCTGAGCAGAAAAAGACGACTCATGATGCCAATTTTTCAAGGGGCACGATCTTGCTTGGTTCACACGACCGAGCAGAGCAAAGATTTACTCGACTCACGTGGCCGAGTAGAAAAGGACGACTCATGCAGCTAATTACCCAGGGGCATAATCCTGCTCGGTTCATGTGACCAAGCAGAGCAGAGATCTGCTTGACTCACGTGGTCGAGCAGAAAAAGACGGCTCACGCGGCTAATTACCCAAGGGGCATATCCTGCTTAGGTTTATGCGACCGAGCAGAGCAAAGATCTGCTCGACTCACGTGGCCGAGCAAAAAAAGACAGCTCACGCCACCAATTGGCTAGGAGCATTATCCTGCTCGGTTCACATGACCGAGCAAAGTGAAGATCTGCTTGACTCACGTGGCCGAGCACTAACGCAGCCAATTGCCCAAGGGGCACGATCTTGCTCGGTTCACGCGATCGAGCAGAGCAAAGATCTGCTCAACTCACGTGGCCAAGCGAGGATCCGAGCAGAAAAAGAAACATACAAGTGCCCGTTTAATAAGTGAAAAAAAACATTCAAGTGTCCATTCAATCTCCAACCAGGAAAAGAAACGAAGACATTCATTCAAAATACCCAACAAAAAGACTATCCATTTTGAGGAAAAAGGAATAGAAGTTCAATTCATAAAAAGAAAATTCTCATTGTACATTGATTACATACAAAAAAAAAAAAAACAAAAAACAAAAACAAAAAAAAGCCTCACTCAGGCGTTAAAAGTAGAAGAGGAAAAAAAAAAAAAACAGATGGAAACAGGAATGAGCATCAGCTGTTTAATCCATCTTTTCAGCTTCTGCTTGGGTGCCTTCATCTTCAGTGTGAGCCTCTTCTACCTGGTTTTGTTGGACGAACCCAACCTACTCATCGCTTACAACTTGCTGCTCACCTTGCTCCACCTCCTCGACCGGCTCTTCAGCAGCTCCACTACTGCTGCCCGGCTCAATCTTAAAGAGGTCGAGGTTAGGAAAGGCACCAAAAATTTTGGATTTTGTGTGTTCAAAACCCTCCAAGAACACGGGCATGAGTAGTTCTTGGAAATCATCTATGTTCTTAAAGTTAGCGATGGCATCTTGCTCGGCGCTTTCCAACCTGTGTTTGAGTTCGGCCACCTTTTCCTCTTTCCTCCCCAACTCCAGATCAAAACAGGCTCGTTTAGTTTTCAGAACTTTATTTTCCTCGTTACTTTTATGCTCGAGCCAGAGAATTTATTATTTCTCCGACTCGGTAACAACAGCAAGATCTTTAGCGGCCTCAAGCTCGGTGAGGGTCTCCTCCCTCGTCTTCCTCTCAATAGCCAAGGCTCGTTCCGTCTCCATCAACTAGTTGTAGAATGCCAACGACCTCATCATAACTTGAACAAGACGATCACATAAAAGCTAGTAAAAAAATAATAATGATAATAATAAATAATAATGATATAGGAATAAAAGTGAAACTCGGACAACCTTACCTTAAATAGGTCATGGTTCATGTCCGTGGCCATTTTTCTACTAAGGGTCCCCCTTAGGTCCCCCATTTTGATGTCAGAAATGTTAGATGTCAACTTCTGCCATGCTAACTCACTGTTTGTGAGTAGCGATTAGTGGATGGGGCAGCTACTTAGGTTTTAGACCCCAAAGATTGCAGGGGCGATCGAACCTCTGTTATGGGGGCATCAGAAACCTCCTTGTGCTTGGAGGCTGGTAGAGCTGGGCCCCTTGTTATCCTTGTTTTTTTGGAAGCAGGCTCCCCCAAGGAACCTTTGGCTCCCGAGGCCACGGCCTTCTTCTTCTTCGCCCTCTCCAAGTAATCGATGTCAAACATCTCCCCTTCTGTATAGCCAGCCTTTCGGAGATCAAAAAAAATCTCCTCAACTTTAGTGAGAAGGGGAGCAGGTTCTTTATCCCAAATGTCCCCACGTTCAGTTCGTTTAGACATAGGATCACTTTGCTCGGGGCTTTCAAAAACTGTGTTATCTACACAGAAACAATTATGTTAGTCCAACAAATCAAGAAATCTCATGTTAAAATTAAAAAAAAAAAAAAAAACAACACATAAACAAGCTAAATTCACTACACTCACATTCGGCTGCGATGGCTTCCCTAGAGGGATCAGGCCCGAGAAGATATTGATAGAGATTATCCACAGTTATTACGAAGTGGGCTTCTCGGATTTGGTGCTTCTTGGCCAGGGCCAACAGTTCCTTTTGGTTTCGACAGAGGGTTGGAGGCTTTCGAGCTGGTTACCATGAACAGAATAAAGATTAGAATCTAATTATGACCTGATATTTGTATAAACTACCTTAAAAAGGAAAGAAATATCTGCTCATACCCTTAATGTAAGTTGACCCGATGTCCGGGGCATCCAGATCTTCTTGTCTTCCTTGGTCTCCTACTCTTGGAACTCCCATGTACTTCCCCAGATGAAGAAATACTTCTTCTTTCATCCGAGAAGTGTACTCTGGCTTCCTTGCCGAGAAGTACCACCAGACTGCATTCCTTTCAGTCACCTTATAAAGGTAGAGGAACACATCGGTGGTCAGAGGTTGCCCAGTGGCCACGTGCCAGAACATGGCACACCCGATCAGGATTCTCCATCCGTTCGGGGTAACTTGACCAACCGTTAGGCTTCGTTTGCTGAGCACCTACTGCACGATCTTTGGCAGTGGGAATCGGAGCCCCCCAGATCAGCGTTGCCTCATAGACCGTTATTTCCCCATCTCTCGCTGAGCATGTTGAGTCCGGCTACTCGGTACCCTTAGTGTAAGGTCTTTTGGTAGCTGGAAATCCCTGATCAACTTAGAGATCCAGGCCGTTGTGATGGTAGACATGATCCCTTCTGCTTCAAACTGTTCATACTCGGTAACCCTCTAACGCCTTGACCCTATGTGAGGCTTAAAGGCATCAACGATTCGCTCGTTTTCGCGACACCACGACCGCTAGTGCTTAGAGCATGGGGGTACTACGTCTCCCAGAGACAAGCCTGTCGTTGTCCGATTCAGTGTCGCTTTCAATGGTAACCCTTTATGGCTCACCCATAGCAATAGACCTAAATAACTGGGACACATGAAATGAATACGAGAGAAAAATCAAGCCACTAATCATAGACCTAATGAAACCAGGGTTTCCTACGAAATCTATAGGGCTGGAAAGCTATCTATTACACTCATAAAAATAACTGGCTTGAGCTAAAAGTCAGAATATAACGGAACAGAAGAAGTGAAGAAGAGAAATAGAGGAGAAGAGAAAAGTTCTTAAACAATTATCAAACCATAAAACCTTACCAATACAGTCAAATGCTTTGTGGACAAGAAGAACGCTGACGGCGAGTCTGTGAGCACGGAAGATATTAATGACAGGACGCTCTAAGTGGCAGCAATGAAAAAGTAAAAAAGAAAACAACGGACCAGCCCAGGGTATTTATCCCGATCGGGTTTTGAAATCTACGACTGGTGATTAAGCAGGAAAATATCATCCTATGGTTCTAAAATGGTGACCCTCCGGATTCATACCGGGACCAATGAAGATTTGACATGTAACGGGTAAGTAAAACGTTCGGCGGCTGATACACGTGTACGTGCATTTCATGCGGCTGCACATTAAATGCATGCATTTATGATAGTCAGACCAATAGCTCATGACCCGCTCAAAACCTGGATCGCATGCATAATTTAATTCCACGCGACCATCTTCCATGGCCAAAGGAATCGGGGGCATTTGGTAAGGTAATATCTCGACCGAACCCAACCTTACCGACCGATCACCACAACCCGACCTGAACCTTTTTCGACCAAACGATCACCATTGTCACTTGCATTATTACCAACTCTCATACCAAATCACCTACATTATTACCAACTTCTATACCAAATCACCTGCATTATTATCAACTCATATTGTTATCACCATGCCTTGAAATACACTGCACCCTGTGTAGCAGTTGTAACAACAACCAAATAAATCTTTATTCTTGGAATCTGCAACACACGTGGCATCGTTTACATGGAAAAGATATATGATTATGTGGTGCCCACACATACGGAGGTGAGACCCATGTAGGCTCAAAATTTCTATATATATATATATATATCTGCCTACAGCCATTAGAGAGGTACGTAACAACACTCTATCAAAATACTTTAAGAATCAAGCTAACTTTAGCATCTAAGTTTCTTTGGCAGGCACCACACCGGTGTGAGGATCGGTCTTCCGGGGCCGAATCGGATCATTGAGGCCACGCGAGTTTACAGAACCATCACTCAATAACAACAAAGGTCATACAAAGAGCATAAATAAGAAACATGCCGGTTCATAATGCTCCTATAGACACAACTCTACTGCAACATCAACCTAAAACTCCGAAAATATTCCTCTTAAAGGCTTAATCTTTGCCTTAAATGATCAAATTTGTGGCTGTTAATGAATTTGTGAATGGAGACTTCTTTACACTTAATGAGACTGAAAATCTTATTAGTGATAGTCAACCACGTCCCTATACAAGTTTTCAAATCAGCTTGCGTTCTTCTAAAAGATTCATGATAAAATTGTACATGAAATTAGGAACATCAAGAAATATATGTAATTTAGTAGAAGTGTACCCTTTTGTTCTATGATCATTGAATGTAAATGGAAGAGGTATTCAAAATTAAAATCAACCATGGTGGCTATAGATCTTGAGTCCTATACCTTAGGTCTATATGATGGATTTTTATGGTAAAACACTGTTTGTCTAAGGTAGAGAGAGGATCTAGTCATATATTTATATTGTCACATTGGGCTCTTTAAGCCCGCACTATTAATTGTCCAACCACATAATATATCCAATGGGTGTATAGAAGCCTAATCCATATAGATCACTTCTTTATTGGATCTATCTTATATGACTCAACTTTAAACTTGAGTTCAACCCATTTTATTAAAATCAAAATTTAATTAATGTGCATGCTCAATTAAGATAAAAAAAATATTAACATTCTCCCACTTGAGTAAACATTAATTGAAGCCACAATTTTGAAAATCCTTTAAAAATGAATCTTGGGTTAAAACTATAAAATTTGTATATGGCCACATTTAAAAAAAAAAAACAAGTTAAGTTAAGAGACAACACCTAAAACAATTCGATCTAATAAGCCAATCAATACTAAACCATGATTTTCATTACATCATTAATCAATGTAAGACCATTAATGAGCACAAATATCAATCTCCTCATCCGCATAGATCATATGTGGTAGTTTGGTGAGAAGTAGCACGCCTTAAGTGATCTAATGAATGTGCTACTCTATCAGTCCTTAAATTCTCTTTAACTATATGCTTATTCACTAAGTAAGAGAATTTTAATAGTTTCTAATGAAATTAATGTGTCTTGTATATATCTTGAGAAAACTCTACGATGCAAAACAAGTCAAATTCCTGAGTGCTTAAGTACGCCAAACTTAAGACTTTCCTTTAAATCTGTATCATGAAAACATATATATTCACGCATAAATGGCATAAGAAGAAAATAAATGATAACTATCTATAAACTTTAATGACCATATATTAATTGAAAGGTCTCAACATATAATAAATTTCATATGATGTATGGAAAGTAACTCCCACTAACCAAGTATATCAAAAGACTTAACAACACCTATGTTTGAAATAAGATTATTAAAAAGAACATGTCTAAGTCATTGGGTTAAGGGATTTGCCATCATCTGTTATGTGTCAATGTGCTTAGTGATGATGCCATATTTTTTTATCTAAATCTCTAACTAACAAATATTTAATCTCAATGTGCTTAGACCCACTATAAGTTTTATTGTTCTTGGAGAAAAATACGGTTGCACTATTATCACAAAAAATCCTTAGTGGTCTAGCAATAGAATCAATCATCTTAAGTTTTGAAATGAAGTTCCACAGCCAAATAACCTAAGTAGTAATCCCAAAATAAGTTGCCAACTTAGCATGCATAGTGGAAGATGTTGTAATAGTTTTCTTGATATTTTTCCAAGAAAAGGCTCCTCTAGCAAGCATAAAAATATATCCTAAAGTAGAATTCATGTCATCCAAACATCCAGCAAAATCTGAATCTGAATTGTCAGCTACGTTAAGATCCTTAACTTTTCTGTATACGAGCATGTAATCTTTTCTCCTCTATAAATACCTCATTACTTGCTTTGTACCCACCCAATGGTTTATGCCAAGATTTGACAAATACCTCACAAGAACACTCATAAAAAAAGCTATATCCAACCTAGTACATACTTATGCATTCATAAGACTTTCAACCGCACCGGTATGTGGTATGTTTTGCATAGATTTTACTTCTATGCCATTCTCAAGACTCTGATTTCTACTGAATTTGTCACCCTTGGTAGCAAGAACAACCCTAGGTCTACAATCCTTCATGTGAAACCTCTAAAGCATGCTATTGATGTATTTTTTTCTAAAGTAGCCCCAGTACACTATGAGATCTATCACAAACAGTCTTAATGCTTAAAACAAAAGTGTCCTTTCCAAGATTTTTCATAACAAAGGTGTTGGACAACATCTTAGTCTTATGTAGAAGACCCAAATTATTGCTTACAAGTAGGATATCATCAACATAAAGAACAAGTAAAATAAATTGCTCCCATTGATCTTGAGATATATGCACTGATTAACCTTGTTCTCCACAAAACCCATGAAAGTGACAACCTCATCGAACTTTAAATACCATTAGCGTGATGTTTATTTTAAGCAAAAGATGGATTTCTACATTCTGCACATTATGTGCTCTTTTCCCTTTACCTCGAAGCCTTTAGGTTGCACCATATAAATCTCTTCATTAAGCTAACCATTTAGAAAGACAACCTTGACATCCATCTGACAAAATCAATATACTCCTTCTGAGTGAACTCCTCAACAACCAATCTAGGCTTGAAGTGATTAACCAGCCTCATAGAGTCCTTTTTGGTTTTACACACCCATTTGCAACCAATTGGCTTATAGCTAACTGGATGATCAATGAGCTCCCATGCTTCATTATATGTCATGGATTACTTCTCATCCATTATGGCATCCGCCCACATGCTAGACTAAGGACTCAAAGTAGCACTGGCATAGGTCACTGGATCAACCATATGCCCCATATCATAATCACTTTCACCAAGATATACCATGAACTTGTTTGAAATAGCAGATTTTCTCTATCTCACAGATCTCCTTATAGGTATTATTGGAACAGGGTCAATAGGATCAAGGGCTAGAGTAGGTTTAACAGGATCAGCAGCATTAGGATTGGCTACATTAATCCCCAACTACTCATGATCAACATCCTCCATAGGCATAGGTACAACACTATGTTGGTGAGAAGGCAAGGGAAAAGACATCACCCCGCTAGGCCTATCCTCATTAATGTTCGGTGATATCTCCAAATTAGTAGTATCAAGATCCAAGAACTTAGTTATCTGAGATTCAATAATCCTCACACTTGGTGTAAGATAGTAGAACCTGTATCCCTTATAATGATCTTATCCTCAGTGAACTAGTAATGAGTAGTTCTAGGGTCAGTTTTCTTATCAGAAGGATTATAAATCCTAACCTCTATCAGACAACCCAAAACATGGAAATGATTAAGGCTAAGCTTTCTAGCAGTCCACAATTCAAAAGGAGTTTAAGGAACAAACTTGGTTGGAACCTTATTGAGAATGTGTAAGGCAATCTTAATGTTATCACTCTAAAGAAACATAGGTATGTTACTACGACTCATCTACTCTTCATCACATCTTTAAGTATGCGATTACGCCTTTTGTCTATACTATTCTATTGAGGACTACCAAGCATGGTGCATTGGGCGACCACTCCATAGTCTTGTAAGTATTTGGTAAACGGTTTCATATACTGTCAAGTGACATCATGTTTACCATAATATTCACACCCTAACAATCTTAATCCTTTTGGACAACTGATTTTCTACCTCTGTTTTAAAAATTTGAGCCTTGCAAGTGCGTTAGATTTTTTTTTAAAATAAATAAACATAACCATAACAAGTAAAATCATCAATGAATGTTAAAAATATTTATGTTCAAAGAAGGTAAATTAATAAGGTCCACTGATGTTAGTGTGAATGACCTCTAAAAGGTCACCACATTGTGTTGCACTTTGCTTCTTGGTCTTGTTCAATTTTTCATGAATACAGCCAACACAAGTGTTTAAGTCTCCAAAATCAAGTGGTATAATAACGTTTATTTTTTAATTAGCCTTCAATTTTTTTTCTTTATAAATGTGACCTAGAAGCTTATGCCTAACATGGAAGATTAGTCTTTTATTTTAGGTCTTTTGGACACACTACTTTCAATATGGAATAAGGCATATTCATTATCTTGAGTCAATTTTAATATATACAATCTATCAAACAAAAAAGCATAGTCAACAATTTTGAAGATGTAAAATAAGTTAACTATGCCATTTTTAAAGTGAAAATCATGACCAAATTTACCCTAAGAAATAATAGATATCAAAATTCCATCTAAAAGGTGGTACAAAAGCATTATTTTCCAAAACAAGTGAAAAGCCAGACTCTAATTTCAAAACAACCTCTCTTATGGACTCCACCTTAACTACTGCATCATTTTCTATTTTGAGCTTTACCTCATTCTCATTTAACTTTTATTTGCTTTTGAACCCCTGTAAAAAAATAACGCAAATAGTTGCGCCACTATCAAATTAGCAAGAATTTAATGAAATAATAACTAAGTTGGATTGAAAGTAAACCAAAGCAAGTGAGTTACCTCCTCTCCATTTCTTGTTTAACTAGGCCTTGTACTTAGTCCATTCGAAAATAACAATTAAAAGTCTTTTAATATCAGTATTTGGACCTAAAGCATTGTTAGTCAAACCATGTCCTTTACCTTGCCCTTTTTTATCCTAACCTTTACGAGAAGTATGAGTCATAGGTTTCTTTTGGTTCTTCTTCTTAACTCTCTTACCTTGCTCAGAATTGGTCTTAGGGGAGGAGACAAACAAAGCAGACTCAATCATTTCCATCTAACATTTCTCCTTCTCTAAGACATATTTGGAAATGAGGTCATTGATGGTTTAGGATTCATTTTTGGTGTTATATACAGTCTTGATTTGGCTAAAATCTAGTAGGAACTGTGAAATCATTTGGGATGGCAATATCTAGACTTGAGTTTGGATTTTATGAAAACAAGCTTAAAAATATAAACAAGCTTATGAATGTACTCTTACCATAATTTGGCCATCATAGCTGAGACTTGTGAGCTCATTCGTAAACGATCTAGTCTCAGCCTCATTAGATACACGGTATCTCTATCTTATAACATCAAAAACCTCATTTGAATTGTTAGTCTCATGTAAGCCACTTGAGAGGTGCTTAGAAATAGACCTTTTTATAACAGTGAGACTTAGCCGATCAGACATTTCACACCTTACATGGAACTCTTTTTCAGATGCCATACTCGAATGCACTAGTACAGCTGGTGCAGTTTCTCTCAAGGCTAAATCCACAAACTCAACATCCTGCTTCCGTTTCTTATAATTTATTCCATTCAAAAGTACAACCATCATGGTATTATTATTATTATTATTATTATTATTATTATTATTATTATTATTATTATTATTTGCAAAGGAAACTATACATGTAAACATAGGAGGTAACAAATTAGCTAAATATGGCTAATAACAATCTTTATGTACTTAATCAAACATAAAAATAATAATAGAGGTGGCCTGGTGCATCATTGCTATCTCCCATTTGAGTAGAGAGTGCAATATGCTATGGGATCCCTCATGACTAACTACCAATGAGTACACCCAAATATTTAAGAGATTAGTCCCTTTTAGGCAGACCAACCTTTTAAAAAAGTAGAATTTTCTGGTCAGTGACTGAAAACCATTCATGTCATTAAAAATAGGTAATAACCCCCTATGGGCAGGTGCTCACACGCAATAATACCATGGACATTGTCACATTTTAGATATCAATAAATGTACTCCTTTTGGCAATAATACTTATATTAATCCGTAAATCTTAATGTGACATTTTTTGTTTAAATTCCCTTATGTTACTTCTAGCATTCCTGTATCAAAGGGACATGCTCGTAATCACATCCTTATGGGTATTTATATATCCGAAGATACCTAATGATTGCATAAATAACATATATGTTACTGAAACAATGCTCGAGAAAAATTCCATTGCAGAAAATTCACATAAAATGACGATTTAGGAATTTTAGGGCTAGTTCATAAGAGAGTACAATTTGTAAAAGAGAATCCAATGAGAATACTCATAGCCTAAAGTTTCATTAGTTTAGAAACAAATTATACTTAGAAAAAGACCTAAAATTCATACATGATTTTTCAAAAAAATGCATAAAACAAACTTAAAACATGCCTAGAATGAACCCTTAAGAATTGTTATAATTTATTCACGTAAAACCAGAGAGAGTACACTATTCCATTGTATTCAAATATAAAAACATGCTACCCGCAAAAAATCATTAAAAATTATGCATGATTTTTAAGAAAACACAAAAATAAGCACCTTTTTCTTTTAGTTCCTTTTGATTTTTGCAACTTAGGAGTACTAAACTTGTAGATTACTCCCAGTAAGATGCGAAATTTATTTTTCTAAGAATATGTGCAAGTTTAAATATGTATGGTTGTTACTCAAATAAAACATGCCAATATAATCTGAAGTAATAACCCAAGCACTAGATTTAATTAAAGCAAGAGAATACTCTCCAATCACATACTTGGAATTTGAAAAACAATGGACATGTCCTTATAAGATCATGATATGATAACTAAGCCAAGAAAATGTTAACTAAAGGTTAAATGTGAATAGCTAATTAAAGACAAATTTCATTACTAAAATACCTTGAATGACCCTACAAACAGCAACCTAGCTAGCAAGAAATCAAAGCACTTGGTTTTTGTCTCATTTCTTTATTGGTAGTGATAGAATCTTGAGGAGTAGACTATTAAATCAGAACGTTCTGCAATAGTAAATACAGTTGTGAAACTTTATTAGCCTTTCAAAATTCTAGGTTAATGCTAAGGGCAAACTTTGAACCAATATGTCACGCCCTTAATCTCATAGTCCTAAACAGATGGCATGGGAATATGAAAATTGAATAAAATAAATAAAAACCTATAGTAAGGTCAAGTCACAATAAATAATAAAAATCATAGCATTTGACATCGTTCCTCGTTCCCATATCAAAATAAATGAAAATAACATCATAATAATAAAAGCCAACGTCACACCTCGATGACATAATTTAAGGTTTACATAGCCATAATAATATAGTCATAATACAATGTCAAAATATAAATAGGCTAGACCCACACCCTAGGTCGCATGAATAAAAATAAATCAATCCAATGATGAAACAAAATGAAATGCTAAGTCAATACATTAGGCTCAGCTAAGATCCAAGAGGCTACTCCCTGGCCTCGTGGGATTACCTGAATTAAGGATGAGGTAAGTACTACCACCCAATAGGTGGGACTGTGCAAGTCTAGACGAGTGAACAAGAATCAAACATCTATATAATAAAACATAACTTATTTCAAAAATATCCCTCTCACAAACTAAAACGAAAGTTTGAGGTTGAATTTTCAATGAATGGCTCAGATTTATACATACCAAATCTTCCTTTTCAAGCTCCCGCCAAATCACTTCTTAACAAAACAGCCACCGCCCAATCACTTCTATCCACTTTCTTTCTCTCTGTTACAACTATTTCAGCCATCGACTAACCCCTCATCTCTCTCTCTCTTTCTCTCTCGCCTGCGTTGTAGTCACTGGACAACCACCGCTGTTGCACCGCCACTCAGCCATCACTACTTGTACATACTCTCTCTTTCTCTCTCTCACTAATAATTAAACAATCAATTACACAACTTTAAACTAAAACCATTGAACCCACAATAAAACAGTACAGATGCGGAAAAATCAAAACTCTTTCTCGGCTTGACAATGACCGAGGAACGGAGTCCTCAGAGGCATACCATTAGCGGTGGTAGTGCCACCGTGGTCTGGTATGTCACCGGGAGAGTCTAGTTGCTGTGGCCCGCAACTCTTCCGAATGGAGGATCCGTTGACTATTCAGACCTCGAAGATCTTGACTCCTTGGTTTAGGCAGATCCGAAAGTTGTGGCCATTGTGATTGTAATGAGAACATCGCTGTGTCATGATAGGCTCTTCTAGGGTCTCTATACTAGATCTAACACTACCCAAAACCCGTATAGGAAAAAGTTATATGATCCGAGGGTTTCATCGAATTGTTCTTAGTGGAATTCAAGATCTGTTTTTCCTTTTTTGATTTGGATTCCCTTTCTCCCTCTTCCGAGCTTATATAGATACAAGAGGAACCAATAAAAGCCCTAATGTTCTTTCAAACCCCAACATATAAAGACTTGATGAAGCAACGGTGTGAGAGAAAATGAAAGCTTATCCTAGAAATCCATTGACCGATGAGAATGAAAGTTTGCAAGCTATGGAGATTTTTAGAGAGAGAAAATTAGGATTTTGAAACAGAGAGCAAGAGTAAGAGTGAGTAGTTGAAGTTAGGAGAGTGGAGGGTACTAAGCTAGGGGTCATGAAGTGTGGAGCTGTGATAGAGTATTTTCGGTACTACCAAAAATGTAAGAAATGAATTTTGAATTTGACTCTCAAAAATTGTGCTTTGGCAAATGGATTACTGTTTTGTTTATTAAACAAAAAAAAAAAGATAACTTTTTTGGTTTCTTCCATTTATTTTTATAACCTTACGTAATTTTTAGAACTTCATGAATAAAATACTATTTATTTCTTACTTTTGATTAACTGAGGGTTTTTTTTCTATTTTTTATTTAAATTATAAAATAAATAATATATTCATTTAGTGTTCCAAATTTTTTTCAAATATTTTAAAAACATTTCAAAGTTTCTAACCTACTCGAATCAAATTTCACTATATATAATTTTTAAAACAATTTTTAATTTCTTAAACTTTTTTAAAACACAATTTTCAATAGTATTAAAAGTTAAAGAATATAAATAAAATAATAAATTCTCTATTTTTTATTTAAATTTTATTTTTTTTCACCCTACAACTAAGGGTTAGTCTGAAAATGAAAAATTAAAGTTTTTTAAATTTTATGTTTTTTTATTAAATTTTAATTTTTTTACTGCATAGTTTTTAAGTATGCTATTTATATTCATCAAAATTTTTAAAAAATTAGCAATACCCGTGCCTATCGCACTATGAACAAAATTAATATTAAATTTTTTATATTATTGAAACTTTAGACAAAAATTCAAACAGAAAAAGATTATGATAATCCTTGAATTTTGATTTTTTTTTTCCTTAAAAGTTTAGCCCGTAGCAGTTATTACGTTTGTTTTGGTCTCTTTTAAATTAATTTTGATAAAGATTCATAAAAAAATACAGATTATGGCATTTTAATTTAAAAGGATCAACTTCCTAGAATCATAATTGGGTGGAATTTAAGTTGATATTTTTTTTTTTACATAGTCCAAGCTGTTTTGTGAGATAAATGGTAGTGGGGTCTATCAAAATAAAAATTAAGCGGCAGTTAAAAATATAAAAATAATCTCAACTGTTAAATGAAAGAAAAAAATAATTCTTAATTGTTTGGTAACGTTTAGAAAATTTTTTCTATTTTTGTTTATCTGTTTATATTTTCTTTTTCTTTTTTGTTTTCTATTATCGTTTTTTTTCTGAAATAAAAAATGAAACTTTGTTTAAAAATATAATTATGTTTACAATTGTTAGTTTTTTTTATTTTCATAAAATGTTCCATTTTATTCATTTTTAAAATCATAATTTGATTTAACAAAATATATTTATGTTAATTTAAGTCAATAACTATAAAATATATTAAAAATAATTTTATTTATATTGTTTATTAAAAATATATATAATAAAATAGATCAATTAATTGGACATTTATTTTCGGTGGCATGAGATAGAAAAAGAGAGAGAGTAGGCGGCAAAAAAAGGCTAAGCATCACAGTAGCTAGCTTCCCTTCCCAAGAGAAAAAAAGAGTGATTGATAAATAGCCGGTGGCGAGAGCAGCTAACTTCGGGCAAAGAAACTTTCAATAAACGATACGCCAACTAGGAAATATTAGTTTTTTTTAATCAAATTTAGGGTTTTTTTTTTTATTTTTATCTTTTATCTTTTAAAGATGTCTCTTTAAAGCTTGGTTTGGTTTTACAAAAATAGTTAATTTTTGATTTTTATAATTTTTTTTGTTTTATATGATTTTTATATTAAAAATTTGTTTTTAAAATTACACTTTCTAGGTGTGTTATTCTCATTTGTAAAAAATAAAAAATTTACATTTTTATGAATAAAAGCTATTTGTTTGGATAAAAAAATTACAAAAAATTTGTTTTTTTTTAATTTATTTATTTTGACTTTTATCCAAACAAACGTAAATTATTTTATTTATTTTTACAAATGTAATTAATACATCTTAACATCATGGTATCGAAAAAAAAAATTTAAATTTTGATAAAAAAAGTATATAATAAAACCTGATGATTTTTTGAAAATGTTCATCTCACAAACTAAGATTCAATAGTTAAAAATTAATTTTTATTTTATTCAACAATTGAGATCATTTTTATAGTTTTGATTTTCCCATAAATTATTATTTTAGTGAACTCCACTATCATCTGTTTCACAAAACGGTTTTGATTTTTAAATTTCACCACCTTCTAAAAAATCAAATCTACCAACTTAAATTCCACCCAATTATGATTTCTAGGAATTGAAATTTTCAAATTAAAAACACCATAATTTATATTTTTTTTCTAAACACCATAATTTCTATTTTCTTTTATGGTGCTTACCAAAAATTAATTGGAGAGAGAAATCAAAACACATGTAGTAGCTGTTTGGGCCTAAGTTTTGGGGAAAAAAAATAAAAAATCAAAACTCATATATTATCATAATTTCAAAGTTTCAATTACATAAGAAACTTAATATTAATTTTGTTTAATGGACCGTAGGCACAGATTATTTTTAATTTTTTAAATTATATTATCTAGGCGTGTTATTCTCATTTGTAAAAAAATAAAAAATTTACATTTATATAAATAAAATCTATCCGTTTGGATAAAAAAATTACAAACAAATTGATTTTTTTGTTTTTCTAACTTTTATTTAAACGAACATAAATTTTTTATTTACTTTTGCGAATGAGATTAACACATCTAAACATTACAGTATCTGAAAAAAAAAATTTTTTTGGTAAAAAAATATAGAGTAAAATAGAATGGTTTTTAAAAATGTTTCTCTTACAAACTAAGATCCAACAATGACGAATTAATTTTTTTATTCAATAATTGAGGTCTTTTTTATATTTTTAACTTTTCACTCAATTCTTATTTTAGTGGATCTAACTATCATCTATCTCGAAAATTGGTTGGACATTTTAAATGTCATCTTATTTCAAGGGTGGAGATTATATGCAAATCAATCTACCAATTTAAATTCTGTCCAATTATAATTTCTGGGATGTTAAATTTTCCAAATTAAAAACACCATAATTTGTTTTTTCTTTTATGGTGCTTATCAAAAACACCATAATGTTTGTTTTTTGTGGTGCTTGTAATAATTAATTAGAGAGAGAAAAAAAAATGTTGACCTAAGGTTCATAAACTTAGTTTTATAATTGATTTTGATGGTAAAAAATATTGAATTGAATTTTCACAATTAATTTTCAAATAGACATTGTATGAAATGCATAATTTGATAGATTCAAAATGATATGCTTGGAAGAGATTAATATTATTTTTGAGGAATTTTTACATAATTTGGATGAAGAAATAAGGGAATTCAAAGTTTGGAGTAATGGAAATTAAAGAAAGATGAAGACTTGAAGTTTAACTCGGATGAACAGTCAAATTAGACATATATTAGTATATTTATGATATTTGAAGATCTAGCCGTTCAAAGTGCATGAAATTTAATTATCATAGACTAGACTTCCAAAGATACAACTTTGTCTAAGTAATATTGTCGTGGATCTGAAGGTAAATTGTCCGAAAATGAGTTGGACTATTAGTCATTACAGAACAGAATGTAATTCTGAATTCTGGAGCTAGTATTAGTTTTTTAGCTATAAATCATAATATAAAAGTTAAAACATTCTAATTTTTGGTGCGTGGAAAAAATATTTAACACTTTACAACTTTTGCAGTTTACATTTCTTATGGCTCAAGAAGAAGAAAATGAGGTATGTGAATCTTCTAATCAATTTACTTATGATGAACTTTTAAATGCTTTTGAAGATTTACATCATGAGCTTAAGAAAATTGTCTTAAAGAATGTTTCTCTAAAAAAGATGGTCTCTTCTTTTTCTCAAGAAAATGATGTCTTAAAGAAAGAAAATGAATTTTTGAAGAAGGAGCTTGAAACTAAAATCTTGACTCCAAATGATTTCCAAAATAAAAATGAAACCTTAAAAAATCAAGTAGAGGATTTAACAAAATCTCTTACAAAATTTGTTGAAGGAAGTGAAAACTTAGATATGATTCTTGGTAAACAAAGATGTGTTTTTAACAAAAGTGGAATTGGTTTTAACCGTTCTAAAAAGAAATTTTTTTATAAGGATTTATTTCAGAAAGCAACATCTTCTAGTAGTCATCATTCTACTTGTCATCATTGTAATAGCAAAGGACATATTATTCATTCGTGCTCTTATAGGAGAAAGACTTATAGTTGACCCAGAATGATGTGGGTATCAAAGAAGAAAATAAATTTAAATGATGATATATGTCTAACCCTTAGGGACCTAAGAAGATTTGGGTACCAAAAGTCAATGGTTGATTTTCTCTTGTAGGTTTGCTTAAAATCTAAATCAAAGAGTGAAAGATGGTTCCTTGATAGTGCTTGCTCAATGCGTATGACGGGGTATGCAACTATGTTCATTTATTTATCTTCTAAAAATGTAGGATTTGTCACATTTGGAGACAATAGAAAAGGAAAAATTATTGGTATAGGTAATATTGGTAAAACTCCATTCCCTACTATTGAAAATGTATTATTAGTTGAAGGTTTTAAACATACTTTTCTTAGTATTAGTCAATTATGTGATAAAGATAATCATATCATATTTGACCATTCCCATTGCATCATAGAAAATATCAAAAACCACAAGACATTATTTGTAGGGCATAGACATGAAAATGTTTATGTTGTTTATTTAGATGATTTATCTTTGAATGATGTCAAATTTTTTTTGGCAAAAGTGATAATAATTAGTTAGAGCATAGAAGATTTGGACATGCTAGTATGGATTTAATTTCAAAACTTTCCAAATATGACTTGATTGTTGGTTGACCCTATATTAAATTTGAAAAAGATAAATTATGTGATGCATGTCAATTTGGAAAACAAGTTAAATCATCTTTCAAATCTAAAAATATGGTTTCAACTTCTAGGCCATTATAACGACTACACATGGATCTATTTGGCCCTACTAGGACTTTAAGTCTTGGTAGAAAATCATATGTACTTGCGGTAGTTGATGATTACTCTAGATTTACATGGGTAGCATTCCTAGCTCATAAGGATGAAGCTTTTCATGCTTTTACAAAACTTTGTCGGAAGCTTCAAAATGAAAAGGGTTTTCTTATTTCTTCAATTAGAAGTGACCATGGTAGAGAACTTGAAAATTATTCTTTTGAAAAATATTGTGATGAACATGGTATAAAACATAACTTTTCGGCTCCTAGAACTCCTCAACAAAATGGTGTAGTTTAGAGGAAGAATAGGACTCTTGGAGAAATGGCTAGAACTATGCTTTGTGAAAATAATCTACCTAAGTACTTTTGGGCTGAGGTGGTTAACACCTAATGATTAGACCTATTTTAAAGAAAACTCTATATGAGCTATGGAAAGGTAGAAAACTCAATATTAGCTGCTTTCATGTATTTGGTTGTAAATTTTTTGTTTTGAATAATAATAAAGATAACTTGGAAAAATTTGATGCTAAATCAGATGAAGTAATATTTCTTGGATATTCTACTTCTAATAAAGCTTATAGAGTGTACAATAAAAGAACTTTAGTTGTAGAAGATTCTATCCATGTTGCATTTGATGAATCTAACAAGTTTTCCTCTAAGAATATTGAAAATGATGATGACTTAAGATTAGAACAAAGAATGAAAAGTATTACTATTCAAGAAGGAGAAGTAAACTCAACAACGGAAGATAAAGAAGAACCATTAGCCATTGAGGATGTTCCAAAGCTTGATGAGTTTAAGAACAATAAAGAAGACTTACCAAAAGAGTGGAGATATGCTCACAATCACCCTAAAGATTTAATCGTTGGTGTTCCATCCAAAGGTATAGCTACTCGCTCATCTCTTAAAAATATTTGTAATAATCTAGCTTTTCTTTCGCAAATTGAGCCTAAATGTCTTCAAGAAGCCGAAAAATGATGAAAGTTGGATTTTAGCTATGCAAGAAGAACTTAATCAATTTAAAAGAAATAAAGTTTGGGATTAAGTCCCTAGACCTAATTATCATCCCGTAATTGGAACAAAATAGGTTTTTAGAAATAAAATGGATGAATCTGGGATAGTTATTGGAAATAAAACTCGATTGGTTGCCTAAGGTTTTAATCAAGAAGAAGGAATTGATTTTGATGAAACTTTTGCACCGGTGGCTACGTTAGAAGCAATTAAAATGTTACTTGCAATTGCAAGTTTTAAAAATTTCAAGCTCTATCAAATGGATGTTAAAAGTGCTTTTCTAAATGGATATATTTCAGAGGAAGTTTATGTTGAACAACCTCCCGGTTTTGAAAATTATGAATTCCCAAATCATGTTTATAAACTCCAAAAGGCTTTGTATGGCTTAAAACAAGCTCCAAGAGCTTGGAATGAGAGGTTGTGTAAATTTTTGATTGAAAATGGTTTTACTAGAGATCATGTTCAAAAAGGTGATATTATTCTTGAATTTGTTGGAACAGAAAATCAATTAGCCGATATTTTTAACGAGCCATTGAATGAGGATAGATTTTTTTATATTCGTAGGGAACTTGGTATGTCTTATCCAACATAATATTTATTTCATTTCCTTGTGTGCTTATTGATCCCTACTTCACCATCATATATTTAGGGGGAGCTAAATATATTTTAATGAATTTTTTTATTGACATTGATGCATGTATTTAGGGGGAGAATTATGACTAATTTTACTTTTATTCTACTAATAATATTTTTGATGATGTCAAAGGGGGAGAAAGACAATACTGATGATTGATTGAGCTTATATGAATAGAGAATCTTTTCTTCATTTGTGTCTTTTGAAAATTTAAGTTTTAAATCATCAATGGTTTGTTATCATCAAAATGGGGAGTGTTGACCCAAAGTTCATAAACTTAGTTTTATAATTGATTTTGATGATAACAACATTGAATTGAATTTTCACAATTAATTTTGAAATAGACATTATATGAAATGTTATAATTTGATAAATTTAAAATGATATGCTTGGAAGAGATTGACATTATTTTTGAGGAATTTTTACATAAGTTGGATGAAGAAATAAAGGAATTTCAAAGTTTGGAGTAATGGAAATTAAAGAAAGATGAAGACTTGAAGGTTAACTCGGATGAACAGTCAAATCAGACATATATTAGTATATTTATGATATGTGAAGATCTAACAGTTCAAAGTGCATGAAATTTAATTATAATAAACTAGACTTCCATATCTACAACTTCGTATGAGTAATATTGTCGTGGATCTGAAGGTAAATTGTCCGAAAATGAGTTGGACTATTAGTCATTACAGAACAGAATGTAATTCTGAATTCTGGAGCTAGTATTGGTTTTTGAGCTATAACTCATAATATAAAAGTTAAAACATTCTGATTTTTGGTGTGTGGAAAAACTATTTTGCACTCTACAACTTTTGTAGTTTACGTTTCTTCTAATTCGAAAAGTATCATGGTAAAACAGAAGCTTAATTGGGAAACACAGATTCAAAGTATCAGAAAACGTTATTTGGAGCTAGTCTCAGTTTGGAGCATATATGTGAAGATCTAACAATTGGATGAAGCTCCAATTTGGCCATAATATAGCTGACGTATATTGATACAAAGTCATCAATTGGAGTCAATGTCAGATATGAACGTTATGAGGGTAAAAAACGGTCACAAAAGTATCTTAGAAAATCTGAATCTGAAAGGTAGCATTGAAAGGAAAGAAATTCAATTTCTTTCAAGGGCCAAAGTGTCTTTTTACTTAGTAATGGCCATTTGAAGATTTTGGCTGTAACTACAGCCTCAAACTTAGATTCAAGAACAAGAAGAAGGAAAAAAGAAGTGCTAAGAAAGAGATAGAAGAAAGCCCATAAGTTTGCAAATATAGAGTGATTTCTTCTTAGACTTGTGCTTCATCTTTCATATTCAACTTGTAAAATTTTATTTTTTATTTGATTGATTGCTAAACCCATTATTGTTATTGTGAGAGAGGAAAACTTATAACCCTCTTAATTTGTGAGAGTTGGGTGAGCTCTTGTTAGTTTTGGTTCAAGTGTTGGAACAAAAACAAAAAGATATTTTTTGAGAGAGACTTGTGGAGTGATTTGGGGATAGAATCACTTGAGAAAGGTTTCTAACACCTTAGGAAGCTAGTTTGTAATAAGCTCTTCAAAGAATAGTAGAGAAATCTCAGGGAAGACCTTGAGGGAGTGGACGTAGGCAACATTGAAGCTGAACCACTGTAAATTGATCGTGTTTGCTTCTCTTCCATTCTCTTTATATTTATTACAAACACTAGCACTCACTTTTCATCCACAAATATTGAATATTTTTTTTGCGTATTCCTTTTTATCTTGACATATTTGCTTTAAGGGTTGAAAGTTTTCTTTGCAAGATTTTTTTAAGCAACCCTATTCACCCCCTCTAGTGTTGCTATTTGGGACAACACAAAACACATGTAGTAATTGTTAGGACCTAAAATATTGGAAAAAAAATCAAAACGCGTGTATTATCATAATTTCAAAGTTTTAATTATATAAGAAACTTAATGTTAATTTTATTTAGAGTGCTGTAGGTATGGATTATTTTTAATTTCTTTCTACTTTGGTTGTCTTCTCTGTCATTACCTTAGTATCTTTTAATTACTTATTTTTGTTTTTACGCATTTTTTTTTACAATTTTTCATATAGTTACATTAAATTATATTTGTGCCTTTAGGCATAAGAAATTTCTAACATAATCTAACTTACAACAATATCCAAAAAAATATAATATAACAATACAAGTATGAAGCAATGCAATGGCCAATGCATTCTCTAATCTCCATACACCCTTAACCTTATCTTGGGACAAGTGATAATTAGCAAAGCATGCGGACCCACCAACCATAGTGTTTATGCTTATGGTGAATGTATATCTTAATATATATCACGAGTAAGGATTTGAGTTACACCCCTATAGGTGTAAGATTCAAGGGAACTGAGTTACAACTCCTAGCCTTTCTACAGGGGAATCGAGTTACACCCCTAGTTAGGCATTCGTTTAGCTTAAGCAGGGTTCGGTTACAGTTTAAAGAAAATCTCATAATTTATCATCTTAAGATTAATGTCCCAACTCTAATGACTAAAAACTATTCATATATATCGACTAGGGATCATCCGATATTTTCAAAATCTCATTTTGTCAGTTTTCTCAAAATTAAGGATCCCATCCACGTACATGACCCTTGCCTTGGCATGTCAATAATATAAACATGGCACTCTCGTCCAATCAATAATCATATTATCAAACTGGATGATGTAACTCTAGCCTAATGCACATTATATACTCAATCATGTAAATAAATATGATCTCAATATAAAAATACATTGTCATTAGGCTTGAGGCTGATTTGGGTTTATTTAACATTTAGAAATCAATAACTAGTGGTGTTAGGTACCAAAAAAGTTTTAAAATCATAAAAATTACATTTTTTTTGAAAAATTTCCCATTATTGGGACCTTGTGTCAAGGATGGTCCGAACACATGTCAAGGATAGTTATCGTTCGGATCCGTGTCCTAAGGGTAACGTTATCTAGACCCGCGTTCGAAGGGCAACGCCCAGGATCCATTTACACAAACACCCCAAATTCTCAATCATATATAACATACAATCATCTCAGTAGCATGATTATCTAACATTTCTTTCGATAAAATTCAAAGAAATATAAGATTTTAATATATATGTGCATGTATATACACAACCTTATACACATATATACACATCTCTACAGATCAACCAGTACTCAATCAAATCTTATAAATAATATCGAAATGATGCCAAAAATTCATATAAGCATGTATATAAATTCCACCTACCTCGAATTTGAGGAAAGAAAGAGAAAATAAAGAAAACTAGGTTAGGCTTCCAAACTTCCAAAGTCAATTTCTCTCTCCCTGGGCCAAATCACTAAGAGTGGTAGTCACCATGATGGTCACGGCATTGAGTATTATCTTGATCCACCAATCTTCCTCCTCAAATCACACTTTCTCACTCCCCCCCTCTCTCTCTTTCTCTCTCTCTCTTACGATCTATATAGAAGGACTGAGAACCATTAGGAGAAAATATAGAAAAAGAAAAAAGAAAAGAAAGAAGGTTAGGTCCTTTGGCCTAGTTGTCCAACCCAATATAGCTTGGGCAAATTTGGTCTAGGAATAATAAAATAAATCCGATCATCCAGACCCAACCTCAAGTCCAAATATTTAATTGGCTCAAAATTATGAATAAATTACCAAAACAAAACATCGAGTGCTACAAAATATATCTCTTTTCACTCTTCAAGTTAAATTGCAAGACTTATATCAAAATTTTCAAAGAGGAACAAAAGCCCCTTATAGATTTCCCAAAAAAAAAACTAAAAAATAAAAAAAATAGTTATCAATTTTCTGGGTCAAATCATTCAAAATCATGGGTTTGAACTTGAAAAATAAAGAATATACATAATGGTTTTGCGTCCTTAGTCCATAAATAATGGCACTAATACCATATGAAAGATTTACAATAAAAAACTGTAACATCAAGAAATATATTTAATTTAGCGGAAGTGTATACATTTATTCTATGATCCTTGAATGCAAACGGAAGAGGTATTTAAGATTAAAATCAACCTTGGTGGCTATGGATTTTCCTCTCTATACCCTAGGTTTGCATGACAGATTTTTATACGTAAAACACTAGCTGTCTAAGGTAGAGAGGGGATTTAACCATATATTATATTGCCATATTGGGCTCTCCCTAAAAATGCTCATAATGGGCTTCAAAGGCCCACACTATAAACCATCCAACCACATAATATATCAATGGATATATAGAAGCCAATCCATATGGATCACTTATTTGTTGGGCTTATCTTGTATGTCTTAACTTTAAACATGGTTTTAAGCTAGTTTATTAAAACCAAAATTCAATTAATGTGCATGCTCAATTTAAAAAAAAAAAATGCTAACATCTTCTTCCAAATCACCTGGACTAATAAAGTGGCTAATAACATTTTCCTCAACCAAATAAGAAGATTGTCCCCATGGAAATTATCATTAAGCCAAATGACTTTGTCATGATAGTTATTTTGAGGGCACTAGAAATTATTCTTCTTTCAAAATTGTATTTTCTAATATTTGAAAAAATGAGGTATCTGATGATGTCATGGGCTTGAATGATTAGTTTTTAAGATATTTTATATTCATTTTGTACCTGTGTTGGATGAGGTGTATTATATATATTTTTCATACCTTCGATTGGGTTGTAAGGGTTGGGTTGAGTCCAATTTACTAATATACTTTTGGAGCATTCCTAATTGGCCAATGGCTAAGGCTTTATGTATATTTTATTTTTTGATTATTTTATTTTACTCTTATGGAATTTTTTGGCTCGTATTAGATAGAGTTCTATGTATTATTGTATGCATGTTATTGCACATTATTGCACTCTAGGTCATGGAATCTGGGGCCTAACAATGTAACCAAAAATTGTACCAAAGGAATACATGAGGCATGCGCACCATTGCCAATTTAATATTAAATCAAATGTTTGATATTAGTACAAAACTATTTAAAGGAATCTAGCATTCTAGGGCCTAATCTTTTTTGGGGCATACGGAGAAATATTAAACTTGATCTTTTTTACTTTTGCTATAAATAAAATAATTATTATAAATTAAAAGTGAAAAAATGTAAAATTTATAGGATAATATAATTATTCAGTGGAAAAATTTTTTTGAGAACAGCATTAATGGTGCAAAAGTTTAATACTAAATGTATGAGATAACGACTTTTTGAAATTTTAAAAATTCAAAAGTCAAATAAATATTTAATTAAGAAAAAAACTTCGGTAGGCCAGATTTACCTTTAGGTCACTTGCCTTACCTTTAGGCCAACCCTGTTGCCTAGTTAGGAGATTAATTTTCATTATAAGCTTTGACAAATTAGTCAAATACATGTAGCTATGGTAGCTTAATTATTCACTCCCCATGCTTCTTAATGCCTGAGGGTCCCTTTCCTTTTTGGGTAGGAATTTTGATTCTAGGCTACCTTTAATTAGCACTAGTATGTTCAAGTTCGACCATCTTCCAAAGAAAGGCACTCAAGTTCTAGTCAAAGAAAGAAACCCTTTTAGGAAGGATAAATGACAATTCCAACAACTCTATATGCAGAATATGATTGTATGACAATTCCAATAATTTTGTATACAGAATAAGATTGATTGATTTGTTAAACTCACTTCTTGCATAAGAAAGAAAATTTCTAGTCCACTTCTTGGCCCTCGCTAAAATTCATTCCAAAAGGGGTTAATAATCCTTCACTTTAGTTTAGTGGAAATAAGAGAGAAATTCCAAGAAACTTCATGGGGAGCTTGCATCTACTAAAATGTTTTTTATACAGTTATAACCATCATAATATTTATGATAGGCTAGAGAGGATACAACGTTTCCTTAAAAAAAAAAAAAAAAGGTATAAAACTGAGTTGAATGGATAGTCTAAGTGGTTAGGACTCCACAATACTAACATTTTGTTTGGAAGATTCCTCTCATAGAATTAATTTGACATGATAAATAAAATTTTGTGTTTGGAACACATGTTTGAATCTAAGAATTAAATTGAATTGATTTAAGAGAAATACTAAATTTGACCATATTAGTGAAAAAGGAAAAATAATGATAAATATGATGTATGAGAATAAATTTATACACTTATTTAGATAGCTTAATAAAATAATGAAATATCATCAAATTCTATTATTTTGGGTTAGATTTCAAATAGTACAAAAATTTCAAAAATTTAAGTTATGAAATAGAATCAATCCAAATTATAAAATTTTATTTTGGCTCTAAACATAAGAATTTATGAGAATTTTACTAAATGAAATCAAATCTCATCAAATCTATTATTCCATATAGAGTGTAAAAGATTATAAATTTGGATTATCATGATAATCCCTTGCCAAATTATATATATATATATAATCCCTATAACAAAAAAAATGAACATAATAAGAAGGACTAAATCAAATGGTAAAGCATCATCATCACCCTAATAAATGTTGTCAGTGTTTGGGCAATCGATCCCTAATAAAAGCAATGTTGCAATATTCTTCATGTAAAAGAAACTTAAAAAAATAAAAATCGTTGAACACAAATTCCTTTAATATTTGGACGAAGTTTTAAAAAGGCAATAACTATTAAAGCTAATAGGTATGCGATATGTTCCTTTCATTTTCATAGAGTGAACACTAGTCTAAATCTGATTAAACAATTTCAAATTAAAATTTAATTAGACAAATTTTTTAAGTATGCAACAATTTTTAATTACTTAATCATTTGCTTACATTTACAAAACTAAATATCATCAAGTCATAAAAATTATATTTATGTTTTCTATTTTCATGACTAATATAATGTTACCAAAACTCTTGAAACTTAAATAAACCACTAGATACATTAATGACTAGATAACATTAACTCTTTATATGAACTTGTAGTCATTCCAACTATGTCAACCTAAAAAATGTTTAAATAGGAGGTGTGAATATTACCACTCAGTGGAAATACTGAACTCAAAAATAATTAATAATAAATGTGAATAAGAAAATAAATTAAAACCACCATACCCCAAACTTAATTATTAATAGCAACAACAATTAATATTTAATTTTCACAACAACCACCTTTCATTCTCACATTTTTTGCTACTTGTAACTGAATGATCAATTCTCATCTTCTCATATCATCTCAATATTCGTCTCATAATACACATGCACAGATATATATATATATATATATGTGTGTGTGTGTGTGTGTGTGTGTGTGTGTGTGTGTGTGTGTGTCTAAATGTCAATGGAGCCCACACGACTCTTTTAGACTTATGACTTGAGCACTCAATTGAAGAGAATTGCTTTATTTAGCCTGTCCCATTGGTTCTCTTCGCCTACTTACTTTGTTATATTTCTTTCTTAGCGTAATAACCAAAGTTTCCGTATTTAGATGAATGGGAGATTATTGATGAGTTTAGTACATAGTGGGTTATTAAATTAATTAATGAAAGGTGTTCGAAAATTAAATTGATCAAAGTATGAAGATTAGTTCAGTTTATAATATCCTAGATTTATGTATTTATGTAATTTGATGATAATTAATAATTTTAAGATGTAATAATGTGTTAATTTGATCAATGTGGGTCATTAGGAATGTAATTTGTTGAAATTTTGGTAGTAATGAACTTAATTTTCAGACTTAGCCATTTTTTCCATGAAAAAGAATAGTGGGGCATCCATGATGTTCTGCAGAATGTCAAATTGAGTTATTTCTTTTAGTCACTTGCTAGACACTTTTTGTCTTGTTCGAGCCAGGCTATGAGAAGAGGGCCTTAGGCTCTTGTAGCATACTTGGGCAGCAAGCTAAGACCTATGTATATATGTCTTGAGAGATAAGAAAAAGAGAGAGAGAGTCTGGTTGTTGGAAGAAGAAAACCAGGAGGGAGAAGAATCAAAGGGGGCTAAGAATTGGTAAGTGGTCTAAACCTCAACCAAATCCAAATTGGTTTTGTAAAAAAGAAATTAAACACTTATGAAACATATTTGTGGTTAGGATCAAAGATTAGAGTGTATGATCTACTCGAAGTTTGGAAGGTGTGATCAAGAGTTTACCGTCTTTGTGTTCTTCATTGTTTAGGCTTGAGGTAGAGATTTCAAACTTCTACATAGCATATATATGATATATAGAACCTAGAAATGTTGTTGTGAAATGTATTCTGGATTTTGGAAGCATGAATGAATGATTTAATCTGAGTGATACATGTATATATGTGTATGTATAGGTTTAAACCAAGATTTTGATTTTGAAAGAATGAGATAACTAAAACTTGTTTTGATTGATTCATTGGAGTCTTTTAGGTCCAAAACAACAGTTAGAAACAAAGTTTTAAACTAAAAGTGGGATTTGGCAAAGTTTGAAACAAAAAATCATGAGATGGAGCTCTTACCAAAATAGAGTGACTTTTCTGACATAAAGGGGTGCCCATGAAATTTTGTGGGGCGCCCATGAACTCGTGAGGGGCAGCCATGACCTCCTATCCAGAATATTAAGTTTTTCTTCTTTGTATAAAAACTTTTATATTTTAAACCTAAAACCTTATGATATTTATTGATTAACTTAGAGTGATAAAATAGGTGAAAAGTATATGAATTAGAATGTGAAAATTAGTTTTTTTTTTTTCAAGACATGTTTAGTATTGTTTTAATGTTAAACTTATATGCTCACATCCTATGCATAAGATAAGTTTAATATAGAATTTTTTTAACGTTGTTAGTGAGAATTGAGTTATATTTGATTCAAATCAGTGGAGATAATGTCAAGGAGAAGAAGAGATGTTAGAATGAAATAATATGTTAATGTGATTTTGGAATGAATTGGGATTAGTGACTTTGATGTATGATAATACAAGTATTCCTTGATTGAATAAGATGATAAAAAGAATATAAATGTTAATTGGGGGAGGGGGAATGTTTAAGAGATAACATGAAAGATATTGAATTACTTAAATGATATGTGATTTACTATTTGCTATTTTGTGAAACTACTGCATTATTATTTATTGATTATGATTACTAAAATATGATTGGTTATTTATATTAAATGGTATTGATTATTTGATCATGATAAGATTAAATTGATTATGATGAAAATACGATGATGAATCGATTTGGAATGTGATGAGTTATTGTCGAAATTGATAATGAAAGTGTAGAGAATTGATGAGATGATATGGGTTGATTTTGGAATATGATGATAAGTTATGGACACAATGTTGATAATGTTAATGGAAATAAGATAAATTGAAATGTGATTGATATTGTGACACAGGGCTGGAGGGTACAGAAAATAGGAAGGGCATAGAAATTACCTTAGGGTTGAAAGACTCGGAACCTGTATAGGGATTGGAATTCATGCCAGTAGGTTAGTAGCCTACAATATGACATATATTGTGGCTAAGCATAACCCTTAACGATGACGTGTTGTGGCTAATCATGGCCCTTAACGATGGCGTTGATTATACCCATCCTGTGAACTTAAATGGAGATGAAAATGATTGAAAAACAATGATGATGATGCTAAAAAAGATAATAATTGGATTAAATGTTGAGATTTATAATGGTGTTTGTTACTTGAATTTAATGTTGTGTTATGATGATGTTTAGTGATTTTTATTCACCTATATGATGGCTATGATACTTGTTATTAATAATGCATTATGATTACGTTAGAGATGTTGATTTATTTGTGAACCATACTTTATGTTTTTGCTGTACATATTATATATGTTTTTATTATGCTTCGAGGGCACAAGTGGACAAGTGCTTACGTCCCTACAGTATTTGTTATAGGTTTTGAGATTAAGACTTAGGTAGGCCCTTGATTAGATTTGATGAAGCCAATGCACTAGCGGATATTTTGTGTTTTAAGCATCAAAATGTAATTATTCAAAATTATATATTTGTTTAACTCTAGAGATTATTTGACTGGATTGTAAAAGCCAAAAGGTTAAAATTTTATTTTGGGTTTGAGTTGTAGCATTGTTGCCTAATTGGACCGAGGCTCAGATATTATGGAGTTATTATTGTAATTTGTTATTATGATTGCTCCCAGGGAAGTTATATTGCTCTGATTAGGGTATTGGTAATATATACATGAGGTGTATGTTTATTCATTCTCCCCTCGGGTCCTGAGATCCGGGGCATGACACTTAGTCTCACAGCCTTCTGGCAATGCTTGTGTAATGTATATATTTCGTGTCTATTTCATAAGTAGCAATAATGTTTCATGAAATGAAAATCTCATTTTATATATTCATCATCTCATTTATATTTACATTTCATTGACAATCAGAAAATTAATATATAATTATAATCTCTCGATAACTTAAACAGTTTATCAACAATCACCATATCTTATTCTCATCAGCTATTAATAATCATAATTACTTATCAAAGTGGATAATAATTAATTCAGAATATAATTACCCCAATTACATTGATTATCTTCTATTTTTTAATCTAATACACTCAACTGTATGATAGAATTATATTATCATAACTCAATCATACAAAAAATATATGTTGGGCTCCCTTGACCTAGCATAAGCCAACACTTTGCATATTAGCTTCCAAATCAAAGCATCAATTAAAATAATATGGCATAAAAATCTTATCATACTTGCTCACTGTTACTTATTAAGTTTTATTTATAACTCATATATTATAAATACCCATATCAGCACACTTATTCCCAATTTTATAATTAAATTATTGCATGAGTTGTCCATGAGTGACCTAATGAACAGATTTTTTTGAGAAATTTTTTAACATTTATTCATTTCAATTATTGAAAAATCAATTCTATCCAAGGTTCTATCTCCAAAGAAATCATAGAAAACCACTCACAAATCAAATTTAGGTGATTGTAAATTGTAAAATAGTTCAAATTGTATCTAATTTAACATAAAAATTTCTCAAAGACAACCAACTCCTAACAATGAAAATTTATTCAAAAAACAATAAGTTATGATCTAGATAAACAGATTTGTGGCGTTAACTTCAAAAATTCGTATAAAATTATGTAAAAATCATTTTAAGTTCATTGAAAAACCAAAATATCTCAAATTATCTTTAGTTTTATAAATGTAAAAATAATAAATAATTTATAAGTTCAACTAATACATAATTTAATAAATACCTCTTAGGTGTTGTTTTCTCATTCCTCTGTAGGACAACCATTTTTTAAATTTTTATAAAGTCATTCATTTATCTATTTTAGGTGAATACTATTAGGTTTATTTTCGTGGTTGGAAAATTAGTAAACAAAATAATGATTTTAAACTTGTATTTTTAGGCATTTTGCTAAGGTGTCAAAAGCACAAGTTTGAAGGTTTTTTTGGATAGTTTCCTAATTCTTGAGGAGTTGGAATTTTAAGGAAGGTTTCATAAATGCTCAAGGATGTTGGAAATATTTTAAGGAAGGATTCCTAATATTCAAGGAGGTTAGAAATTTTCCAAAAAATTTTTGGAAAGACTCCTAAAAATTTTTGAAGCCTTCACTTAGGTTTCTACAAGACAGAGAACAAGAGAAGAAAAGCTACTACATTACTTCAAGAGTTCTCTTAATCTCTTAGCCTTAACCAAACAACTCAACACATCTATGTTCGTGATCTTTAAGGGATTCAAGATTGGTCTTTCGCTAGTGAGGGTTCACCATTTGGATATGAGCAAAGCTTCAACACAAGGGTTCGAGGGGTGTCGATTGGGTAACTTTGTGGTTATAACTTTCTAACCTAACTTATATAGTGAAAGAAGTTTGTGATTTTTCTCAATTTAGGTATCCGTGTTAAAATCCTTGTGTTCATTTATTTTTCCACTCTTATTTGTTTGGCTTCTTATTTGATACTAGCGCTTCATGTATTTTTTTTTAATTGTTAAATAGATTTTAAATCCTTTAAGACTACCTTACTTCTTTTGACTCTATATTTTTTACTGCTAGGACGATGAGAAGAGTTTCATATCAAAATAAAAATTTTATCTACTTAAAGAAAACCACCGCCCCTATTAAAAAAATTATTAAATCCAAGAAACTTTAGATAGAAACGCATGTATTTTAGGTTAGAAAAGATGATTTGAATCATGTATAACCCCTAGGCATGTAAAAGGGGTAAATTTTGATGATAAATAATTGGTATTATGGTATAGATTATGGTGTGGTCAATGTTTATTTGTTTCCTGGTCTCTAATTACCTGTTTTATGTTTTTTTGTAGTGTTTTATTTCTTTGTTACCTTGTTTTTGTTTTACTTTATTGCCCCTATCTTTTGTCTTCATTGGTGACTTTTGTTGAGAAGTATATTCTCTTTTTGACATCCTTTTCTTAGCCACTCTAACACGTTAATCCTTTCAAACTACCCTAGGGGTGTGTACCTTACATAGGCCAAGTATTATCCTTAAAAGAAAAAAAAAAAAAAAAAAAAGGTAGCTTGGACCATGAGGGAGGATGATAAGTTCTTGATTTACATTTTAATCATCATATACTATTATTTGTTTAACTCTTGGAATTATAAAAATAAATGATTTGAATACCATTAATGTGTTACTTGCTTTACTTAATTTCTTTTCTTATAACACACTTCGAGTGTTCTTTGTTATGCTTATGATTCTTTAAATTGTCAAAACACAAGATTGATTCTTACTATGTACAAAATCACAGTATTTTTTTACTTGTTGGATTAAATTCTCTTCTTTGTCAGTTTGTGTACATTGGGCCTTTCAAGTAAGAGCATGGAAAGGTCTACTGGTGAGACTAGTGAGAAGCCTCTTAATGACATATTGGATATCAATATAACCACCCTTTGGGTTATGAAGATTTAAGGGACTAGCTATCTACCCATAAATGTGTGAAAGCCATCATACACATTACGTTGTTGAATAATAAAAACAAAACAAAATAAAAAATTGGTAGATCTAAGTCGAAAACAATTGAATTTATTTTATTTTTGCAATTGCAAGCTATGGCATTTGAAGAGCATTCCATAATGGCATTTAGAATCTTAGTGTTCCATTGTATTTGGTTTGATGATTCTTAAATTCACACGTGCACTTAGAGTACCACATGTATAGCCTTGAACATTATATGGAGTTATCTTAAGAGATTTTAAGTATTACAAGTTCACATTTTGGTGATTGTTCAATTCCTTTAAGTTTTTAATCTCCAAGAATATACTTAAACTAGCATGTGAAATGATTGAAGTGTGGATGAATGGTTTATTTTCTCAAACTTAATTCACTTCCTTTATTTTAATTTCCTTTTACGTCATTTTCGTTTAATTTTTTTGTCACATAACTTAGTGAATTTTTCAAGATTTTAAATCTTGGTCATTAGGTTCTTGGTTGGGTAGTTGGTAAGTCATTGGGTGGACTAGATATAACATTTTTAAATTTTATGATATTTTTGTGTTTATTTTTATGATGTCATGCCATGAAAAAATGGGGGAGACTTTTGGATGATTTTGATTGTGAAATTTATTGGATGTTGGTTTATTTTTTTCTGGTTGGTTATTTGAATAATTTGTTGTTGTGATGATATGCTTAGTTAGTTAGATTGTTTACATTTGGTTGGTATTACATACTTTTCTCATTTCCCTTATCTTTATTTATTCATATTCATTCATTCTCACTCCTTATTTTGTTGGTTTCATATGTGTTAATTTTATGATAAAAAGGAGGGAGAAGAGTTTGATTATATTATTTTAAACTTAATGTTTTTCATAAGGTGATTTTTTTAAGTGGTGTGCAAGTTTAAATAGGAACACTGATCAAGGAAGAATTTATAAGTTTACATATTGAGGGGTAGTTGCTTGATTATGTTCTAAACATTGGGAAAGGTTGCAACTTTCTTATATTGTATATAAGAGCATTGTTTTGTCATAAAATTGTCAAAGGTGGAGACTGTTAGGTTTATTTTCATAGTTAGCAAATTAGTAAACAAAACAATGATTTTACACTTGTACTTTTACGCATTTGAATAAGGTGTCAAAGGTATATGTTTGAAAGTTTTTTGATATCCTTCCTAACTCTTGAGGAGTTGGAATTTTAAGGAAGGTTTCTTAAATGCTCAAGGATTTCGGAAATATTTTAAGAAAGGTTTCCTAATGTTTAAGGAGGTTGGAAAGTTTTCTAAAATATTTTGGAAGCAGCAAATTATACAATCATATGTAGGATTGAATTGCTGGGGTGCTCTATATATTAAAGCATTCTCCTAGGGTTTCTAATGATAGAGAATGTGCTTCATTACTTCAAGAGTTTTCTTCATCTCTTAGTCAAACAATTTCACACATCTGTGTTCGTGCTTTAAGGGTTTGAAAATTAGTCTTTTGGTAGTAAGGGTTCATCATTTGGATACGAGAAAAGTTTCAACACAAGGGATTGAGTTGTGTCGATTGGATAACTTTGTGGTTGTAACTTTGTAACCCGACTTATATGGTGAAAGAAGTTTTTGAATTTTTTTGGTTTGTGTTTCCATGTTAAAATCCTTGTGTTCATTTATTTTTTCACCTTGTTTGTTGGGCTGATCATTTGATACTAGCATTTCACACGTATTTTTTCAAATACAATTTATAGTAACGTATAAATAGACCCACTTTCATAGATTAAAAAAATCATAAATTAATTCAAATCCTATGCTATCAAAAGTAATAAAAAAATCGAGATGATGTCTAGGTAAAGGTGAAAACAAATCAACCCATTTCATTGGCTCACTATTTATTCGTCATCTATCCTCTAGTAGCCATAATATGTGGATGGAAAAAGCTATAAGTCTAGTTTCAAATGAAACTAATTCCAACTATTTCCATTAAGTACATAGAAAGTTATGACTAAAAGAATATAACATATTTTGAATAAATTAAATCTCCCAATAAGTCAAGTTTCATAATAAACTGATTATTTCTATCAAATAATCAATTCAAGAGATATAAGATATTACAGTGATAACCATCTAGTCAGAACATTTATATTCCATTTCTGAATACTACATCAATTTACATGGTCAAAATTGTCTGCGCTAACATATTTACTGACAAATAACCTTTCGAGTCAATTAGATAGCACCATTGAATTCTTCATGTCCAAAAATGGTAATATGGGCCATCCTGCGTTAACCTTAAAGGTTAATCAATGAAATTGATGGGCCCATCACTATCTCGGTCCATTTATACTTAGTAATTTTTAAATAGTTATTAGTTGATCATTTGAAAAGTTAAACTTTGACCACATTTTGACTAGTTCAACCTTGAGAAACCCTAATTCTCTATGGTATGTTTGAGTGGCTAGTAGGACCTCTGGAAACACCTAGAATCATAAATACATATGACTTAATAAGACATTAACTAGCACTGGACCAAGTAGAGCTAGGCCTAGAGGCCAAGAACCATAATGCTGCAAAGACCATTGCTTCATCCACATGTAGCAGGTTTTCCTACACTCCTCAGATGTGTAGTAAATCTTGTATCAACTCATCATGCAAAAATTTTGGTACATAGTCATGTGCAAACTTCTTCGTATCCATAGCCTATATGAGAATTATTGAACATCTACACTTGGCCACAATATTTCCGATTGGCATATTTGCGAGAATTTCAAAAAATGGTATCTTTGTGAGAATTTCTGCAAACATCTATTTTGCTGAATTTCTCTCACCACAAATTGATGCCTGTAAAGAGGGGCCTTGTCAAGTTACTCTCATTGTACGTCACCATTAAGCACACAAGCATTCAAAGTGCTTCGGAAATTGTCTACTACGATAGCCATGTGGTATTAATTTTTTTTCTCTTCTAATTTGCATATTAAATGTAATTATTAGCCTTTATAGTTCATAATTAGGATATAAATTCCTTAGTATGTAAATAGGACCAAATGTCAACAAAAAGGCAACTGAGTTAGAAAATCACATTAAGTTCAACTTCTAAATTCGAGCTAGACTCAATGGGTGATGGTGATCAGGATGACCTAACAATATGATATCACATATCATTCATGAAAAGTCATATCATGTTATTAGCATGCCTCACCATGCTAAAAATCCTGCTTCAAAATGTCCTGACATGCTCAAATACTAAGATACATGTGAATACACACTTGCTTGGGTTAATATGGACTTAGGAGTAAAATTCTTACCATATCAAGAGGATTCATTGGAGTGAGTGACCCTTCGAAGACTGGAAATACTGACCGCCTTGAAATAATATGATAATATTATCATACCAAATGTAGTAGTGTACAGTGTAGTTTTACTCGGTAAGACTAAGATCGAATCCTTGGGCAACCTATATGAATTGAACGCTTGGGTTTTCCAAAGTTAAAATTTTCACTAATTTTTAATAAACAAGAAAATCAAATGGATGGGATACGAATACTCAGTTTAAAATTCTCGTTTAGGAAAGATAAACTAGAAAATATTTTTTTGAAGTCTTTATTTTAAAATCAAGTTTAGGATCAGAAAATCAAAAAAATATTCTATTAATATATCTTTCATATAAAACCTTTTTTGTTAATCAATTATTTTAACACTTTTAATCACGTTATTTTATCTGGGACTTTAAGAAAATATGATCAAGAACACGTGTTTTGAAGGATATGAGAATAATTGAAAATAAAATTTAGAAACCTTAGCATACAATTCTTTAAGTTGCATGCTAGTTTTTAATCACATTCGTGCAAGAAATAAGATTCCACCCGTCACTGAAGGGTTGAATCAAGATTAACGATCCATACTAATATGTTAATCAAACAAAAGTAGAAAATGAAAGGAAGAGAAAAGGAGCCAAAATCCCTTGAGGGAAAATGAAATATAAAAATCTTATTGCAAGCTTGAAGAACAATCTTGAATCCCAATTGAAAGTAAAAACTCAAAAGAATCTCTCTCCAAAACCTTCAGAATGCTAAAAAAGTAGAACTCACCATAGAAAACAGTTGCCTTTTTGTTTATGCATTGAAATAGGTATTTATAAAACTTTGAAAAACTCTAAAATATTTGTTGTTGATCATTGCATCCAAACAACATTTGGAAGGTGGGCTAAATTTTGAGCAAGTGTTAGGATGGGTTACAAACTACGGTGTCCTAACATTATCCTTGTTTTTTGAACTCCTCCCTCAATTTGCCCTTTTCCTTCTTTGGTTGTCTCTAGCATTTTATTACAGCATTTTTAGTTGGAAATTTGTGCACAAGAACACACTTCTATAAGTAAACGGAATTAACGAAAAACATTTGCACTTTGAGAGGAATTTCCATTAATAACAATGGAAATTAAGTTTTATGATTACCCTTTCCAAGCATAATCACACCCCTAACTTGCAATTGCTATTCCCTAGCATTGAGATTACTAAGAAAAGAATAAAATCCTACATTCACTTTTCGTAGAATCATGATTGCACTTAATTACGTTCAGTAAGCCTTTAAACCCCTAAGTTCCTCCTAGTGGACAACTGAAGGGTTTGTAGTGAATCTACCCACAAAATTCCTAACTAGTTCTAAGTTTAGTATCAATCAGTTAAAGAAAATCTTGGGTTGGTCTCTTTAGTAAACAAGTCACATTACTCAAAAATTGTATAAACTCTTTTCAATACATGTCAAACTTAGCCATTTTCAGTTATTTAAACTTAAGTGTGTCAATTTATACTACCCATGCAAATCGACTACCAAGTATGACCCTAGACTGCGGCTTTGATTTGAAGTCTTACTAGGTTTTTCACTTAACAAATGAATTCACTTTAGAAAATGATTCACTAATAGTTTATGTAAGAATGCAAAAATAAACTATGTGCATTAAACCCAATCAAGACATGAACAATGAATTTGTGTGTTGAACCTAATCAAGACATGAACAATGAATTTAAGTACATGTGAGTTATTATAACTTCATGAAAGAATGTAGTAATGAAAGAATCAAGACGACCCTATCCAACCAACACAGACTAGATTAATGCTCTTACAAATACTTTTCACCTAAAGTCCATTAGGTCTTTCATTGGGTTATAGCTTGGTCATGGGGTGTTGGGTAAATAACCAAGGATTAGAGAATTCAAAGTGCATGTTAAGGGATTAAATAGATGGTGCATTATGTTTCATTCCCCTCTTCAACTTCTCCTCTTTTTGTTTTCCTTACACAATCACTTGGGTACCAACACTTGAAGCTTGTAATTAATTTTTTTTTAAAATTTCTTTTATCTTTCCACATTCTCTTCACTTATAGGCTCTTCCCTTATTCACCTTATCACGTAAATTGCACCGATATCCCATAACATACAAGGGTTAGCTTGCCTAAATAACTGAGGCTAAGGGTTATTTAATGTGGCTAAAACAAAGGGTTTTTTTTTCTTTATTCAAAGGTTTGAAAGTGGCTCCTAGGATAATGTAGTCAAAGAAAGGATTTAGGATCCAAAAATTTTAAAGATAACCTAACATAACTTTAAAGGTTAATAGCATTTCTTAGAGGCATTGATCCTGTGTGTCAAGCAAAGTGTCTAGTGCATTCAATACCAAAGCAAAAGCTATTCAAGAAGTAGTAAGGGGAAAGAAAATTACAAGATTTTCTTATGTAAACTCTCCTAAATAAAAGGTGCAGCTCTAGAGCTTACTAAATGCAAGGTCCTTAGGTCTCCACCTATGTCTTGGCACACTTGGGTAATCAATTTTTATGGGTTTTAATTCTCAACACACTCTCATCTTGACAACATCAAATGGATAATTTTCGATATGCTTAAAAAGGTTTATGCTCGGTTTGAGTTTTATTCCTTGTTTAAATTTGAAACCAAACCATTCATTCTTTTTACCAGTTAATACCAACTTAAAGCTGATTAAAAGTATGCAAGCAAGTTCCATTATGTGCTAAGTTGAGTTTCTAAGTTCAGAATTTCCCTTGTTTTTTGATAATTTTCTTTTTCCATTCATATGACTCCACCCCCTAACTTAAGATACACATTGTCCTCAATTTGTTAAAAAATAATCCATGTCGGTCTATGGTGTGTATGGGAGCATGATAACAGGTATGAAAGTAAGTTCGACTATGCATTGAAATGGAGCAAGGATGCATTTCCTAACCCTAACCCCCTAACATAATAAATAACATATTCACACAAAAGATGAAAACATTCAGAACAAGGTGAATTAATAACTGAAATGGGGTGAATAGTTTAAATATTACCTAGCATAAGTACAAAGATGATAGTAGTATTATATAAAAAGTAGAGAGGGAAATGGGAAGAAAGGTGCCTTCTCATCATCAGAGTCATAAGTGCGAGACCAACTCATAATATATGTAAAACACTCACAAGACCACTAGCAATATATAATAGGTGTCAATGAAGGATAAATGAATAACAAAAATTAATTTAAGAAAAGCAACATGACATATGTAGACATTTATCCTTATGTTTGTGTACAACTGTGTGCTTTGCAAGAATGGGTCAACAGTGGTCCGATGTGCAAGGAACATTTTCAATAAGTTTGTTTATTTGTTTTACAGTGGCAATGTGTATGCTTCACTTGGAATAAGTCATGAGGTAGTGGGTTAATAATGAGAGAATGTCTCTTAGTTTGTAGGTAGCTTGTTATTTCATTGTACTTAAGAAAAATGAGAGTCCAAATGCAAAATACAAGACTTTTTATCCAAATAAACCAGAATTTTAGAGTTCTCCATAACTCTGAAATTCGAATCTCTCCATTGTCTTACTCTGCTTTCCAATTACTGATACTGTATTTGTATCAAATTTGTATCTGAGCCTATCTTTCTATGGCTAAAAATCTTCCACCATATCCCCATTTGACTATTGCACACGTTTCGAAATGGTTTACCAACACGTAGCCAAAATTGTTAAAATCATAGAAGAAGTAGAGAGGATGTCAGTTGGCATCAAAGCAATTTTTGATCTTGCCATCCAACAAAACCAACCCTTTGGTCCGACCATAAAGGCTTCGGCATCCTCCAATCACCCTTTCTCCTCCACCGATCATAGCAAGAACCACCCCAAAATTGAACTTTCTAAATATGATGGAGAAGAAGACCCATCTGCTTGGGTTTTTCAAGCTAAATAATAGTTTTTGTTCTTCCAAGTGCTTGTGCATGAACAAATGATATTGGCCTCTTTCCACTTAAAAAATGATAGCTTTGTAGTACCTTAAATGGATGCAACTGTCAGGTGCTCTAACCAATTGGCCCATATTTGCTCAAACTCTTAAAACTCATTTTGGCCTTACAGAACTCGAGAACCCCAAAGGAGAGCTTGCCAAGCAGTACCAATGAACTTTTGTCAAAGAATACCCAAAGGAGTTCAAAATATTATCAAACCGTCACTGGTATACCAAATAAGTTCCTATTATAGGGCTACATTTCTGGTCTCAAAGATGAAATTTGGTTTATGGTTAGGTCCCTCCAACCAACAAAATTTTTCGTTGCCATGGTTCTAGCTAGAATACGGGAGTCCGAGATTATGGCACGAAATAAACAAACCACTCGTTGGCACTCTCCATCCCAGCTTGCCCGTAAAAGTGGATCAGAAATTTAATAGAATGAGCTATGAAGAGACGAAAGAGCATAGAGGGCAAGGCTTATGTTATCATTGTGATGAAAAATTTAAGCCAGGCCATCGTAACAAATCTTGCTCTATATTTCTTATAGACCATGAAGAAGAAGACAAAGCTGACATCCCTAAGAAGGCCTTGGAGGAAACTAATATTGAAATATCCTTAAGTACTATGTTTGGAGCTCAGACACCTCAAACACACCATCTATCTACGTATTAATTGATAGCGTGGTTCTACCTACACTTCCTTAGACCCACCTATCTTTAAATGGACGGGAATGGTTGCCAATGAAGGAGAAAAAATGAAGGTCACAATAGCTAATGGTGAATGAATACAAAGTATGGGGGATGCAACAATGCCCGCTTCACCATCCACGGAATCCCACTATCCTATGATTTTTACCAATTACCACTTGGTGGATATGATTCTATTTTGGGTACTTGCTGGCTGTGAACTTTTGGACTAATAAAGTTAGATTTTTCTGACATGTGAATCGAGTTTGATATGGCAGGAAAGTCACACAGAATTGTGGTAGAGAAAATAGAGTGGACACACTTTGTCACTTGTGCTGCTCTCTACAAATCTTGTGAGGCTTCTACCCTTTACTTCCTATATTTTGTTGAATCTAATGGAGCAACCTATGATATTCCATGAGTGCCTAACAAAGTACAAAAGATACTGGAGGATTATATAGATGTTTTTGCCATACCCACATTAGTAGCACCCAAAAGGGAGTTAGACCACAAAATTCTCAGCCGACCAGGAGCTACACCGATTAATTTGAAGCCATTTCGATATTTACACTTTCAAAAAAATGAAATAGAGCACATAGTCAAGGAGATTCTTGATTTGGGATGATTGGTCTAAGTCAAAGTCCTTATTTGTCACCCATTCTTCTTGTTAAGAAGAAGGAAGGATGATAGTTGGAGGTTGTGTTGCCTATAGGGCATTAAATAGGCAAACCATCCACGATCATTTCCCCATCCCCACTATTGATGAATTATCGGATGAGCTATATGGCACCACTATTTTCTCAAAATTAGACCTATGCTCAAGATACCATCAAATACAAGTTGCATCTATAGACATATCAAAGTCGGCATTTTGCACCCATGAAGGGCATTATGACTTCATTATCATACGATTTGGTCTCACCAATGTACCATCCACATTCCAAGCATTGATGCGCTAGGTATTCAATCTCCACATCCGAAAATATATTTTGGTCTTTTTATGACATTTTAGTGTACAGTAAAACCATAGAGGAGCATGAACAACATCTACAAGTTGTACTTGAGATCCTTCAGCATCATAAACTCTTTGCTAAGATGTCCAAGTGCAACTTTGCTGTGAAGTTCCTCAATTGTCTCGGTTACCTAGTCAAAAACAAAGGAGTGGCAGTTGACCAAGATAAAATTGCTTATTTTTAAGAATGGCCTAAACCCTACACCATTCGCTTCTCTGACGATTTCTTGGCCTTATAGGTTATTACCACAAGTTCATCAAGGATTATGGAGTAATTTCAAGACCTCTCACTGAACTATTGCATAAGGGGAGTTTTTTGTGGAATGATAGTGCTAGTACGGCTTTCAATGCCTTAAAATAGGTGCTCTGTAAAGCCCAAACATTGGCACTCCTTGATTTTTCTATTCCTTTTGTTATTAATTGTGATGCGTATGTTAGTGGAATAGGTGCCGTACTCATGCAAAATGGTTTCCCACTAGTTTTCTTAAGTCAAGCTTTAAAAGGGTAACATCTATCTTTATCTACTTATGAAAAGGAGCTTTTGGCCTTAATATTTACTCGAGAGCAAATTTGTGGTCTGTACAGATCATTTTAGTTTGAAATTTTTATTGGAGCAAAAGATTGGAAACCCAGCGCAACAACGATGGTTATCTAAATTATTGGGCTATAACTTCATTGTGGAATATCGAAAAGGTCTTACCTATATTGCTGCAGATACTTTATCCTGACATCATGAGTTCTTGGTCATATCTGTAATCACTCCATTATGGCTTGAGGATGTTCCTTGTATCCACAATGAAGATCAAGAAATTGTGTCCAAAATCCAACAAGCTAGTGAAAATCCCTTAGGCAACCTTGATATCTCTACACATGCTGGTATGCTTTTCTTCAAAACTAAAATTGTTGTCCTAAACATTCACCAATGTGCCTTGCTACTATTCAAGAGTTTCATAGTGGGCCCTTAAGAGGTCAATCTAGCATTGAAGTAACTTTCAAGAGAATTTCTCGTGATTTTCTTTGGGAAGGCATGTGGCAACAAATAAAAAAATATATTGCAACCTGTGATGTTTGCCAAAAAATGAAGAATTCAAACAAGAAGTCTATTGGTTTCCTTCAGCCAGTCCCAATTCCTTTATAGGCTTGGTCATATACTTTTATGGACTTCATTGATAGACTACCAAATTCCCATGGAAAAAATGTCATTTATGTTATAGTGGATCGTCTAACTAAGTATGCTCACATTATGGCATTGTCGTATCCTTATACTGTTCCAGTGGTGGCCAACGCATTCTTTGGCAATGTGTTTAGGTTACATAGAATGCCCCATTCAATTATAAGTGACCTAAAAAATATTTTCCTCTTTTCTTTTTGGCAACAACTGTTTAACCTCCAAGGCACTAAACTTATTTATGGCTTTACATACCATCCTCAATCTGACGGACAAACTGAGGTGCTTAATCGATGCCTTGAAAACTACCTGCATTGTTTTTCAGGGGGCCAACCTAAGGATTGGACTTCGCGGTTGAATCTTATGAAATGGTGGCACAACACTAATTGCCATTCTTCAACCACAGTCATTCCATTCATGGTTTTCTATGGAGTACCCCCTCTCCAACTCATTTCCTATCATGGCGCATCCCATCTTTAGATAATTAGAATCCATCTCTTAAGGGCCATGAAGAAACATAGAAATTACTCCGATCAAATTTATTGCTTACTCAAGACCATAAGAAGTCCATCTTTGACCAAAATAAAGCTGATAGGTCGTTTGAGGTTAGGGATTTTGTGCTGCATAAATTATAACCTTACCGGCAAAACAATATCACATTACATTGTAACATTAAGCTCTCTCAAGGTGCTACAAAGGGTCGGTCTGGTAGCATACAAACTCGACTTATCGCCCCACTCCAAAATATATCATATGTTCCATGTTTCTTAGCTTAAAAGACATTTTGCTGTAGTAACTTCATCTGAAAATCCACCCCCTACATGTTTGATGATTTATTCCCACTTTTGAACTTATGCCTATCATGGAATTTCACAGCAAGAAGTTAGGTTGCCGTATTATCATTGAAGTATTGAAACAATGGAAAGGATTGCTTACTATTGATGCCACATGGGAATGAGTTGTTAATCTTAAGGGACAGTATCACTTTGCTAACCTTGTGGACAAGGTCATCCGAAGGGGGAGGACGAATGATACGCGTGGACATTCATCCTTATGCTTCCATACAACTGTGTGCTTTACAAGAATGGGTCAACATTGGGTCTAATGTGTAAGAAACATTTTCATTAAGTTTGTTTATTTGTTTTGAAGTGGAAACATGTTTGCTTCACTTGGAATAAGTCACTAGATAGTGGGTTAATAATGAGAGAATGTCTCTTAGTTTGTAGGTAGGTTTTTTTCATTTGTATTTAAGCAAAATGAGAGTCCAATTGCAGAATATAAGGCTTTTTATCCAAAAGAACCATAACTTTTAGAGTTCTCCATAACTCAAAATTTGAATCTCTTCATTATCCTACTCTATTTTCCAATTACTAATATTGTATTTATATCACAACATAAAATAATAAGATAGAAAATTAAAGGAATAAAATATATATAACATCATCAAGTCTGAAAGATTATAGTTTTAGGTTACCAATTAAGGAGTTCTATTCCAACCTAAACTCAAAACACATCAAAATAAAAGTATTGAAAACTGAAAGTGGTACAGGTTTCCTACTTGCTCTAGTTGTGGGAATGGTGTTACAGCTCCAAAATAGTGATCACAGAGGCACCTTAGAATCCGACTATTTTCATCTTCTACCAACTCGATGCGTCCCATTTGGTCTTTGATGGGCCCAATGGATCATGGCCGCTATTTGGTTGTTGGTCACCTCCTTCTCTTCTCCCACCGCTTCTGGGCTACCTTCTACCTCCATTTGTGGTTAGTTTCCTATCTTTTCCTTTGTTGCTGTCCTTGGCCCTAGCTTTGGCATAAAAATTATAGTTCAGTGCTTAAGGGGATTGTGCCACCTGAAGATTTTCAGTTATTCGTACTCTTACCTCCAAAAGACTTGAGTAAGAATTCCCCCAAAGAGAAATTCAACTATGCCTTTGTGGGCATTGGTGGAATTTATACAGTTGCTACCACATATATAAGGGTAGGTCCATGTTTAACCCCCATTCCTATGGCATGTAGCAGTTTGGCTCTCTTCTCACTACATTCTGAGTTTTGGCTTCAGGGAAGTAGATTAGAGCAATTGAAAATATTGATGGCCTAATATTTTTCATTAAGGTCTAAAATTTTATCCTGGCCCGTAATAGTTCATTTTATTACCTCAATCAATGTTTCAGTTACGACAGTTCTCATGCTTGGTGTTCTTGCAATGGAATACGAGAATCTAGGTTCTCTAGGTTAGGGTAGTTAGAAAAGTGAGATAATGGTGTTAGGGTTTATACTGATAATCGTTCCCTTATATAACTACTGATGATGGTGATTTCTCATACCTGAGATCCGAACGTTGATCCATCAGTTGTGGATAATTTTACCACTTTAATACATCGGTGTGATGCCTGCCAAAGAACCTCCATTGATCAAGTTAGTAATCGAGAGTTAATGTTTTGGCAGAATAATTGTAAGGTAAAGATTTCATACCTGTGTAAGTCATCTTACTGGATATTTATAGGGAGTTCTTACTAGGATCAGGATAATCAATGGGTTCGGGATTCTTGCTATCAATAGGATTTGTGTTTATCATTCTTGGTAACCCTCAAAGTAAATGGGATTTAATATTATCAGTTATGCTGGAATTATAGAATTGTTATCTAGGAGATCCAAGCTCGGCAATTTATATCTGGATCACCCGTTCTTCTTACCAACTAGGCACTTAACTGGGGAGGACATCTCGCCCCTTAGCTATAGACTAAGGGCATTACTTTTGACTGGGTCTCGACTACCGAGCTCGAGTACCGGGCTCAGACAAATCCAGATGTTCTTATCCTACTCAGACCTCGGAGCTCTGATCACTGTTCTTAAGTAAATAATTATAAGGAAGAGGGCAATCTAGTCATTTTGGTGGGATCTGGAAATCATTTTCGTCAGTTGCCCCCGATTCCCTAGGTCTTTTAGTAGACCTGGGGAATCTTCCATGAGTAGACATGGGTATTTATGGTGCCCTTGACACAGCGTGAAAGCACTCGCCGCCTTTGCGTGCTGAAACGTTGCATCACGTCATCTTGCCCCCATATGCCAATTAAGGTTTTAGCCTTCGACAATCATGCGGGTGGCTATTAATCGGATGCTCTCATGTGTTCTGATACCATTCGCTCTATTCAAAATTAGGGTTTATTAGAAAAACCCCTCCATTTTCCTAATCAGCTTTCTTCCTTCTTGCTTTCTTGCTCTTGCTCTGGTGATCGTTGTCGATTCTCCGAAGTTACAGGTTTCCTTCTTCTGTATTGGTATGTTTCTGCCCTTTTTGCTTCTATAATCCATTTTTTACTCGTTGCTTGTGGTATTATCAGAAAGAACGTCATTTGCTGGACCTCATAGGTTTTTTAGTTGACCCCTTCCATCTTAAGGCTATTGTCACGTTTTTAATTTTTGAGTATTATAGCAGTAGGGTTCATCCGTTGGGTATCTCAGAATCCATGGCTCCCTCTCATCGGAGATTGCTTCTTTTCGAAGAAAAAGAAGAAGAAGAAAGTTCTCCAATAAGTCCTATTCATCTCGCAGCGCGAACCTCTGCACCATTGACCCTTACAATTAGGGATCTCCCTGAGAGCAACCCTATCTCCCGTCAAGGGTCAGTTTCTTCATCTTGCAAAGATGAAATGGAGCTCGACTGTGTCAAAATATTTTCGGTGATAGATCGAGCTCGCCTGAAGAAGATCATGGTCGCCTATCAACCCCCAAAAAATTTATCTTATCGGTGGTCTACACTCAAAGATACCACTTGCTCCCTGGCTATGCTAGGTGTTGTCACTGTTTATGAGGCTACCCTGGCAAGCGGACTTCGATTTCCTCTAGCTCGTTCCATTCGAGAGGTGTTAGCTCAATTTAGCTTAAACCCAGCCTAGCTCGTACCGAATTATTGGAAGGTCTTCGTAGCCTACGAGGTCATCTGAAAGGCTGCCACCAATGAGCATCTTTCAGCCGACGAATTCCTCTGCTGTTACTGGGTGGTCGAATTTGGCCGAGATTGGTTTTACTTTGTTGCTCGGGCAAAGGATCTCAACCTATTGGTGGGCTATCTTTCATCGATCAAACATTGGAAGGACCATTTTTTTCTTTATGTATGGGGACGGCTGGGAATTTCAACCCTGGGAAATGGATGAAGACAAGTTGAACCGTTGTCCCCTGGTTTGGGGTCGGCCAGGCGAAGAGGGTACGCTCTTCTCCAATTCCTGCCATTTAGCTTAGGGCTATTTTGACTCCTATCTTATTACCCTGTTTAGCTAGAGCTTAACCCCACCTTTCAGGAGTGCAATTAGAGAGGGTAAAACTCACAAAGGAGTATCCCGCCCATCACTTCAGCGTGCTGATGACTGCTGAGAGCTTGGCAGAACACTTGCTTGGCCCTAAACTGAGCAAGAAAGCTCTTTAGTTTGAACGTGAGAGGAGTGAGTTCTGGGCTGCTTTTATTTCAAGTTGCTCTAATGTATTTCTGATGTTCTTTTCTCTTTGTTTGCAGATACCGACATCGCTGTTTCTAATGTCTGCAACCCTAAGCCAATGAAGTTCAATAAAGGAAAATATAAGAGTTCAAGGAAGAAGCCAACCTTTGGAACCTCCTCGAGATCGAAGCTCAGGCATCGGAAAAAGTAGAGGCTAGTCGACTGTAATACATTCAAAGAATATATGCCTGAGGGTGTCCCTCAAGACCGGGCTCTAATCTTTGCACTGGTGTCAGAGGGCCAGATGCTTGAGGCCTTGCCTCCTGTCATCAAGTTTTCTGAGCTCCATCATTCCCCCCTCTAGTTAGGCCATTGCCCATTGATCTAAACTTGTGCTCCTCCAATCCTACTAGGCCTCTTAACCTCATGGATGATGCATGGTTGGCGGTGAAGAGAATGGGGAGCGTCATCACTGAAGACGATCTAGCGCGCTCTCAAACTTATCTTCTAGCATGGCTTACCAAGGAGATAGCTCACGACCAAGCTAAGGTAAGAGTTTAGCATTTTCGTGAGGTGTTGGGAAACTATAGCTATTGGCTGATTTTTTCATATTATCTTTTAGGTCCTTCTCTTTACTTCTGATCTCAGAACCCGATTTGTTGAGAGCAACAAGAGCTTTCTTAATGAAAACAAAAGAAAAAGTTCCTCTCCCTGAGGGTGTTCGACCTTGAAGCGAAGCTTCAGGATGCCAAAGCCAAGGTCGCGTCTGTTGGTGCCAATCTAAGGAAGGCCTTCAATGCTCATGACGAGGTGCTTTCCAGGGTGGAGGGTCTTGCCATGTCCTTAGTCCTTGAGTCAAAGATGAGGTAGCGGGCAGATGATCTGGCTTCTGAGAGAGGAGCCAGATGGAGGAGCTCAAGGGCAGAATGGAGGTGGAGAAGGCCGCAGCGGGTGGAAGCCTTCAAGGAAAGGGACAAGGCCCAAGACTAGTTGGCAGAGACCTACCAGGATGGGTTTGAGGATGCTAAAAAGGAGATATTGAAGCTCTATCCTGACCTGGACCTATCTTCGGTCTCTGTCTCGGGTGTTACCGAGCAAGAGAAGTCCACTTGAACCCTTGAACCTTTTCCAATGCCCGCTGCTCCTTTTCGTGTTTTTTTTTTTTTTACGTACAGAGATTTTTTATTGTAAGAATTTTGATTAAATTTAAATCTCTTTGTTATCCACTTGTCTCAATGATCTTATGCACGTGTGCACAGTTGTAAAATTCAAGCATGATTCAACAAGTATAAGCTCATCTGAGCTCAAATACGTGTAGACTAAGAACTTTTAAATTCATATAAGCACGAGTTCATCTGACCCGGTTATATATTCGTAAATAATTCAACAACCTTGAGCTTGTCTGAGCTCAAAACGTGGCTTGTCAAACTTATCAATAATTTGGATTAACATGAGTCTACCTGGGCTCGTATGCCGAGCGACATAAGTCATTCTTATCAACTTGTTTTAATAATCTATGCATATTTTTGAATTCATAATTATAAACAATAATTCAGGCAAGTACGAGCTCACCTGTAACTTGATATTAAGAAAAGTATGTGCTCACCTGTGCGCGGTATAGCTTACTATAGGTCATTCTTATTAGGGGGTTCAATTGGTCGACCTTTGTTGATATGGCCGAGCCGGTGTTTCCTCCGTCGATCGGCCGATTTTGAGCCAGACCAAGCTGTCGATCAGCCTCTTCGGCTCTTGGCCTAGCGGGTAGTTTTCCTCCGTCAGTTGGCCACTCTAAGGCCAAACTGAGCTGTTGATCTGCCCCTTAGGCTCTCTTCGGCCTGGGGAGAAGTTTTCCTCTATCGGTCAGCCAATTTTGGGCCAGAGTGAGCTGTTGATCTACCTCTTAGGCTCTCGGCCTAGTGGGTAGTTTTCCTCCGTTGATCAGCTGCTCTAAGGTCAAACTGAGCTGTTGATCTGCCCCTTAGGCTCTCTTGGGCTAGCAGAAATTTTCCTCAATCGGTCGGCTGGTTTTGAGCCAGACTGAGCTATCAATTTGCCCCCTAGCCTCTTGGCCTAGCGGGCAGTTTTCCTCCGTCGGTCAACCGTTTTGGGGTTGAACTGACCTGTCGATCTACCCCTTAGGCTCTCTTCGATCTAGCGGGTAGTTTTCCTCCGTCGATCGGTCAGTTTTTTACTGGACTGAGCTGTCGAGCTACCCCTTAGGCTCTCGGCCTAGCGGGCAGTTTTCCTCCGTTGGTGAACCGCTCTTGGGTCGGATCGAGCTGTCAATCTACCCCTTAGGCGCTCTTTACATAGCGGGCAGTTTTCCTCCATCGATCGACCAGTTTTTAGCTAGACCGAGCTATCAATCTGCCCCTTAGGCTCTTGACCTAGCGGGCAATTTTCCTCCGTCGGTTAGCCGTTCTAGGGTTGGACTAATCGGTCAATCTATCCCTTAGGCTCTCTTTGACCCAGCGGACCATTTTCCTACGTCGATCAGCCTATTTTGGGCTGGACTGAGCTATCGGCCTGCCCCTTAGGCTCTCGGTCTAGCGGGTAGTTTTCCTCCATCGGTCAGTCACTATCAGGCCGGATTGAGCTGTCGATCTGCTCCTTAGGCTCTCTTCGGCCTAGCGAGCAGTTTTCCTCCGTTGGTCAGCCAGTTTTGGGCTGGACCAAGCTGTCATCTACCCCTTAGGCTCTTATCATAGCGGGCAGTTTTCCTCCATCAGTCAGCTGCTCTCAGGCCAGACTGAGCTGTTGATCTACCCCTTAGGCTCTCTTGGCCTAGCGGGTCATTTTCCTCTCTCATTTAGCCGGTTTTGAGCCGGACCAAGCTGTCGATCTGCCCGTTAGGCTCTCTTGGCGTAGCAGGTAGTTTTCCTCCATCAGTTGGCCGCTCTCGGGCCAGATCGAGCTGTCGATCTGCCCCTTAGGCTCTATTGGCCTCACGGGCAGGGTTTGCCTGTCGTCAAGTCATCAATAACACGTCGAGTTTAGCTCAAAAAATTTTCTTAATAAATAAAGGATAGGAATTCATATTTTTAATAAAAGAAAATGAACGAATTTTTCATGAAAATTAAATTCTAGGTGGGGTTAGACCTCTCCGGTGCCATCCTTAAGCCAGTATATTGCCTGTCATTTGTACAAGGCAATCACATTTGGTCCTTCCCAATTCGGTTCAAGCTTGCGTTCATGAGCGTCCCTTGTTGATTAATTCACTAGCTTGAGGACGAGGTCGCCAACTGTGAAATTCCTCGGCCTAACTTTCTTCTTGTGATATTTTTGCATTTTCTGCTGGTAAGCAGTCACACAGATTGCAGTTTGCAAGTTTTTCCCCTCCAAAAGGTCCAGATCCAACTGCAATGATTCTTTGTTTGAGCCTTGGTAATAAAGGTTAACTCTTGCAGAAGGTAAGCCGACCTTAACTGGGACCGCGGTCTCCATGCCAAAGCTAAGAGAAAATGGGGAATGACCAGTAGGGGTTCTCTCAGTTGTCCGGTAGGCCCACAATATGCTTGGTAACTCATCCACCCATGCTCCCTTTGCCTTTTCCAACTTGGTTTTAATTATCTTCAAGAGTGACCTATTAGCTACTTTGACTTGTCCATTGGCCTGGGGATGCTCAGATGATGAATAATGGTGGCTAATGCCGAGCTGTTTACAAAGCTTGTTGAACTGGCGTCCCTCGAACTACCTTCCATTATTAGTTATAATTGCTCAGGGAATTCTGAATCTACACACTATCCTTTGCCATAGAAACTTCTTCATGTTTAGCTTCGTTATACTTGGTAGGGCTTTAGCCTTGACCCACTTGGTGAAGTAATCAACGGCTACCACTGCAAACTTTCTCTGACCTGTCCCTACAAGAAGAGGCTCGATGATATCAATTCCCTATTGGGCAAAAGGCCACGGGCTCTGGATGGGGTTCAGCTCTTGAGGTGGTAACCTGGGGATATTGGCGAACCTTTGACACTTGTCGCTTTTTCTAGCCAGATCTCGAGCGTTTATCTACATGGTCGGCCAATAATAGCTTGTTTGTAAGGCTTTCTTGGCCAGCATCTTCCAGCTCGAGTGGTTCCCGTAGATCCCTTCATAATCTCTCTCAAAACATGATCAGCCTCTTCTTCATTCACACATCGGAGCAAAGGCATGGTATATCCCTGCCTATATAGGATGCGATTGAGTAGTACATACTTAGGAGCTTTATACAGAATCCTTCTTCACTTATTTTTGTCCTCAGGAAGAATGCCTTGCTCAAGGTAATCTTAGATCGGCTTATCCCATAAAACCTCCATCTCAATTTGTTGAACGTCATCTCCTTGGATGCTCAGAGAATCTAGCACCTCCATTGGCACATCAGGGCTCTCTTCCTTAGAAGAAGTTATTCTCGCTAGCCGGTCAGCCTCCCCATTCTCCGCTTTAGGGACTCGTTCGAACTTGACCAATAAAAATTTCTTAATTAAATCCTTGACCAACTGGCAGTAGTTTATCATGTTCTCTTCTCTGGCCTCAAATTCGCACCAGACTTGTTCCACCACTAATTGGGAGTCGCTATGCACCTCTGCATGGTCTACTCCCATTCTTTGTGCCATTTGGAGCTCAGCTAGTAAGGCCTCGTATTTTGCCTTATTGTTAAAGACTTGGGAATTGAATCGTAGGGCGTACTTCACCTTGAATTCTTCGGGGCAGACCAGCACTACCCCGGCTCCGCCCGTCTCTTGGGTGGATGACCCATCCATGTTTAACCACCATGTTTGATCTGAGGCATCTTCCTGAGGGGCTTCAAGAACAGTGAATTCGGAAATAAAATTAGCCACCACATGTTCGTTTATTACCTATCTCGGCCTATAGTGAATGTCAAACTGACTAAGCTCGACCGATCACTTAACCAACCTCCCCGAGGTCTTTGGCTTCTGCAACACATTCTTCAAGGGTTGGTCAAGTAAAACCATAATGGTGTGGGCTTGGAAGTACGCCCTAAGTCTTTGGGCTGAGACGACTAAGGAGAAAATGAGTAACTCCATCCTTGGGTAGCGTTCTTCTGCTCCTCTTAAGGCTCGGCTGGTGTAATACACCGGATTACAAGGGCTACGCTGATGGCTATCGTTGAAGCTGCCAAGTAAAAGTATAGTTACTCCTTCAGGGATGGTTCGGCTGAGTAAGGGAACTGCCCCAAGGTAGCGCTTCATTTTTTGGAAAGCCTCTTCACAATCATCGCTGAGACACTTGTCTGAAGATCTTGAGATGAACCGGTTAAGGCTTGCGATACACCCAGTGAGTCTTTGTAACTCCTTGGTAGTTCATGGGGATTGCATTTCCAAGATTGCTCGAACCTTTTCCGGGTTCGCCTCTATGCCTAGGTGGGAGACCATGAATACCAAGAATTTTCCCAAGGCCACCTTGAATGCTCATTTCGTCGGATTCAGTTTCATCAGGAACTTTCTAAGCGTGTTGAAGGTCTCTTCGAGATCAGCCAAGTGGTCTCCAGCCCACTTGCTCTATACCAACATATCGTCCACGTAAACCTCCACATTATGACCGATCTACGATTTGAACATCAATTAACCAGTAGTTGGTAGGTTACCCCGGCATTCTTCAAGTCGAATGGTATGACTTCATAGTAATACAAGCCTTGATCAGTAATGAAAGTTATGTGCTCCCGGTCTTGCTCTACCATCTTGATCTGGCTGTAACCTAAAAATGCATCCATGAAAGATAATACTTGATGTCCGGTAGTCGAATTTACAAGCAGGTCGATCGCGGGAAGTGGGAAGCTATCCTTGGGGCATGCTTTATTCAAGTCTGTGAAATCCATGCACATCCTCCACTTCCTGTTAAGCTTCTTCACCATTACCACATTCGAGAGCCAAGATAGGTAGTGTACCTTCTTGATAAAATCAGCTTTCAGTAGCTTTTCCACTTTTTCTGCTATAGCTTCGTTCCATTCTGGAGCAAAGATCCTTCTCTTCTGCTTGATCAACCAAGCTCTTGGGAAGATGTTGAGATGATGAACCATTACCTTGATGTCTATCCCTGGTATGTCCTTGTGAGACCAAGCAAAAACATCAGAATTCTTCACCAAATACTACGTGAGCTCTTTTTTCTGGGAGGGGGATGCAGAAGCTCCGATCTTTATAGTTTTACTGAGGTCTTGGTCTCCGAGTGCGACCTCTTCTAGGTCGTCTCTAGGCTCTCAAGTCCTAACCTCTTCCTTATCTCTTACTTTTAGCTCCTCTACTATCAGGGCCTCTCAACGAGCGTCTTTGAGAGATGAGGCATAACATTCTCTGGCCACTCTCTGATTTCCTTTGGCCACCCTAATCCTATACTCAGTAGGAAATTTGAGCAAGAGATGATAAGTTGACACTACTGCCTTAAATTAGTTTAGCGATCCTCTTCCCAATATGGCATTGTATGCTGAAGGGCAATCCACCAGTAGGAAATTCACCAACTTGGTTGCTTGACTTGGCTCTACTCCCAGAGTGACTAGAAGGGTAATAGAGCCGATCAGTTCTACGCGCTCCCCTGCGAATCCTACCAATGGTGAGCTGACGGGGTGTAACTTCTCATTTCCGATGCTCATTTGCTTGAATGTTTTCCAGTAAAGGATATCTACTGAACTGCTGCTATCCACTAATATTCTCCAGATCTATAAATTTGCTATAACAACTAAGATAACCAAGGGGTCATCATGAGGGTGACTCAACTCTAAAGCCTGCTCTTCTGTGAAAGTGATTGGCATGACCTTTGTCCTCGCCTTCTTTATTAGCTGTTCCATACTCAACAGAGGAGGACTCAGCCCCACTTGCAAATCCTCCTGAGATCATTATGATCTCTCCCAATGGCTGCTGGGCTTACTGCCTCGTCACCGGGCTCCTCTTAGGGGGACTTCTTCGAACCGGGCTCTTGTGTACCTCCCGTTTATCTTATGGTCGACCTGTTAAAAATCCATTGTACTTACCCTTTCGAATGTGGTCTTCCACCAACCTTTTTAGATCAAAGCATTCTTCTATGTCATGCCTGTGATCTGGGTGGTATAAGCAGTACTTGGACCTATTCCTAGACTTAGGTGGAGCCCTCAACTCTTTCAGCCATCAAAACTCCAGATCATCCTTTATTTTGTAAAACACGTGCTCCAAATGCGAATTTAGGGGAGTAAAATCTTAGATTGAACTGTGGGGCCGATCTCTTCTATGTCCTGATCGGCTACCCAGCTTGGAGGACCTTGCATCTTCTGTTACCGATCATTTTTTAGCTCATTCTTTCTCTTTCGTTCCAGATGAGGATTCGTCTCAGTTTCTCGACGAGCCTTCATTGCATCCTCTGCATTCATGTGTTTCTGTGCCCTGGCCATGAGATCTGCCATAGCTGTTGGTGGGTTCTTTGCTAGCGAGAAAGTGAATTGACCTGACTTGAGGCCTCTCACGAATGCCGTAGGAGCTACCTTTTCATCAACTTCATCGATCTCCAGCATCTCTCGGCTGAAGTTGTTGACATAATCCCTAAGGGATTCATCCTTCCCTTGTCTAATTGTCAATAAGTGACTCGTCGGTTTCCTTCTTCTTTGTCTGCCAATAAAATGGAAAGCGAATAGCTTGCTGAGCTGCTTGAAGTCTCCTATGGAACTCGGCTTGATTTTATTGAATCAAGCATGTGCTGGGCCTTTCAAAGTAATGGAAAAGGCTTCGCACTTAATCTCATCCAGTACTGTATGTAGATGCACGATGAAGTTGTACATGTCTAGATGATCTAAAGGATCCTGAGAACCATCATAGGTCTTCACGATGGGCATCTTAAACATGGAGGGTAGAGGACATTCCATCACTATCGAGGTAAACGGAGTACCCGTTCTATCGACAAGATCTTCTATCGTGTTGGGATTTTGCACGGTAGCCATGGCCCCCATCGATCTGAGCCTGCATAGCCCTAATCCTTTGCTCCATTGTCTCGTCATGATCTGGCCTACCTGGCTCCACGGTCCTATGACGTAGCACTATCTCGATATGGGCTCTATCTTCAGTGGCTGCCACATCCCATCGAGGCTGATCTAGTCGTCCGTCGTTTTCCCCAACCACCCTTTCATCTCTGTTAGTATGTACCATATCGCCATTGGCAGGATCATTTTAGGGATCCTGATTTGGTGCAGGAGGTGGAGGAGACATCATTCGATCCATGCGATCCATAATTGCCTGTAAGATTGTGGTCATACCCATGACCTGCCGTTCCATTACGATGATCCCTGATTTTGATTCTCCATCGATGAAGATTGACTCTGAACAGTTTGAATGTTGGATCTACAGACGGCGCCAGCTGATGATGATGATTTTTTGTACCTCAGATCCGAACTTTGGTTCATCGGTTGTGGACAATTCTATCCCTTTAATACATCGATGTGATGCCTACCAAAAAATTAACTATTGATTACTGACTTGATCGTCGGAGGTTCTTTGGCAGGCATCACACCGATGTATTAAAGGGGTAGAATTGTCCACAACTGACAGATCGATGTTCAGATCTCATGTACGAAAAGTCACCATCATCAATTACTAATCATCTCTAAGCCTTGCTCGTCATTAACCTTGTCTTCTTAATATTTGCAAAGAACTCTCTCACTGTGTTCGAGAGACATTATGGGTGAAAATGTGCAAATTTTACCCAGCCCCTCTCTTCAAATTTTTGATATCACCGAAACTCATTCCTCCTAAAGGTTTCGATTTCCTATGCTCTCTCCACCAAAATGGGTTTCTTTACCTAAAACCTTCCAAATGCCAGTTTTACTTCTTTTGATCTGAATCTATGTGTCAAATCCTTGAGACGTTTTTGTGCGTCTCACGGGCATTTTGTAGGGATGTATTTTCTTAAATAAGTTTAAAAATAAGAAAACAAATGAGTCAAAGCCAGTGGGTGTGGTCCCCATTTTCTTTACTTCAAAATTTTTAACAATAATGACTAAAAATGGATAAAAATGGAGATTAGTGAATGTGGTACCTACTATGTCTTCTCCTTCACACTAGTTTTTACCTAAATGTAAAGTGATTAATAAAATATTTCAAAAAAAAAAAAAATCAAAAGACCGCAGAATCGGGTCTTACAAAGACGAAGAAAATCTTTGAAGAGCAAACATGACCACACAAGCGAATCATTTTGAAGAAATGTATTAAGGAAAAGTTTCAAGACTCTCACCTTGAAGATTTGGAGAGGAAAGATCATAGGTTTGCTAGGGAACCTTGAAAAACCAAGGTTTTTTTTTTCTCCTTCTTCACTAGAAATGCCCAATATTGGATAAGAGATCGATGAAAAATAATTGAATGTAGCTTGAATATGCTGGAAAGTTGATCAAGGACCATCGGGAGAGAGAAATAGACATAAGAGTAGAGAGAAAGAGAGGTTTGCATGGAGTTTGATTCGACAAAGGGGGGTTTTAATCAAGTTCTTCAAATGTGCTCTATCTAGATGGCACACCCACATCCAAAGATATAAATTTGAGAGTCTTAAATGGAAACAAATGAGGTACAAACAAAAATTTTCTAGAGATCTTGGAGATTATTTGAAAGTTGGGGGATCTTGGAGATCCGATAACTTGACTACACTAACAAAATTATCCAAGTACGACTCGAGATGATGGCTATTTATTTTGTAGCAATTTTTATTTTTTGAACTCTTACTTTTAACCGCTCCATGCTTCAAGACCTTTTTTTACGATGAATGGTCTCCTACCCATTTTGATTGTAGCTTCCTTGGAAAGAGATGAAGCCTTAATATGTATGAGAATACTTTTTGTACTTTACGGAAAAATCTTCGAGCAATGTGCTTCTCATGGAGGTTCTTCATTCTTTTTGGAGATCCTTGCATTTTCAAATGCATCATCATGCAGTTCATCTATCTTTACAAATTATAGTTTATGTTGTAGTCCTACTTCATTATACCGATAATGGATTATTTAATGGCCCAATATGCCTTGTATTCCAATTTGACAGGCGTGTGATAAGGTTTTCCGTAAATAAGTCTGTACTTGATTTTTTTATTAGCAAGCTCTGCCTAACCACTTGTTTGGGGTGATAAGATGTGCTGACTTTATAGACAACATCATATTTGTGCATAAGCAATCACATTGGTCTATTGTAGAAATGTTTCTTGCTATCGCTAATGATGGCTTGAGGAACTCCAAGATGTGAGAAAATGTTTTCATGAAGAAACTTAAGTACCAACTTTTGATTATTGTTCCTTGTGGCAATAGCTTCAACCCACTTGGATACATAATCCACCTCCACAAGGACAAAGATGTACATGCATGCAAATAAAATAGTGAAGGGTCTCATGAAACTGATGCCCTAGTAGTCAAAGATTTCAAGCATAGGGATGGGAGACAGTGGCATCATGTTACACTTAGTCAAGCTTCCCAACCTTTGGCATCTATCACATGAAGTGTAGAAGCTTTGAACGTCCTTGAAAAGGGTAGACTAATAGAATCCACATTAAAGAGTCTTTGCAAACATTTTCATTTTGTTGAGAAATGGCCTCAAAAAGCTTAGAATGGAAAAACCATAGGATGACTGGCACTTCCCGCTTAGGAATACATCATTGAATCACTTGGTCAGGCTTTATTTAAAGGTCCTCCTAGAAGAACACTCGGACATTTCTCAAAAATTTTAATTATCTATAAGGTTCCATTTAGGATGTATTTGTTTGGTTATCAAATAGCTAGCAATGTCTGCATACCACGGTGGCATAGTGATGTGATTATTGTTACGTTTTAAAAGTTACCCACTTGTGAAACTGTCGTTAGTTTTGATGTCTTCTTGACTAATAACGTCTTCTAGTAGATGAGATAGGTTATCCGCTACAACTTTCCCTATCCATTTCTTATTTTTTTATAATGAGATCAAATTCTTGTAATGGTAAAATCCATCGAATTAAAGGGGTTTGGCCTCTTATTTTGTCAATAGATATTTCAATGCAAAATGGCCAGTGAAAATAGTTACTGTTGACCCAATAAGATAAGAACAAATTTCTCGAATGCAAAGACGATTGTCAAGAGCTCTTTCTCAATGGTTGAGTAGTTCATTTGTGCACTATTTAAGGCTATGCTCACGTGACAGATTATATGCGCCTTGCTATCCTTCATTTACCCTAACACTACACCTATAACGTGGCCACTCATATTGCATATAGGCTTAAATGGAATAGACTAGCTGGGTAACTATAGAGTGGTTGCTATAGTAAGGTTATCTTTGAGCTTCTCAATTGCCTCTTTGCATTGAGGTGTTTACTCAAAATGTATGTTTTCTGTTAATAAATGACACAAGTTTTTAGAAAAGGAACCGAAAGAGTGGAGAAATCACTAGTAGAAACTGGTGTGGCCTAAAAATGATCGTATATCTTTAACATTGCATTGGGTTGAAAATTTTGGATCAACTTAACCTTTGCCTAATCCATAGGATCTTAACTTGCAGACGATATGCCCTAAAATAATATCATGTGTAACTGGTTGCACTAGAAAAGTGCAATTCTTAGCACTAATTCTTCTTGGTTTTGAGTAGTATTTCTTATTATTTTAGGTTTTTTGATATGATTGTAGTGTTACTCATTGAAACTCATCTCTTATTGTAGAAAACAGAAAAAAAATTAGGAAAACACTGGGAATAATCATAAAGGAGATCCAAGAGTCGGACGAGAAGATGAAAAAAGTAATTTGGCCCTAACATTTGGACGCCATCCTGATAGCAACTCCTAGTAAACTAAGACCCATAAGGCTGACACAAAAAAATTGGCTATTATCTTTTAGCGTTTAGATGCTAGCCCTAGTGTCCAAAAGTGACACTTCGAGGTTCTATTTTTAGGGTTTTTTCAGGCTTTTTCAATATATTCTTATGCTGTATTGAACTTTAGGAGATCTATTCTCATATCTTAGGTTCAGTTTTTTGGCAGTTTTTCCATAGGTTTGAGAGAGTTTTCAATGATTCAGTAATGAAATTTATATCTATGTTGCTACTATTCTTGAAAGCGACTTTGCTGATTTCATTTTGATCGAGTTTGCTCTTTTAACTCTCCTTTTTTCTTTTTTTGTTTCGCTTTTATTTCTAGCATGCTAGCGTAGATTTTTACTTAATTCAACCATCAATGTTGGGTGGATCCTTATTTGAATGATAGATGTGGTTGAATCAATGCATGCAATGTAAAACTTGTATGTTGTGGATTCTTGCTTCCTAGATCGACTTTATACCTCTCAAAACCTTCAAAAATATATGTGGCCGATCATATTTCTTTGAAATTCCTATTACCCACGTATGATTAAAACTTTCTTAATATTTTGAACTATAAAGATCTGATCTAGCGTTTTCCAGATTTTCTTACTCTTTCGTTTTTCAAAACTTTTGAAAACAAGTAAACTCAACCATAATTCACAAAAGTCATTGCTGACATTCCCAAGATTAAAAATTTCTTAATACTTTGAAAACATTGAAAAGAAATCTAGAGTGAATGTTTTAATGATGATATCCTTTTTATCTGATCTAATATCAGAACAAGGTATCTACCTAGGTTTGTAGGTTTCATCAAGATTCTTTTCTTTCATTTAAAATTATGTTTTTAATTTCTTTACTTTAGTTTAAGTTACTTTGAATTCCGTAATTTTTCATATCTTGGGTAAAATTAATTTCAGTACTTGCTTTTAGGTTAATTTAATTAATTGTTGTCCTTTAAATTTATAGTTCAGTCGTGATAATCAAAATCCCATTAAAATCTAACCTGAGTTTATTTTTGTTGCTTTCCAAGAATAAAAGTAGACTAGAATAACTTAGCAACCTTAGGTTTCATTCTAATTCCTATGGATAAGATCCTAGTCTCACCAGGTTAAACTACACTGCACCCTCTTATACTTAGGAGGTATTTTTAGTTGCACTATTTTGAAGCAGTCAGTAATCATAAAGTGGAACTTTTTTCCAATTGAGTACAAGGTTTGTTCTTCATATCTAGATAAGACTAAATCCAAGTTTTTCAAGTAATGCACTTAGGAGTCACCATAGACTAAAAAGTCATCCATGAAACCTTCTACAATATCTTCCACCATTTCATTGAAGATGCTTATCATTCAGCACTGAAATTTGGTTAGACCATTGTATAAGCCAAATGGCATCCTTTTACAGGTAAAGGCGCCAAAAAATCAAGTGAAAGTTATTTTTTCTTGATCCTCCAGGCCACCTCAATTTGATTGTAGCGATTCATAAAGTAATAGTATGCCTACCTAGCCACTTTCTCAAGAACCTAGTCAAGGAATAGCAGTGAGAAATGGTATTTCTAAGTCATAGCATTGAGATTTTCATAGTAAATGCACCCTTTCCAACTAACTTTAATGTAGGTGGGTACCAACTCATTATTCTCATTTTTAATAACTGTGAACCTTGAATTTTTTTGTATTACTTGTGTAGGACTCTCCTACTTTGAGCTTGAGATGGCATAGATGATTCCTACATTCAAAAGTTTTAGTACCTCTACCTTTACTACTTTCTTCATATTTAGATTGAAGTGCCTTTGCATTTGTTAAACTAATTTGGCATCTTCCACCAAATATGTACAACATGTGCATAGTAAGAGGCTAAGCCTTATTAAGTTAGCTATAAACCATCCCAAAACTTTTCTGTATCTCCAAAATAGTTCAAGTAGTTGTGTTTCTTGGATTGCTATTAGTTCTCTGAAACACCATTGAAAAGATTTCATCATTTCACCACAAAGCATACTTTAAGTTAACAAGCAATGGTTTTTGCTCTAGGCTTAGCACTTTAAGATTAAAAGTCTCTGCTCTCATCTCGAGCGATTCAACCTCTTCAAATGCTAGCACCCAGTTGCCCATTAATATCATAAGGCTCAATTCAAGCTAGTCGTAAACGTAGCTTGTCTTTCTAATTTTATCAGTGTCAGTTGAAATTCCTTTGCTAAAATAGATTATCCTCTCAAAAAAGTCTTCAATGAACTTATGGTCCACATAATCCTAGACAATGGATTCCACAAAATCTACCTCTTGGATGTCGGATTTCTTTTTTAGCTATATGCTAACATTGAAAATACTTTTCTCAAAAGTGAGTTGCTAAAAGACATCTTCATCAACCCAATCATGCAGTTAATGAAAACATTAGATGTCATAACGAAAGGTTAACCTAGGATGACAGAGGTCTGATTCTGGTTAAAGGTTGGGTATCTAGAATAATGAAATCCATCACAAAATAAAAATTCTCAACCTTGGCTAATACATCCTCAATTATCCCTGTAGGGATCCATCAGGATCTATTTGCCAACTGTAATGGGACGTGTGACTGTCTCTATAAATTGCGTCAAAAAATATCCCCAAGTGCAAGGGTATGCAGTGTAGTTTTAACTCGATGAGAACAAGGTCGAATCCACAAGAAACCTACTGTTTTAATTTTTAAGTTTCCAAAGATAAAAGTAATTTACTACCTAGTTAAAAAATGACAGTTTCAAGTGTTTAAAGGCTTTGGATTGATTTCGAATTATAAATAAATGTAAACTACTCGATTAAACTTAATCTAACCAAAATATAAATTTTCTTAATTTAAAGAAATAAATAGCTAAAATTAAAAGATGTGATTCAATTAATAGATAAAAGTCTTGATTCAACTGTCAATTCCAGGTGGATTGATTATTTCACAAAGTGATGTGCTTTTAATACACAGTCTAAGTTCACGTAAAGGAAAAGATCGGAAAGATATTTTCGTGAAAGCATATAAAATTCTCCCTAACTCATTTTTATACTCAAGTTTAGGATTATAAAATCAGAAGATATTCATTTAATAATATTAGGGTTTAGATTTAATATATCCATCTCAAAAATATAGAAGAAGTTTGAAGATTCAGAAATCCTTATCTGGGATTTCAGAGAATATGATCAAGGGTTCTTTTTTTGAATGGTTTTAAAATAAATGAAATTAAATCTAAAAAGTGTAGATCTCTACGTGTACGTTTTCACACAATACAAGTAGGTCTACGCACATCATAAAGTTTATAATCATCCACCCTTCTATGATTCATTGAATCAAGAACTAAGGTTTTAGCCTAAAATGGAATTAAAATCAACACAAGCAATCAAAATAAAAAAAAGATATGAAATTACATTCATTGAATTAAAATAAAGATTCAAATACTGTATTTTGAAACAATGCGCAAAGTAATCAAAGTTAACAACGCTCCAATAACAACTCGAAGAAAACGAAAAACATTCTTTAAAACAACGACATGAAGCAAAAGAAACAAAAGAAAACTTTGTAAAAGGCTTTTAACGATGGCTGGAACGAACTCCTAAAATATTCCCCTAAAGGTTCTATTTATAGAGCCCTTCGTAAAACCCTAAAAATTACAAAAACGGTGCCCTAAAGTACTAAGTGGTTTGGACCACCCGTGGCTACTGCTGAACCACAGTAGCTTGTTTTCTTCACTTTATGGCCCAGTCGATCCGGACCATAGTGTGTAGATGTTCTCTAGACTATGTTGTAGTGGTTCGGACTGACTGGGGATGGTCCAGACCACTGCGCCTACTCCGACTTCCTGCTTTATTTTTCTCTCCTTATTCTTGCTCTAGTTCGAATCGGGGTTCTTTGTGTGGGCACCATAGGTTCATTGTTGTTTATTTCATCATCTTCATCACTGCTGATCACGATTATTTCCTTTTCTTTCCAGCATTAAAGAGAATAAAACAAATAGGTGATAAAGATTAACAAAACTTGTAGATTTATTAAATAATGCATGCTTCTTATACTAAGTTATGGAGTTTATAATTACACTTTTCAAGTGTAATCGCACTCCCCAACTTGAACATTGCTAGTCCCTAGCAATGGCTTTGTTAAAATAAATGCAAACTACTACATATTATTTTTTTTCATTGGAAACACGGCAAGACTTAGCTATGTGTAGCAAGTCTTTTAAGCCGCTTGGTTACTTTTAGTGGACGAGTGTAGTCTCGTGAGGATTTATAGTAAATCTACCCACAAAATTCTTAAACTAATTCAATGTGTGGTAATAATAATTCCAGAAACTTCAGATTCGAATTTCGATATGAGACAAATAGCTAAACTTCAAAATCTAATCTTGCATAAATTGTTTTCATATGTACTTCAAACTCACCTAACGTTTCAACCATTTAATCTCAAGTGTGTCAAGTACTATCATTGAATCAATGTAGTTAACAAATACACTCAAAGATCATGGTTTTGACTTCAACTCTCACTAGGATGTTCACTCTCAAATGAAATACTAGAAAGGTTAATCTTATGGTTCAAGCATGGATGCAATATCAAATAGGTACATTGAACCCAAATCAGAAAATGACATGAAAGAATTAAAACAGTGAGCGTATGAATAGAATCTATTAATGCATAACAAGAAAATTACTATCAATCACATGAAATAGATCAATGCTTGTATAAGTGTCCTTCACCTAGAGTCCATTAGGTATTGATTAGGTTATAGCTTGGCCATGGGGTATTGGTTAATAGCGATATAGACTAAAAGACATGCTCTATGTTATGTTTTTATATTTTAATGAGAATTTCTTTTGAGCAATGAATGCCATTTACTATATTTGTGCACGTGTCTGGTATTCACAAAGAGTATTTGATCTAGTGTGTAGAGTATAGCTTACACACAGAAGACTAGATCATCGGTTCTTTTGAAATATAAGTTTATCGTTCATAGTTTTAGTTGGAATTGGACACACTATCAATAGAATTATAGCACAAAATTTTAGTAGGTCTGTCTTGACTATGGGGAATGGTTTAATTCTAATTTTTTGCGCTAGTACACTTTGGGTGTATTAAACTGGACCCACTTGAGTTAATTATTTTATACTGACTTTATAAAATAATTTAAACCTCCTGATTATTATGATTACTTATGCTCTTAATTCGAATTTTATTCTTAGACACGTGTTTATGGTGATTGTTGTTTTGATTACACAAAAAGTGAGATTCTATATGAGTCAATAAACTTAGTGGGTTGGATAATAACATTATGTATATGGTGAATATTAATAGTTAAAGGAATCCACGTCCTGATAATTTGGATTGATGATATCTCCTTGAGGAATTTTATAAGCTTTGGCTATATCAAATCTTGCAAGTGGATTTTGAATTTGACACATCAAATAAGTTAAATGTAAAGGTCTCAAGGATAATAAAAAGCCAATTAAATTAGATTTTCAGTAATTAAATTTAATTGGTAGATATCTGTAATCTTAACGTGGGGAGATAATAAGTGTTTAATAATAAAGGCTTGAAAATATAATTTCGAATATGATTAGGAGTACAATTATAATTCTTTAGTGGAATGAATTATAATTTATGTAATTAAATCCTAACCCGAGTAGGATTCAGAGATTTAATTACATAGGAAGTCCTTTTCTTATTTGCCTATTGGCCCTATTGTAGCCCTATAAAATACCTTCTCTGGTGGTAGTTAGGGTTAACTTTTTTTGCGAAGAAAAACAAGAAACCCTAGAGACTGTCGAGAGATCCCACCATCTTGTGATAGAGAAGGAAGGTATTTTTGGGAATACGGTAGAAGGCTGAAGGTTGAGATCGAGCAGTCGAATTGAAGTCAACAAAAGCTTTGTTTATTGGATCTGTCAAGATCAAACCAGAGAGATCTCAAAGGTATGATCTTGTACTCATAGAATAGATTGGTAAAATTTTTATATTATTTATATGCACTATAGCTGTGATCTTAGGGTTTTTTGCGTTTGACTGGCCCTAAAATATGTTTTAGGCCGTACCTCTCAAGTGCAAGAGGGTAGTCGCAGTTTTAACTCGGTGAGTCCGAGGTCGAATTTACAAGGAGCCTATGTTATTTAGTTTCTAGGTTATAGAATAAGAATTGAAAAGTCTAATAACTAAGTTTGATGTTTGA
>QLOD02000001.1:24609942-24649989 GCA_003260245.2 Sideroxylon spinosum | reverse complement strand
TTGTATTCCAAAAGAACCTATGATCTAGTCTTCTGTGTGTAAGCTGTACTCTACACACTAGATCAAATACTCTTTGTAAATACTAGACACACGCAAAAATATAGTAAATGGCATTCATTGCGCAAAAGAAATTCTTATTAAAATATATAAAAACATAACATAAAGTATGTCTTTTAGTCTATATCTCTATCACCAAGTTCCAAGAGCAAACAAACAGAGCAATGGAGGATATCCGAAGCTAATTGTCAAAGCCCACCCAAGCTCTGACCATTAAGGAATCAGGAAAATTTCCATCTTAGCCAAAGCCGAATCCTACTGGTCAAGTACATCTCAGTGAATCATCATCCTCTGGTGTTCATGACAATTTGGAGCATATACAGGCTGTGTCAACTTTGAGAAGTGGTAAACAGATTGTGAAACCAGATTATATCCACTGTGTCAATAAGAATGATGCGAGGAAAAATGAAGAAGAGTTTGAAAGCAATAGGCTGGAGAACAGAGAGTTAACTAAAAAAGAGCAGGAAATAACGTAAAATGAAAAACAAGTTGGGGATAGCAAGCTGAACTGCAGTAGAAAATCAGAGGAAAAACAAACCCTGAGCAATGAAGGGCGGCCAATTCAGATACAGCAAAAGGAGCATTCGAATACCAATAAATAGGAAACCAGATTTTCAAGGGAAGAGTAGGTAACTGCTAAAAATAAAAATAAGTTTTCTGAAAATAAAACCAAAGTTTTTGGTGAAAATCACTTTGAAAATGAAGAAAAAGATTCAGAAAATGAAGGAATTTCAAAAGAAACCAAAATGGACAGATCTGAACTTTTTTCAAAAATTCCTTTTCCTCAAAGGTTGAATAAAAGTAAGAAAGAGAATTTGAATTCTGACATTTATGAAGTTTTCAAACAGGTTAGAATCAATATTCCTTTACTTGATGCCATTAAGCAAAATGCATCTTATGGAAAATTTTTGAAAGACTTGTGCACTGTGAAAAGGAAAATGAATGTGAAGGAAAAGGCATTTTTTACTAAACAAGTGAGCTCTATTTTACAATTTAAAACTCCATGTAAATACAAAGATCCAGGGTGTCCCATTATTACATGCATCATTGGGGATAAGAGGGTAGATCAAGCTTTGTTGGACTTGGGTGCAAGTGTCAATCTCTTACCATTTACTGTTTACAAACAGCTTGGGTTGGGGGAACTTAGACTCATTAGAGTAACATTACAGCTAGCTGATAGGTCTATCAAAGTCCCTAGAGGTATTGTTGAGGATGTTTTAATTCAAGTGGAACATTTTGTCTTTCCAGTGGACTTTATAGTGCTTGGCACTCAGCCTATTCAAGGGTCACAACCAGCTATCCCGGTCATCTTAAGGAGACCATTTTTAGCCACTTCAAATGCCTTGATCAATTATAGAATCGGAGTCATTAAATTCTTTTTTGGCAAAATGACAATTGAGAAAAACATCTTCAAAGTGACAAAATAGCCCAGTGATTATGATGAGTCAGTGGAAGTTTGATTCAAACTATCACTCAAGAACACTTTGATAGGGATTTTTTTGATGATCCCTTGGAGAGAGCACTAGTGAACAGTGAACAAGTGGAGTTTCTTGATGAATGTGAATTGGAGAGTTTTGGTAAGGAAAGTTTTAAGAAAAATTCAGATTCTATCATGTCATTAGATAAATGGAAACCCATTGTTGAGCCGTTAGAGCTGCCAAAAGTCAAGTCTCAGCCATCTTTTGAAAAGCGACCCACACCTGAGAGAAAACCTTTACCAAATGACTTGAAATATGTGTTTTCGGGTGAGGGAGAGTCCTATCCAACTATCATCTCAACTAAGTTGAGCTTGGACCAAGGAAATAGGTTTATTAAGGTCTTGAAAAATCAAAAAAGACCATAGCAGACCTGCAAGGAATTAGCCCATTGATTTGCACTCATAGGATAGTTTTGGAGGAGGATGTTAAACCCATTAGGCAAATGCAAATGAGGCTTAACCCTAACATGAAAAAGGTGGTTAGAGGGGAAGTAATCAAGCTGTTGGATGCTGGAATTATCTACCCTATTTCAGATTCTAAATGGGTTAGCCCAACTCAAGTAGTGCCTAAGAAATCTAGAGTGACTGTGGTGAAGAATGAGAAGGAGAAATTAGTTCCAATGCGCATCCAAACCAGATGGCGCATGTGCATAGATTATCGAAAGCTGAATGCAGTCACTAGGAAAGATCATTTCTCTCTTCCTTTCCTTGATAAGGTATTGGAAAGAGTGGCAGGGTAGGCATTTTACTATTTTCTAGATGGGTATTCTGGGTATAATCAGATTGAGATTGCATTAGATGATCAGGAAAAGACCACATTTACATGCCCATTTGGTTTGTAATGCTCCTGCAACATTTTCAGAGATACATGATGACTTTGTTAAGTGATTTTATGGAAAAGTTCCTCGAAGTATTCATGGATGACTTTTCTGTTTATAGGAGTGACTTTGATGATTGCTTAGGGAATTTGGAGAAAGTCTTGCCTAGATGTGAGGAGAAGAACTTGGTCTTAAATTGGGAGAAATGTTACTTTATGGTGACTCAGGGCATAGTTCTTGGCCACATAGTGTCTGCTAGGGGGATAGAGGTAGATAAAGCCAAAGTGGAAATAATTGAAAACCTACCCACTCCTAGATCATTATTGGGCCATGCGGGTTTCTATAAGAGGTTCATCGCATCTTTTAGTGCCATAGCTAGACCCTTATGTAATCTGTTATCTCAGGATATTCCATTTGATTGGACATCAGAGTCAGGCCTCATTTGATAGACTTAAGGGCTTACTCACTTCAGCTCCCATATTGCAAGTACCTGATTGGACCTTGTCTTTTGAGTTAATGTGTGATGCTAGTGATTGTGCCATTGGGGCAGTCCTAGGTCAAAGGAAGGAAACGAAACCACATGTGTTTATTATGCTAGTACGACTCTTAGTGATGCACAAAAGAATTACACAAATTAATTACCAAAAAAAAATAATAATTACACAACCATTGAGAAAAGAGGTTCTAGCAGTAGTCTATGCCCTGGATAAGTTTAGGTCATATCTTATGGGTTCTCATGTCATTGTATACACTGACCATACGGCATTGAAATATCTTATGACCAAACCTAATGCCAAGCTTAGACTCATTAGGTGGACTCTTTCACTTCAGGAATTTGATTTAGAAATCAAAGACAAGAAAGGGGTTGAAAATGTGGTAGCTAACCACCTCTCCAAGATTCCAAATCAGGACCTAGTTTCATTTGATCCTCCCATAAATGAGACCTTCCCTGATGAACAGTTGTTTCATGTAGACTCATTTAAGATACTTTGGTTTGTAGATATAGCTAATTACTTGGCTACAAGTGTGATACCTACCCACTGGACTAAGTTAGATAGGCAAAACTTCTTTAGGAATGTGAGGCATTTCGTTTGGGATGATTCATACCTATTCAAGTACTGCCCAAATCAAGCCATTAGAAGATGCATACCTGAGAGTGAGTACCATGTGTCATTACATTCTGTCACACTTTAGCTTGTGGAGGTCATTTTTCTTCTAGGAAGACAATGGCCAAAATTCTACAATGTAGACTATATTGGCCCACCATGTTTCGAGATGTGCATGCATTTTATGTTCCGTGTGATAAATGCCAGAGACGTGGTAGCCTCACTAGGAGGAACATGATGCCACTTCACCCCATTTATGTGCTTGACATTCTTGATTTTTGGGGGTGGATTTTATGAGGCCATTTCTGAATTCATTTGCTCATGAATATATCTTAATGGCTGTTGACTATGTTTCAAAGTGGGTGGAGGCTGTCCCAACTAGGATTAATGACCACAAAGTAGTGATAAAATTCTTGAAAGAGAATGTTTTCTCTAGATTTGGGATACAAAAAGCAATGATAAGTGATAGAGGGACACACTTTTGTAACAGGCATATGGGACTTTTGATGAAGAAATATGGGGTAGTGCAGAAAGTAGGAACATCTTACCACCCCAAACTAGTGGACAAGCCGAGCTTGCCAATAGAAAGATTAAGAGTCATTGAAAAGACTGTGAATCCAATTTGAAAAGATTGGTCTTTGAAGTTAGTGGATGCACTTTGGGCTTATAGGATTGCATACAAGACCATTTTAGGCATGTCTCCTTATAAGATAGTATATGGAAAAGCTTGTCATTTACCCGTGGAGTTGGAGCATAAGGCCTATTGGGCAGTGAAACATTTCAATGAAAACATTAATGAGTCGGGCCTCCAAAGAAAATTGTAACTTAGTGAGTTGGAGGAAATTAGGAATGATGCCTATGAGAATGCCAAGACCTCTAAGGATAGAGTGAAGAAATGGCATGATGCACACATCAAGAAACGAGATTTGTTTGTGGGACAAAAAGTCTTGTCGTATGACTCTAGGCTACATTTGTTTCCAGGTAAGTTGAGGTCTAGGTGGAATGGTCCTTATGTGATTAAGAACATAATTGAATTTGGGGCTGTTGATATAGAAAATCCTACCTCAAGGAATGTGTTCTGAGTGAATGGGTAAAGACTTAAGGAATATCATGAGAATTTGGTGGCTGAAATTGAGAGTTAGGATCTTGAGGATCCCCCTGATTATGGCTAAAGAGGTGATGATTGTTTTTCTTAAGTTCTTGTAATTCTTTTCTTTTCTGATTTAAAAAAAAAAATTCAGTTTGCAAGTTCTAACATTTTAGTTTAAGCATTCATTCAAGCAATCAGTGATCATTCAGGCAATGAAGAATTTCTTTGATCTGCAATGCAACTCAAATCAAATCTAGTTTGAGCATTTTCATTCAAAATTACAGCCACAACGGTTTACTTGCAGTGGCAGAATTCTTTTGGTAAAGTTCATAAGCCTTCACATGTGTATTTCTTTGGGTATGATGCTCGAACAAGTTGGGGGAAGTTGCATTGGAAATACTTTGGATTTTCAGCTCATGTTTATCAAATCCAATATGTCTCATTAAACCTATCAGGTACACTTTCTCTCTCAGATCTTCATTTCTTGCCTTGGTCTTACATTGAGGACAATGTTTATTTTTAGTTAGGGGGGATAGATATAATCTGAGCTTGTTTGATAAGTTGGTTACTGTGTCTTGCTTAAAATTTACTGAATGAAGTTGAATTCTGTGCTTAACATTGTTTAAAGTTGGATCTGAATTTTTATCCCTTTGAGCTTGCAAATTGGTTAAAAAAAAAAAAAACAAACAAACAAACAAATTTTGTAGATTTTTAAAAATTTTTGACATTGTTTTTTTTATTTTTCTCTTAGTCTTAGTTTTTTTTGGAACTTAGGTTAGAGCCAATTTAAAAAATAAATTAATAATAATAATAAGCATGGCTTGAGTATATTTCCAGACTTGTCACAGATTCTGATCTGTAGACACTGAAGTTTCAGGTTCTAGAGGGTGGTATTCGAATACGGGTTTGGGTAATTCGAATATGCTCTGACCCGAGCTAAAAATACTGAGTGACCCAGCAAACGTTTCTTTCATTCGAATACCCTAAACCCTCGACCGAATGGTTTAATAGTGCATAGCTTATACACATTCCACTATTTCCGTCCATTTACTCAGATTTGAAGCAATCTAACAGTCCATCGAACTTTCTGAACCTAGGAGATTTGGAAGCTAGGGTTTCTAGGTGATTGGTATTTCGTACAGAGGAATCATGCCCCAAAAGAGGAAGATGACTGGGGCTGGTCTAAGAAGGACGAGCATATGGTTGAGGGAGTAATCCAAAAGGTATGAGGTCTATCCCTGAAAGTTCTGAACCAATAGAGATAGGATTATCTGAGCCTACACTACCTTTTTCACATGGCAGTGAAACTCACGCACCTTCTGACCATGAATAAGTAATTGGGGAAACCCCTGGTAATACCTCTGTGCCAGAATCAGAATTTCCCAATGAATCCATCCCTGAACAACCATATTCAAATCCTCGTTCTGCAAATGTGGAGTTTGAGTTGAGGTATTCGAATGGTTATTCTAAAAGAACAGTTCTCTGTGAAAGGGGAATTAATTTAGATTATCACGCAGACCACCCCTATGAGTTGATGGAAATGATTGTGAGCCAAGGATGGCTCGAGTGGGTGAGTACCAGTCAGAGGGCTATTGTGCCCTTGGTTAAGGAATTTTATTTAAATGCTGTTGTGCCAGAGGATGGGGAGAGTGAGATCTGAACTGAGGTAAGAAAGACAACCATTGTGTTGAACCCTGAGTTGATTGCTAGAGCTGCCACATCACCAATAGGAAATATTCCTGCTGTTACTGCACAGTAGCAAGAATTATGGAAATAACAGTTAAGCAAGGAGAATTTGGCCAGATTATTGATAGGAAATCCTCAAGCTCAATGGGAAAGGGCTCGAATGTCTAAAGCCAACCTTACACCCAAATGCAATGTTTTACATCTGTTGGTCTACTCAAAATTTCTTTTCCATGCCTATGTTTCATCAATAATAGTTCCCCAAGCTGAATTTACAGGAAAATTGCTCCTAGACATCCCTATTGACCTAACCAATCACATTGGGGAAACCATTGTATCAGCTATGAAGAAACCTGAAGTAAACTCGGGATTGTCATTTGGGGGGTTAATAACTAAGGTTGTGTAGAATTATGGAGTCAAAGGAAATGCTGGAATGGAGATTGTCAAACCTACATCAAGAATTACAAAGACCTCTGTAAAAAAAAGTCAAGGACAGCTAGGAAGAAGGGTTATGAAACCAGCGGGAGAAGAAAGGACAGAAGCAATTACTATACAGAACTTGTATGAAATTATGAAGGATGTTCAAGGGAAACAGATTGAGTTAATTGCTGAGATGAAGAAATTGAAGGAACGACAGGAGGAGAATCATGAGAAAGTAATGGAGATGTTGGAGGGATTATATGAACTAGTTTCCCTAAAAAAATTTGAAGCTGATCAGGATCGTGGACAAGATTGAAGAAACCATATGACCAAGATTATGTTTTGTTTTGGGTCACAGATTAGGATCAGTGTATGGGTTTTTAGAAAGGTCTTGCGCCATGTTTTGTTAAATTTAAGGTAGAATAGTTTGTTTTGTTGATTGTTTAACTTGGGATTAACTTTGCTGGAATTTTTGGGTGGAAATTGGCATGAAATTATTGATGTTTTGCTTGAACTTTTGGTTCAACAAATGTTTGCTGCTATGTTTCTTTCTTTTAGAAATTAAACCTTTGTTTTGAATGAATGTAGAATTTATAGTCTGGAATTTTATCGGTGTTAATTACTGAGAATTAAATTTCAGGCTTTAGAATTTGAAATTTGTTGATATGTTTAGCTTGGATGGATTTAATTGCTGTATTGACTTGTGAACAGATTTGGTTTTTGAATTGTTTATTCAACCTAAACACTCATGAACAAAACTTTTGAATGAATAATGTATTTTACTACTTCCTAGCTAGAGTGGAAACTTGACCCTAAGAGAGATTTTGAGCCTTCTAGCTTTGTTCATGAGAGAATTACATTCACTCTGAAACCTTTATAGGTTTGAAGTTGAGGGATAAGGTATGGCCTTTTATTTCTATGAGGATTGGTGATGGGAGTCATACTTCTTTATGGTTTGAAGCTTGGTTGCTAAGGGGCCCCATATGTACTACTAGTAGGGCGAGAGTTATCTATGATGCTGGGTTGGCCAAGGATGCTTTGTTGAAGGATATTATTGTTGATGGTTTGTGGTGTTGGCCTGTGACAAATTCTCATGATCTTAAGAGAGAGACTGCTGATCTTCCACCTCCTAATATCTGGCGGGATGATATGCTTTTGTGGAATAACAGCAGTAATAAAACCTTCTCTGCTCGTGAGGTTTGGAATTCTCTAAGAAACCACTCTCCTGTTGTTCCTTGGTCTCATATTATTTGGTTTAAGTACCATGCTCTAGCCACTCCTTCATCCTTTGGTTGGCCTTGAGAAAGAAGTTAGCTACCCAAGATAGGCTCTTTACTTCTGGGGTGATGTCTCGTATGAGCTGTTTTTTCTGCAGGAGCCCTACTGAGGATCATAACCACTTGTTCTTTCGATGCCATACTACTATTCATGTGTGGCATGTGATATTGGAGGATTGTGGATGCCAATGTACTTGTGATTCTTGGGATGAAGTTATTGAGTGGGCCTCGGACACACTATGTGGATCTTTCTTATTTGCAACTATTGGCAAGCTTGCTTTGGCTGTTGCTGTTTATGTTATCTGGAGAGAACGTAATAAGAGAAAGCATGATAATAGCTATTTGGATGTTGTTACGCTCATTACAACCATCGAAAATTTGGTTCGCCTTCGTGTGATGAGTTGTTCGGGGTTTGGGAAGAGTGATTAGAACTGGCACTTGGTTCAGAGATGGAATCTTCCTATTTCTATTTTGTCAACGTAGCAGACTTTGTTGATGTAGGTGATGTTGAGCTATGACTCTATTTGTAATGTTCCCTTTACTTTGTTCGGATTATCATGTTGAGGGGAGTGTCCTTGTCTGTTATTTGGTTACGGAGGTATGCCTCTGAGGTTCTGTACATTAACTTTTATTTGATTTAATTTATTTTAGCTTTTAAAAAAAAGATATTTTTTTCTCTCATTTTTATTCAATAACTCCAATAACATAACTTTGCCTTCGATGTTTAAAGGAGTGATCATTATCCTAGCTGGAATTTTGATATTTGTACTTTATGATTGTTTTGAAAGAAGCCTGAAAAATGATATTAGGCCATCTTTTTCTAAAATTGAGCCTCTAAATTCTCTTTGTTCATGAACATTACCTTAATAACCAAGTTTGAGTCTTATGTGAGCATTCATACTTCTTTCTTTTCACCGCATAATTCCCTTAACCTTTTAATGAATGCTCTCAAACCCTCCTTATTTTTATATCTTTTGGGAATGCAATGGTAACATGAGGTAAAGAAACTAAGGAGAATGAGGTGTAAAAAAAAATATGGAATTGAGAAGAAGAAGTGTGAGTATTTGAGAACGAAACTGAAAGAATAGAAGAATTCAAAAAAAATATATATATATATATATATCAGATCTTCAATTTCAAAAAAACAAAAAAACTCTCATATATCCAATTATTATTTTACACATTCTAAGAAATAAATTGATGTAATCTAGGGAAAAGAAGTGGGAGGTTAGAACATCAATATCAAGTGCTTTCCAAAAAGAGTGTTTGAATTCCTTATCCATTTCTTTAGAAAAACAAATTTTACCCAATGACCCCCATTACAACCTAGAAAAAGTACTAATTGATTCAAGTGGATTGATGAACAGTTGTAGAGTTTTAAATTCAAGAGGCTCAGTGAAGTTTAGTAATCATTCCTTTTACATCATTCTTTCATGGAGTTATGTCGTTTTTTTTTTTTGAAAGGTAAAAGTAATCTATATTAATAAAAAAGAGATACAAAATCTAAGGGGCATTCCCTTGTAGTTACATTCCAAACATAACTATATCAATACAGTAATAGGCTATCAAAGCAAGAAGCAACAGAATTACATCTAAGCATAAGAACAACCCATGACCAGCTCAAATAGCGACAAGGCAAGATTAGCCCACACAATCTAGGTCTTCAACACATCCGCGGAGAGTTTCCAAGCCTGAATTAGATGTTTGTTTTCAAGGGAATTTGGAAATCTCCCACAACCCAAGACTCTTAGCCTAACAATTTCATTTACCATTTTGATGATAGCAAGTTCATTAAAGCTCGATCCTTCATACATTGGCTTGTTTCTTTCCCTTCAAAGCACATACAGAAAAGCTGCCAAGCTTAATCTCCCTAGCAAAGACCGAAGAGATTTACCGTGAAAGTTTAAAATCATCCACCTTTGAGTGTCAGGCCAGAAAAAAGATGAGAGAGGGATACCACACTTATCAATCACTATTTTCCACACTCTCCATGTGAAGCTACATTGGAAAAATAGATGGTCATGATCTTCCCTTGTCTCTGAACAGAAAACACACTTCATACTCTGCATCAGGCCATAAGCAAGAAGTCTATTCTAAGTGGTGAGCTTCCCCTTAATAGCCATCCACAAGAAGAAGGAGTTTTTAGGTATGTTATGTTTAAACCAAACATTAGGGCTCCAATCCACCTTTGGATGATGCTCTCTCAAATCCATCCAAGCAATCTTGGAAGAAAATTTTGTGATCTTTATGCCATTCCACATTAATTCATCAATGCTATTAGAGGGTGGGTCTAAAGCTTCTGTCTCCCTCTTAAGGTCAATTAGATCGAAAGAATTTGCCAAAGGCCACCTCCATTGCCCATTCACAATAATATTCTTGACGAGTGCATCTTTAGGAAGCCCTAAGTCGTAAATGAATCTAGCATTCAGGGAATTGCATGTGGGACCTCTAGGCAACCATGCATCAAACTAAAGAGATGTGTGATAGCCATTGCCTACCTTGGTGGAGATGAACGGCTTAACTTTCTCTTTGATGTTGAGGATCTTCCTCCAAGTCCAATAATAGTTCCATGGCACTTTTGTTACCCAGAATTGGCTTTTATGCAACAAGTTACGCTTAACCCAAGCAACCCACACACAGGGGAGTTTGGCTTGCAAAGTAACCATACGAATCTGGTCATAGAGGCAACATTCCACTCTCTAATCTTTTTGATCCACAACCTCCTTCTTCCTTTGGCTTAGTGACGTCTTCCCAAGCAACTTTAGCTCCTTTCATGTTAAGTGAGACTCCATTCCATAAGAAAACTCGAAGATAACTCTCAATGGTTTTGATAACCTTCATAGGGAGGATGAAATGAGAGCACCAGAAGTATTGAATGTTGAATAACACCGATTGGATAAGTTGGAATCGCCTAGCAAAAGAGGAGAACCTGTTAGTCCATGTCTTCACTTTCTTTAGAATTCTGTCTTCTAATTCCTTGTAATCAATGACGCAAAGCTTTGAAGCAATTAATGGAACACCAATATATCTAACCAGTAAAAAGCCCATACGGTAGCCAAGTTTTTCAACAATGGCTTGCTTTGCTTCACCCTCCACACCAGATATGAAGACTTCACTCTTTTCAGAATTGGGGCACAAACCAGAAAATGCAGAGAATATACGTAGGGCTTCTTTGAAGACAATAACCAAATCCATATCACCCTTCAAAATAAGATCAGATCTTCGGCAACTTAGTGATGCATTTGTAAATAGTGTTGTAGTAAGAAATTGGCTGGAAATCTTTAACTTTCATAGCATTAGGAAGCTTGGGAATGAAAGCAACAATAGTGGAGTTTTCCTCTTTCCGTAGTATTTTAGAAGTGAAAAACTCCTTGATAGTCTCAGTAACATCTCTGCTAACAATGTGCCATGATTCCAAGAAGAAGTAGCCATTGAAACCATTTAGGCTGGGTGCTTTATTTGCATGGATGTTAAACATGGAAGCTTTGATCTATTCATCTGTAATCTCAGCATTGAGTGACTTCACCTCATCCTCATTCAGGGAGTTGAAGATGTATTGACTTAGAGCTGGCTTAACCTCATAAGGAGTAGTGCAATCCGAGCCTAACGAGTGTTGATAAAATCCAATAATGGTATCTTTAATCTCCTTCGAATTCCTTATCATGTTGCCATCATCATCTTGAAGGTACAGGATTTTGTTAGTGTTGATCCTGTTCTTGATGGAGTTAAAAAAATAGGCTGTGTTTTGATCGCCCTCTTTAAGCCATTTGATACGACTCTTCTGCTTGGCATAGCTTTCTTCACTTGCACTGGCTTTGGAGAGTTTATCAAGACATTCTTTTTCCCTACTCAAGGTGGATTCATCTCCCCCATACTGGTCAATATGAAGTTGGATCTCATTAAGATCTTGCCTCATCTTAACTAGATCTTCCTGGGCTTCCTTGTTTTTCCTGAAGCTCAAATTCTTTAGAGCAGCTTTTACTAACTTAAGTTTCTTATAAACTTTGTACATGGCATAACCTGTTACTGGTAGACTCCATGCTTCCTCTACCACTTGCATGAATTCCTCAAAATGAGCCCAATGGTTAAAGAATTTAAAAGGCCTTCTCATCTGGCTACTTTGGATTCCATTGTCAATGACAATTGGAGAATGATTAGATATGCCATAAGGATGGAACGCCGCAAGTGATTTATCAAGCTTGTCCAACCAGCAAGAGTTAACAATGGCTCTATCTAGTTTTCTCATTATATGATCAGAGCCTCTAGCATTGTGCCAGGTAAACAACAGCCCCACAAATCTCAAGTCTTCCAAGCCAGCATCCACTATACAATCATTGTATTCATCCATATAGTTTGGCAAATCCAAGGAGCCTCTCCTTCTTTCATGTTTGGAACGAACAGCATTAAAATCCCCAAGAGCCAACCATGGGGAAGAGGCAAATTGGGTGGAGATAGATTTTAGTTCCTGCCAAAGAGATCTTCTTCCTACATTCGAGTTAGAACCATAGATAAAGGAGGCAAAGAATTGAGTTCCACATTCAAGTACCGTAATAGAGCAATAGATAACTTGTTCAGTCATATACAGGACGTGCAAGTTCAAAATGTTTGGATTCCATAAAACCCAAATCCTGCCCGAGGCATGACAGTCATAGTTTGCAATCAAATTCCATCCTCTGATGAGTTTAGAAACAATCCTGTCTTTATTAGTATTGCTAACCTTAGTTTTAACCGGGCTTATACAGTCAACCTTATGAGAGCTAACCATGACAGTAACTTCTTTTTGCTTAATAGAGTCATTCAGGCCCCTAACATTCCAACATATGATCTTCACTATAGAAAAAAAAAAATGAAAATTGTGCATCATTAGCGAAAATGCCCCAAAAAGGCTTCAAATGAGGTTTTTTGGCCCCAAAAATTGTGTATCAACGGGCTCGTCGAGAGCTTTCCGGAAAGGTGTGGTGGGCCCTATAACTCTTCTCGAGTCAAAAGTTACGGGCGCTTGAAGTTTAACCCACAAAATCTTCAATTCAACACATCCAGTGCCCATTTTACTTATTCCTTTAATGTCCTAACGTACTATCTTCACCATAACAACAACAAAAGCAATAAGACATACCTGCCGGTCGAGGACCAGCCCTGGAGATCGTAAAAAACTCTTATTATTCAACAAGAGAGGGATTCAAAGAGAGGTAAAGGGGGGGAGTTAGGACTCCCCGAACCTCCTTTTCTCCTTCTAGAATCCTTACACAGTTAGTTCTTGTGTTGCCTTCTCTCCGCTTCATCCCCTTATTTGAGCATGCCTAATCGCTTCTTCACTTCATCTATGTTTTTAACCTTCTCGGCTAAACGATTCAAGCAAGGTGCAGCTGAAGCATTAGGAGTGGCTTTGGCAACTATTCCAGAATCTTCTCCTGGATTAACTCTAATTGGTGTGACAATCTCAGCCACTACTACCAATGGATCCCCACCAATGCCTTCTTGAATCGAATCTGCAAGTGGAGAAAAAGAGTTTTTCTTGGCCTCATCTTCCTTCCCAAAAATAATCTAATTTCCAGGGCTGTTTGAAAGAGCAATGTCAATCCGCTTATTGTTCTCCAAAGGGTATTCAGCTCTATGCTTATCTTCCTCAAGAGCCACGACTGTGTTTACAACACGTTCACTGCTAGAGGAGGGCAAATCAAAATTTAGTTCACTCATTTGCTTAAAATTCCCATCATCCCTTACATTAGGAGGATTGGGGTCTACAACCACTGCCTTCCCATGCTTCTTTACTTCTTCCCATGCTTCAGCATGGTGGGAAGTAGCACTTTGCTTGGGTTTCTTCTCAGCATTCAACCCTTTCTTAGAGTCTTTAGTGACATGGCCAAATTCTTTGTAAACACCACACCTCTTAGGTAACCAACTATACTCTATACTAACTTGTGCAATACTTCTATCATCCATTTCAAGCTCAATGGACTTAGGGAACTCCCCTTCCGCATCAACCTCTATGCATATTCTGGCACAGTTTAGTCTTTTGATCTCCTTTGTCCATTTATCAACGTCTAAAGGCCGGCCTACTACACTTGTAATATAGCTAAGGTCTTCATTAGTCCAATATTCTAATGGAATGTTACGAAAATGGACCCAAATTGGAACAAGTTTGCACCCCTCCTTATTTAGGATCATGTTAGTTCTCCACCTCCTAAGAAAAACAGCCTTACCAGCAAATAGCCATGGACCACCCAATAAAACTTTCTCCATCCCATCCTTACTTTCAAAACAGAAAAAATAAAATCCATTATCATTTACGAGGATATCAATCAACCTGTGGGGCTTCCATAGCTTCAATTCCATATTTTGAATAAAAGTAAATGGAAGCTTACCCAAAAGAAAACCCACAAGGGTGTTCTCCCACCTGGCAGCTCCTTTCTTTGCTATCTCTTGGGGGATTTTTTGTCGAACCTTCCCTTCCTTTAGCTGGGGTTGAATGTAGGAGAGTTTCATTCTAGGTCTAGAACCACCCTTAACGACCGAGACCCATTTCCCCGGGTTGGTTGTAGTCAGTGGGAAAGCATTTCCACCATTTTCACCACTAACCTTTAAGATCACAGAATCTTGTTGCTTTGATTCTATGTCATCCACATTTTGAAACTTAGAAGCAAGGTTTACTTGGATTGTGCTATTATCTTCAACAAGGTAAGCCCATGATTGTTTGGAGGAAGAAGAGTTCTCACCTTCACCACCCGAATCCAACGGAGCCGAAGGCTTGTGAAGGGGAGTCTCCATCTCCTTTGAATCATTTCCGGTAGATGAAATAAAAGGAACCAGAGCCCTCTTTGAATCAGCTTGTGGCTTCTCATAATGAAGAACTTCAAAACCGTGCTTTTGAATAAGGTGTAAAGCCTCTTCAAGCTTTGTTTTCAGCTCCTTAGAACTCTCGTCTACTCCTTCTCTGGCTTTCACACCATCAATGGCTTCACTAGCAGCTTCCGAGCTTCCATTAATGGAAGCAACTTCAATCTGAACTCCCTTTTGAGGCACGAAATCATTGTTCACATGAGGTCTTTCAAAACCTCTCAAAGAACCAGCTATAGAGGAGGTTCTTCCTATAAACCCTAGGTCGTTTCTTGAAAGAACAGAAGGGACCCATGGATAATCCTTAGAAGAGTAAGGATTTGAAAACTTGGAAAGGTCGATTGGCTTTTACCCAAAGTAGACAGCACCTTTTCAGCAGCATAGCCATTTTCAGAAGAAGAAACCCCACCTTTTGCTATATTTGAATCATTATCTGAAGAAGAAGGTTGATAAGGACCTTTAATGGAGATTTCATCAGCTTTGCAGCCCTCTTCCAAAGAAGAAACTCTAACATTTTCTTTAATGGAGTCAAAAAAAGCATCTCCATCTTTACCCGAATGGGAAGTATGATCTAGATCTTTCTTTGCATCCTCCATGGCTGCCATTTTAGGTAAAAATCAAAGAAATCTATAGAGAACAGTGGAAACGAGCTAGAAAACCCTAGCCACTCCCCAAAACCCTAATTGCCCTAGAGAGAGAAAATGTTAGAGAGAGACTCTCATTTTTTTCTCTAATTAGTCTTCTGTAAACAAAGGTTTGCTTGATCACAAAACTCAAATTACTCAAAGTTTCTCCCATCTTAAGAGCCTCTGCAAGAAAGCCAAAACATAAGCCGTAAATGCCGAGGGAGCTTCCATTCCTGGAGCCTTCTCATAAAGCTTGATACAAGTATAGTCCTTTGCTACCCAAGCAACCTTATGAGTTTATTTATTTATTTTTATTTATTTTTTTGACAAGAAAGGCTTGCTAAATTAAACTAGATAAGAAAAGAAAATAGACAGGGGACGAGTTCCACATATATATTTTGTTTTTGGGTAATTAAGAGTATTTTGGATTAATGGGAAAATATGTACATCATCTTAGGGGCATACCCCCGTATGACAAAAGTGTTAATTACAAGGTACTAACTACGAAATGGAATCTCCCTCTATTGTATAGATTAACGTTCACGTTATTGTTTTTAATGAGAGGGATTTGGGAAACTTTGATGTGGACCACATGTGCGATGTCCTTGGTAATGATGGAGGTAGAAGAAGAGAGCCTTTTGAAGATCCTTGCATTTATTTCTTGCCAAATGTGGTAGATGGTTGCTGCCCATGCTATTTTGCTGATTGTGTTGCCAAAGTTCTTACACTAAACTTGCCGATTGCCCTTGAGACTTCTTCGTTCCATGGTTGTCGGTTCTTTATGATGTTGTTACATTTGAGCAAGGTGACTTCTCTATATGCAGCCGAGAATGGACATTGGAAGAGTAAGTGATCAAGTGTTTCCCAAGCATCTCCACATAGAACACAAGTAAGATCAATATTCGTGCCCCAAGTAAGCATTCTATCTTTGGTGTTTAATTTAGCTCTTATTGCTAACCATAAGATGAAGGAATGCTTAGGAATGTGATTGGGGAACCAAAGCAATTTGTGCCAAGTGACTTTGTGAGTTTTTTACCGAAGGGAGTGCCAAGTATCTATAGCTCTATACATATCAAGTTTTGAGGCAGTCCATATGAATTTATTCATGGCTTGAGAGTTTGGCATGTAATTTGGTTGATTTTCTAAGACTACTTCTCTAAGCTCTCATGTACTAGAGTAGGGCCATTTCCATTGATTGTTGCTAATCACTTTAGAGACTCTTGCATCCATAGGTAGACCAGCATCTTAGGCAATTCGGGATCCATACTTGGGAATTAGTGGGCCAATGGGGTGCCAATTAGAGAACCAAAGAGAGATGGAATCTCCATTACCCATAATGTACTTAGAGGTTAGCCGAGCTTCTTCCCTAAGCTTGAGTAGCTTGCGCCAAGTCCAAGAGCAATCTGAGGGTAGCTTTATTCCCCAAAAAAACTTACCTTTGAGAAGGTTGGAGAGTTCCACATATATTAACATCAAACTTTTAATCTCCGTCGCTGGTAGTTACAGAAATGTCTCATGGAGCTATGTCAAGTTCTTTTCTTTCTTGAAAGATCGTTCGTGACTTATTGATGCTACCTTCTAGAATTTGATTTACATTTACTCCTACAAAAGGGCATCTTGAGTAAAACCTTGTGTATTTCATTTTGATTGTGAGCGATATTCAAGGTGAGAATTGAAGTCAAAACTTGGGGAAGTAGTATAGTGCAAAGTTCAAAATAGAGTAGACTTTAGAGGTTTATGTTGAATCAAAGTTTCATGAGCTAAACTTTTACGTATAATTCAAATGCTTAGTAAGTTTCACATACCATAAAAATTTCAAATTTCAAACTTTAATCTTAAATTTGTTGGCTCATGGTATTGACTAACATTCTAAGACCATGATTTGCCATTCGTTTAAAATAATAATTGATGTTTGTGGGTATCATCACTGCAAACCCTCACGAGACTACACTCGTCCACTAGGGGGAACCTAGGGGTTGAAAAGGCTTGCTATACGAGCTAGGTATAGTCATGACTTCCTACGAAAGTGGATTTGTTTTTGAAAAAAAAATATAAAAAATAAAAAAAAATTCTGTTGATCTTCAATAAAATAGCTCTCTTACATACTTTACTTGAGGCATTACTAGGGAGTAGTAATGTTGAAGTTGGGGGGTATGATTGGACTTAAATTGTTACATATTTTTCTATGAAATTACACCTTTTTATAGCATATGAATGATGTAAATTTGTGTTTTATGCAAAACTCATCCTCATTACTCCAATTTGGAGTATGTGTTGATTTTATGCACAAATGAAAGCAATTTGAGCTGCATTGAGAGACAAGAAGAAATAATGAATACGTTAAAGAGCATACAACAGTTGATCAATTCCAGATCAATTCCAGTTAATTCAAAATCGTCATTCGGGAATTCTGGAAGAAGGAAAGTGCATTTGAATATGAAGATGGCCCATTCGAATACTCTTGAAGAGTAAATAAAAATTCTAAAGAGAAATGCATATTCGAATACAGTTCAAAACATTCGAATGAGTGGGTCTTTCTCAGCAATGTATTTCACCTTCATCTTTTTGCAAGTACTAGAATCGAATTTTAGTTGCAAGTAATTTAATTTCAAATTTCAATTTCAGAATTTAATGTTCTTCAATTCATCTTCCATTTTTGTTCAGATTTTACTAAGCATGGGCGGCTGAAATCTTCTTAGGCCTAGGCAAGAACAGTGTCCTTTTCGAGGAGTCTCAAGATGCTGCACTTCATGTATATAATCTGAATTTTTCAATTGCTAATGCAATTTGTTTCCGATTGCTTTAGAAATCATTGATTCGAGGTCCGATTGACAATGATTTGTATATTTTATCAAGTAGTTCATATGAATTGTTTAACTTAGAACTCTCATAGCAAATCTACATGTGGGTTACTAGACTTAGAATTTATATTGTTCCAAAGATAGATTATGCACATCAACTGTTTGATCAATGGCTTGTTTCAATTGAACTTAATTTTCTTTCAAAAATCAGAACAAGTTGAACTGGTGATTCTCGAACTCTAGGTATTTGAGATGATTCGGATTGGAACTGAACTTGTCTTGCCCAACTTTTTAATATCAAATTTTAGTTAAATTTAACTCATGTTACCAAAACCATCAACATTACCAAATCAAAATTTTCATTTTGTTTTGAAATTCTGTGAGCCATGTTTTTGCCATTTTGAGCCGTTAGACTCAACCACTCACCTTAGATCCTCGTGGAATTCAACCTGGTATTCACTAGTATTTTACTATAACCACACCTTGCACTTGGGGAAAGTTTGTTTCAATATCCTTAACTTAAATCATTAATTCTGAAGTTACATTAAAAAGTAAGGTAATTAAACAAGCACAAGCAATTTGGCTACGCATCAAAACTATTATGGCTAGAGACCTAGGGATATCCAAAGTCCGTTTTCACCCTTTGCAGTCTTTATCTCATAATATAATACTCTAGTTTGTAACGATCATAGCATACTACTCGTAAATGGAAATGATGTATTAAATGTAGGGTGGTTGAGCTTAGCTGGTGTGTGTAAGTGTAGTGTAATCTCCATTTATGTGGTAGTGTTACACCTTAAGAGGTTTCCTAGAGTTTAGAGGCATAGACTTATATAGTCTTTATGGATGAATATGTGTATGCTGGGAAGTAGTGAGTATTGAAAGATGGTTTATAAAGACTGAAGTGACCGAACTCGAGTTATGTGCTTGAGTTATCCACGTACCCTGTGAAGGGATTAGGTTAAATGTAGTTCAGACCTAAAGTGGTCCAAACTAGATATTGATGAGAAGTGAACTAGTATGTGGATGTAAGAGCGTACCTCTAAGTCTAAAATAGTGCAGATGATGGTTTATGAACACCATGGAGACCGTATTCAAGCTATCTGCTCGAATTGCTTACGTACCCTATCAAGTGATCAGGTCTACGTAGATCTGATTGGGTTTGAACTGTGATAGGGTGATCGGACTCAAGCCTTCTACTTGAGCTACCTATGTACCCTTTTGAAGGGATCAGGTGTACTTAGCTCTGAACCTGGTTTGAACTATTGAGGGGGAGATGACCAAACTCAAGTTTTCTGTTTGAACTACCTATGTTCCCTTTTGGAAGGATCAGGTCTATATAGCTCTACTAGTTTGAAAATGATTCATGATGGGATGACTGTACTCAAGCCTTCTGCTTGAGCTTCCTACGTATCTTTTTTAGAGGGATCATGGATTATGTCTTCGTAGCTCTAACCTATGTTTCAGCTATGGAAATGAGCTTTTTATTTTTTGGTAATTATGGAAAGGAGCTTAGTTCTGGATAAAGAGAAAGTTAGCACTTGGCACATAACTAGAGAAGGGATGGATCTTAGCTCCAGACAGTGAGATAGTTTCTGCTTGGCGTCAGACTATAAAAGGGATGGAGCTTAGCTCGAAACTAAGAGATAGCTAGGGTTTGGTGCTAGAGTAAAGAAGGAAATGGAGCTTGGTTATAGACTAAGAGACAATTGGTACTTGGTGCTAAACTAGGAAACGAATAGAGGTTGGCTCTAGACAAAAACATGGTTGGCACTTGGCACTAGTCTAGAAACGTGATGGAGCTTAGCTCCAAACTAAGAGATAATTGATGCTTGGTGCTAGACTAGGGAAGGAATGGAGCTTAGCTTCAGACTAAGAGATAGTTGGTGCTTGGCTCTAAACAAAGAGATGGTTGGCTCTTGGTGCTGGTCTGGAGAAGGGATGGAGCTTAGCTCCAGTCTAAGATAGGTGAGGATGTACTTTGTACAGGTGAGTAAGTATCAATCAGAAGAGGAACTTAGCATAGATCGAGAGTTTAGTTCTTGATGGTGACGATCTAGTCTGTGTAAGGGTTAGGAGCCTTATGTGAGTGATTGTCTATTTAGGAAAACTTAGCTCAGATCAGGAGCTTAGTTCTTGGTGATGATGATCTAGTCTATGTGAAGGGCCTAGGTGCCTAACGTGAGTGAGAGTGAATGTCTACTATTTGGGAAAGGAGCTCAGCTCAACTCGAGAGCTTGAATCCTGATGATGGTATTCTAGTTTATATGAAACGCCTAGGGGGTTATGGTGATGGGAGTGATGCAGTTTCTATGATCAAGTTTGCTATAAACATGTTAAATGTGCTGTCATTATGGATGACATTTCAAAGATGTATGTCAGATATATCTAAGGAAAGTCATGACTTAGTGGGACTTAACCAATCCTAAGTCGTTGCTGGTTTCTAGAGCCTTGCCCCTTCATGGTGAATGTTTTGGATTAATAAACTTTTGATTTATGAGTTTGTGTCAACCCTAGTGGGTGTGTGTTTACATCTTTGGATGAGTTTTAGCATGTCAAGGCATGTGTGGTATGTCAAACCACCTACTTAGTAACGAATCATAACACATGGATGCCTATCTTTAGGTGAGACCTTCTATGATTCCTTTACATCCTTTTGTCTTATGATACAGCATAACAATATGATATGTGAGCATGATATAAGATTATAATGACAGAATATAACATGATAGAGATGGCATGGCACTATGATTATGAAATCCAGCAAGACTTATGACATAGCAGGCATTGTATTATGATATGGTATGGCATGATAGAATGATGCTATGATATGGCACGTGAGTATGATATGGACATGATAAATGAACAATGTTTGAATTTTGCAAAATTTTTTATAGGTATAGTTGGTCAATATCATACATCAAATATAACCTGGTCTTGAATTATGATCCGAATACCTTGCATTGAAAAATAGTTTTATTTACATAGTTAAAACTATTCTATTTTGAATTATGTAAACAAATTTAATTGAAAGAATAAAACTTCTAGAGAGAGAAAGTTATTCCGAACTCGAACACTAGAGAGGGAAGGCTTGGAAGTCTTCTTAAAATGCCTTGAAAACTTCTTGTAGTGGTCGGCTTCAGAAAGAGAAAGAAGGAGAGGCCGAATGGGAGGAGAAGAAAGGCCTTGGAAGGATGAGAAAAAACGGTAAGGGGAGGCCTCTATTTATAGACTTTTTTGGTGCCAAAAAGTTTATATATTAGGTTAATCAAACAAGTTTACAAAACCTAATAAACAAACAAGTGTGAATAATAAAGAATGCAAAAATCTTTGCAAAATCTATTTTACAACCTTTTTTGCTAAACAAAATGAGTAAAAATGTTTGAATTTGAGGTTTGGTAAACTAGTTTGTATAACCTAACAATCAAACAAGTATGAAATGATTAAAAGAGATCAAAATGTTTTGATAAACGAGTTTGGAAAACTTTTTTGTTAACTTAGATGACCAAACTAATTTAAATAACAAGTTAGGCAAATAAATTTGCAAACTCCGCCTATGTTAGAGTATCCTTGATATAGCTGGTTCTAAGCCCGGATAAAGAAGGAGGGTTGTGTGTTAGGTAGCGGATAGCCAGCACAATATTTAATCGGATTTTTTCATGAATTTGAGACCTAATGAAATTTCTTGGGGGTATCCCCTACTTAGCAACACGTTGTATGGTCTGAGTACAGTGATAAATGAGCGAGAACCATTGCATTGGTGCCCGGGTGCAGTGTTAAATAGGCAAGGGCCTTCACACTTTCCTGGACGAGTAAGGGGGGTAAGAAAGCTAGTCCAAAATAAAAGATTAAGATTAGATACTTAGAACATTAGGTGCCTAACTGGAAAACTTATGAAAGTGGTGGATATAATGGAAAGGAGACATATCTCAATTGCTTGCTTGCAAGAGACAAGGTGGGACAGAAAGCTAAAGAGATTGAAGGACAGGGTATAAGTTATGGTATACGGGACTTAATAGATCGAGGAATGTGGTCGGCATAGTGGTAAGCAAGGTGCTTTGCTCTGGAGATAGAATTATTACGATTAAGTTAGTGTTAGGAAGACATAGTGAATGTAATTAGTGCTTACGCCGCCCAGATGGGCTTAGGAGATGGACATAAGGAGAAGTTTTGGAAAGACTTGGAAGGAGTGCTATTAGAGATACACTAAGGAGAGATGGTTTTCATAGGAAGAGATTTGAACGGTCATGTAAGACATGATGTAGATGGATGTATAGGAGTACATGGGGGATATGGATATGGTCATAGAAATGAAAAAGGGAAGGATATTTTGGAGTTTGCAGTAGCTTATGATCTGATGGTGACAAGCACCTTTTTTAGGAAGAGAGAGGAACATTTGGTGACTTGTAAGAGTGCTCCTCAAGGATACAAATTGACTTCTTTTTAATTAGAAAAAGAGACCACTTAGCTTGTAAAGATTGCAAGGTTATACCGGGAGAGAGCTTGACTTTCCAACATATGTTGTTGATCATAAATGTGTAGCTCCAAAGATAGAATAGAAAAAAGAAGTTGTATAAATGCTCAAGGACTAAATGGTGGAACTTGAAAGGTGATAAGAAATTACGATTACGGGAAAGAGTTCTAGAGGAAGACGTTTGGGAGGTAAACGAGAGTGAAAATAATATATAGGATAAGGTAGCAGAGTGTATTAGGAGGGCAGGGAAAGAAGTCTTAGGAGAATCCAAAGGGGATGCTCTGGCGCAGAAAGAGACATGATGGTGGAGCGAAGCTATCCAAGATAAGATAAGAGTTAAGGAAGAGCATTTTAAATCTTAACAAAGGGATTGAAATGAAGTAACTTGGAGAGGTATAAAGAAGAAAAAAGAGAAACCAAAAAGGTAGTTAGAGAGGCTAAGGCAAAGGCATATGAGGAGTTATATAGGCGGCTCGACACTAAGGAAGGCGAATGAGAGATATTCAAGCTCGCTAAAGCCAGAGATAGGCAAACCAAAGACTTAAACCAAGTTAGATGCATTAAGTATGAGGATAAAAAGGTTTTAGTAAGGGAAGAGGAGATAAAAGAGTGTTGAAAAGCTACTTCTACAAGTTATTTAACGGAAGCAGTTGTAATGACATACAATTAGGGTCACTTACTACTACTGAGGAATAAGCGAATCATATGTTCTGTAAAAGAATTAGTAGGGAGGAAGTAAAAGAAGCACTGAAAAAGATAAAGAATGGAAAAGCGGTTGGACCAGATGGTATCCCTATTAAGGTTTGGAGATGCTTAGGGAAGGATGGCATAAGTTGGGTGACAAAGCTTTTTAATGTAATGCTAAAGAGTAAGAAGATGCTTGATGCATGGAGGAAAAGTACCCTTATACCCATATACAAGAAAAAAGAGATATTCAAAACTGTGTGAACTACCACAGGATTAAATTGATGAGCAATAGGATGAAATTATGGGAGAGAGTTATTGAGAGATGACTAAGAAGGACAAAAAAAATGTTTCAGAGAATCAATTTGGTTTCATGCCTAGGAGATCAACCTTGGAGGCTATCTTTCTCTTGAGAAGGTTAATGGAATAGTATAGAGATAGTCAAAATGATTTACATACGGTGTTCATTGATTTGGAGAAGGCATATGATCGGGTTCCTAGGGAGATTCTATGGAGAGTATTGGAAAAGAAAGGAGTGTCTGTCGTATATATTGAGGCAATAAAAGACATGTATGATAGAGCTGTTACATCTATTCGGATGACTGCCAAAGAGACTAAAGAATTTCCTATCACGATTGGTCTACACCAAGGCTCAGCGTTAAGCCCATACTTGTTTACCCTAGTTATGGATGAGATTACAAGGCATATTCAAGATGAGGTACCATGGTGTATGCTATTTGCAGATGACAATCTCTTAATAGATGAGATGAGAGAAGGAGTAAATGTTAAGTTAGAATTGTGGTAGGAAACGTTAGAAACAAAAAGGTTTAGGCTAAGTAGATGTAAAACGGAATATATGAATGCAAGTTTAGCTAAAGTAGGATAGCTAGGGACATAGAAGTAAGTTTGGGCACACAAAAGATTGTAGAGAAAGAAAACTTTAGGTACCTTGGCTCTATAGTGTAATAGGATGGAGGATTGATACTAATGTAAGACATAAGATTCAGGCCAGGTGGATTAAATAGAGTAGTGTGAAGGTAATATAAGGTGGTAGTAAGACCAGCGTTATTGTATGGATCAGAGTGTTGGGCAGTAAAGCATAATCATATTCAAAACATGGTAGTTGCGGAGATGAGAATGCTAAGATGGATGTGTGCGATCACAAGGAGAGATAGGATTATGAACGAGGAGATTAGGGGCAAAGTAGGAATAGCAACACCTGAAGATAAAATGAGAAAAAATCATTTAAGATGGTTTGACCATGTTAGAAAACGTCCAATGGAGGCACCAGTTAAAAGATATGAAAGTATGGAGATTGCCAGAAGTAGGAGAGGGAGAAGGAGACCTAAGAAAAGCTGGGAAGAAACTATTAGACATGACCTTGTCTCTATGGATCTAACGGAGGATCTAGCCCTAAACCAATTTGATTGGCATCATCAAATCCATATAGCCGAACCCACCTAGTGGGAAAAGGCTTAGTTTGGTTCGGTTAGGCAAGTAAATTTGCAAAACAAAGTAAGCAAATAAGCTTGAATAACAACTTAATTAAAGTAGTTTGAAAAACAAGGTTAACTAACAAGCTTGAATATCAAGATATGCAAAATAGTTTGCAAAATAGGCCTTTTAGCAAGGCTTTTGGTGGAATGAAGGAAAATGGGGTAGATTTAGCTTGACCCTTGAGCTTAGGCCTTGTTCTGCAAAGTTTTGGTTTTACCCTGGAAGGTTCGAGCCATTCTAAGAACTCTGGCATAGTTTTTAGGAGCTCTCGAGACCTCTCGAACGCTTTTGGAGAGGTTTAGACTAATTAGGTCAAAAGTTGACACAATTTGGAATTCCTAAGGTCGAGTTATGACTGTTTAAAAATTGCTGCTCCGAAACAGGGAGAAACGCAGAAAGGGTTAACCGATGCTTTGAGTTAACCCCTAAAGGCACCACCAAGCTAAATCCTCCCAACCTTATTGGGTATGACGAGTCCAAAAATGCCATTAGAAGGTCTCCAGGAAGTTTTTAGGAATCTATAAAATGAAAAATAAAAATTCGGTCAAGGGTTTAGTGGGACCTCCTAAAGTTTGAGTTGGCTAGACCTAGCTATGCCATTACTTAAGGAAATGAACCTTCAAAATTTGTGTGCAATATAAGGGCATCTTGAATTTTTCTAGATGCTCAAATTGTGTTTGGGGCGTCAATAGCTTCTTTCTAGTCAGTAAGAGCCAATTTGAGTCGAGGAGCCCAATGACCTCTAGAGTGGCCTTTTGGCTGCTCCAAGTGTTGTTATATATTATTTGGAATGTATTAGAATGTTGTGTGTCTCTTTGTTTGTTTTCATCTTGATCTGGGCATTCTAGTTGATGCTGGATTTTGGGTGCATCAGTAGAGGCCATTCGTGACTTTCTGAACCAAATTGACCATTGATTCTAGATTTGGGCCCTTTTGCTGACGTAGAGATCCTCCATTTGATATCTTGGACAAACTAATATAGTTTGGTAGCCATCTACCTTGATCTTGGTCTTCAACTTAGCTTCTCCCTAACTTTATGGGTACAATTAACGTTTTGTTGATTGTTTTCTTTTTGTTGAATTTCAGCACTTTAAAATATTTTATTATTAAGAAAACTTAATCAATCGAGCATCATTCAAGTAAAATGATTAAATAATGTAAATATTAAATGAAAGGGCAATATTAGGGTGTCGATAACTGCCCCTCTTTGTTTTCACCTTAGCTTGTCTAAGGTAGAGACTGAAAAGGAGACAACTAATTTTGCCCATCTTGTATGATGAAACAAAGAAAGAAACAACCTTACAGCTTGGTTGATGCCTTACAGTTAAACCGCTATAGGAGTTTCCTTCCTTGAATTTGTAGGTGTGTTTGTGCCTTCCACTTGTCAATGAAGAATCAGCTTCGCTCCTAGATTGATGGATGAGTTGCGCTCCGCATTGATCTTGGAAACAAATCTTGAAAAAAAAAATTAGTAATTGATTATTTGCATTGCATTTGTCTAAAAAGAATGAGTTTCATTCACGTATCTATGTTTTTACCTTGTATTAGTTTAGAGGAAAGAGGGAGCTTTACCTCGGGTTTTGACTTTGAATCCTTCAGTGGACATAGGACCGTAGAAAGGTAGTATTAACTCTGGGTTTTGACTCTGAATCCCATGGTTAGAACCACAGAAAGGGAGTTCTAACTTTAAGGATTTGACTCTGAATCCTATGGTAGACATGGGACCACAAAAGGGGAGTTCTAACTCTTGGTTTTCACTCTAAATCCTATGGTAGACATAGGATCACAAAAGGAGAGTTCTAACTCTGGGGATTTGACTCTGAATCCTATAGTAGACATAGGACCATAGAAAGGGAGTTCTAACTTTAGGTTTTTAACTCTAAATCCTATGGTGGACATAGGATCACAAAACAGGAGTTCTAACTCTAGGGATTTGACTCTGAACCCTATGGTGGACATAGGAACATAGAAAGGGAGTTCTAACTCCAAGGTCAAGAAGCATAGCTTTCGAGCTTAGCTCTCTGGTTTGGAAGGGGGAGGAGCAAAATCTATGTAGTCAAAAAATGTAAAGAACATGGCTCCTAAGCTTGACGAGGAGCTTAGCACTTAAGTCTGGTTTGGTCTAGTAAGGAGAAATCTAAAGTAAGGAAGCCTCACTCTATTTAGTTCAGAAATAAGAAATGAAAAGTTGGAGCCTCACTTTATCTAGTTTGGAAATGAGAAATTTAAATAAGGGAGTCTCGCTCTATCTGTTTTAGAAATGAGAAATTTAAAATAGGGGAGCTTGCTCTATTTGGTCTGGAAATAAGAAATTCAAAATGGGGAAGCCTCACTCTATTTGGTCCAAAAATGAGAAATTTAAAATAGGGTAGCCCCTCTTTCTATCTGGTCTAGAAATGATAATTGTAAAGATAGGGAAACTAGCTCTATATGGTCTGGCAAGAAGTCTAGCTCTATCTGGTCTGGAAAGTTTAGGGTGGGGAGCCTAGCTCTATCTAGTCTTAGGAGAGCCTAGCTTTATCTGGTCTGGTTTTGTTTAAAGTATCTACTTGTACACTTCAAACCTTTTTGAATTGGTTTGGACTGGTCTAGTTTGGTACGGAACTTTTGCTCCTGATCTTCACTTTTAGAAAGAAGGATTATCTCCAAACCTAACATCTAAGTTTTCACGGCCTTCGCTTTACTTCAGGATTATGAATCCTATATCTAACATACGAATTCAAGTATCATGCCGGTATCTGAGCTTGGAACTGACACAAGACTGTAGAAATAAGATTCGTCTCTAGACCAATCTGATTGCTAGCAATCATTGTAGATTTTAACTTTATTTCACACTCTTCTTATGAACATTTTATCAAGAAAATTTCGTTTCTTATCGTATTTTGAGTATTTATATTATTTTTGTGTGTTTTGTAGGGGTATGAAAGGAAGACAACCAAGAAAGGCAATTTGGAAGCTTAAAGAAGCAAATCAGCAGAGAAGTGAAAGGGCTTGCTGTTGGGAACACGAGGAAGCTTCTTCTTGGGGGCACGAGAGGCTTGGGCATCAAAATTCCTTTCCTCTTGGGTTCCTGACTATCTTTGTTCATGGGTGCCCGCCAAGAGCTACTTTTTCTGCTCATCTCTCAGGACTTTTGTCCAATACTTGGGTGTGCAGTTACCTTGGGCACACATCAATAAGTTGTTGGGCACCCATGGACTTTCTCTAGTAGATTTTTGACATTATTTTAAAATGTAAAAATCATATTTTTACCTCTAATTTTTATAAAGCCTATAAATAGGCCAAATTTCTGACATTCTAGGAGAGCTTTGGCATTACATTATTTCATTAGGGCTATGATTAGGGTTTATGCTTAAAAATTTTATTGCATTGAGATTAGCTACCTTAAGTTTACACATTAGTATTTTGTTAAGCTTTCGTATGGTGATTTTGCTTTTCTCTCTTGTACGGTTTACGTGTAAGTGACTTGTTTTTCAATATTTTCATTAAAAGTACTCCGCTTAAGTTCTTCTCCTTTCGTTTCTTTAGTTTTTAATATCTTCTTCTTGTTTTCACCTTTCGTTTTACATTAATGGATTATTTGCATGTTTATTTTTCTTCTCGAAGTTCAAGTATGTTAGGCTAGGGTTTGTACTTGGCTTCAAGCCATTAAAGGTGGTTTGGTACTGGGTGAACTCAAACATAACAGAATATTTTTCAATGAAATATCTTTCTGATTTCTAATTGGAACGTCATATTAAGCTAGGATTCTTTCAAACTCAACTCACCCGTGTTACAATCATAGCTTGGTTACAAATTTTCACTTGTGCATACCAAGTGTTTGGTTCAATGTCTCGATGAGTTAGAAATATATTTTCTAAAATCCAAATTAGTTTTCCTACGAAACCAAATCACCCGTGTTATAATATTGCTTGGTTACGAGTGGCCACTTATGTATACCAAGTATTTAATTCAATGGCCCAGTGATTTAGAACCTATTTTACAAAAACCGTAAGTTGAGGTTTTCTTAAGAAATCGATTCATCCGTGTTACAATTGAAGCCTAGTTGTGAGTTGATGCCCGTGCATGCTAGGTGCTCGATTCAATGTCTCGGTGAGTTTGAAACCTATTTCAAAAGCTTTGACTTACTTTGAGTTCCATAAATTAGGTTTTAAATATCTTCTAACCTTGCAATGCATGGGCACCTGTTAAGTTGAGTTATCAATGCATTTGAGTAAACCACTACTATCCCACTATCGGATTTGGTTTGTAGTCAAGATTGTCTTAATTATTTTATTTGTAGTATTTTTATCTTAATTTAGAATCATAATTTCTTCATTTCACTATTCTCAACTCAATCCATACCTAAGCATCCCATAAATCCAAAGTTAGTTTAGATTAACTTAGATTCACCTACTAATTAAAGAGAACATGTCTAGAGCTTTTAACAAAACCATCCCTGTGGAGATGACGTCAGTTCTCACCGAGTAAAACTACGACCACCCTTTTGCACTTGAGAGGTGGAACCCAAACACATTTCAGGGTTGGTCATAGTCATATGAGTTTTTATGGCTTTTTGCTCAGCCTGATGCATTTGAATCCTATGTTCAACACACGAATTTAGGTATCATACTAGCATCTGACTCTATGACTCACACAAGACTATAAAAAGGAGATTCATCTCCAAACTAATCATCTGAGTTTCATGACTTTCACTCAGCCTCAAGCATCTGAATCTGGTCTCTAGCACACGAATTTAGGTATCACACCAACATCTGGGTTTGTGATTTACACAAGACTTCAGAAATGAGATTTATCTCCAAATTGGTCTTCCGAACTTTTTACGGCTTTTGCACAGCCTCAGGCGTTTGAATCCTATGTTAAATTAATGAATTCAAGTATCATACTGGCATCTGAGTTTGTTATTCACACAAGACTTCAGAAAGAAGATACATCTCCAGATTGGTCATTTGAGTTTTTTGCGGCATTCGCTTAGCCTCAGGCATCTAAATCCTATGTTTAACACACGATTTTAGGTGTCAGGTTCTGTTGATGAATTGTACCTTTAAATTTATATTTTGGAAGGGAACTTCATTTCTGAACTTGTGGTTTTGATCTTTGTTTTTCGATTGATGTTGACTGTACGCTTTGTAGCTAAATTTGTGAAGGACGTGTCACTTCTTAGTTGTTGATGATCCTATGACTTGTTTCAGATGTTGATGAGAAGAATGTCAGCTTCGTGAGTTAATGTATTCATGTTTTCTTTGTACGGCTACAATGTGATGATGTTGAAATCTTTGTTGGCTGCCTATGAAAAGTGCATAATCATGTGCACGATCCTAAGGTGTTTGATTTCGAAAAATTCTTGAATTTTGAAAATTTGCTTGGGAGTTCAAAAACTTGGGATGTGGTCATGTATGGTCTTGATTTGTGAACAAAGTCATGTGTAATTATTGAGTGTGATTGAAATAATATGCATTTGTTTTTTTAAAAATTGAGTTAAGCATGAATGAATTGAATTTAAATGAAAGAATCTGGTATGTATAACGTAAAATGTGCTTTAGATATTTGGTTCGAAGTTAAATGATTGAATTTTTGACAAAATGTGTGACTTGCTAGTGTGGCAGAATGATTGCTTGTGCACTCTTTTTGAAAAATGCTCTTTTTTTATTATTATTATTATCATTATTATTATCATTATCATTATTATTATTATTATTATTATTATTATTATTATGTGAATGACCTGACTGTTGAAGTGTTCAATAAAGTATTAACCATGTTTGTAGTTTTACCAAGAGATTCAGTCATTGAGTATGCTTTCTATCCTTTCAAGGGCTTTCTTTACTTCAAGAGCTTTGGGATTAATCGACTATTATCAATTTGATATAAAGTTTTATATCTAGTTTTGAAAGAAACGATTGCCCCTAGTTTATGCAACCTTTTCGACTAAATGACAATTGTCAATCGAAGAGGACTTTATTTTTGGTTATACTGTAGGCTTTGTTTTAGGATTTGAAGAAAAAAAATGAATGTATAAGCTCAAAAACCAATTTCTACTTAGGTAAATTTTATTGATGATCATCTGTAAGGTCTTCTTCTTGAGTGTGCATTTTTTGTCTTGAGAGTTTGTTCTTTTGTCCCGGAAAATGCTTTGAGTGCCTTCGATGGTTATATATGGTTTCAATTTCAACCAATCTGTAGGTTATAGTTAAGGCCATGTAATTAACACTTGTGAGGTCTTTATCTAAACCATAATTTAATATATGGGTTGGGTTATAAAAATGAAGGATTTTAAAGGCTCACATTATTATTCTAGGTTAAGTAATCCCAAGGTCATTTGGTTCTTCATTTAATGAGCCGATATTTTCCATTGATGCTTGAGAGCTAGAGCTTGGTCATTGCTTGCTGAGGTTCTTAAGTCTTTGATGATGTTTATATTTTTGTTTTGCTTTTGCTTTGACTTTAGTTGTTATTCGATTTCCTCCTTTGGACTTCAAGCTCTTTGTTTTTTATTATTGTTGTTTTTATTTCCCCCCTTTTTTTTAGCTCTTATTCTTTATAACACACAGCTATGTTCTGTTTTCTTCCATTACCCAGTGTGGGGGTGGCCTTTTGGGGTTTATTACATATGATACAAACTAGCTCAAAGGGCTGGCAAGGAAAAATTGACCTAGTTCTAAAGATAGTAGAAATGAATGCCTTTTTTCATTTTGAGTTTGACAGCTTTGTTCAAATATACCACTTCAAGTTACTATGATGCTTCTTTTTGAGTTGGATTGATTTTTCTAGATGAGATAATGACTTATGATGATGAAGGATGCCCTAACGTCTAAATTTTCCTAATTGCTTACCCTAGTGTAAGGGATGATCCTAAGTACAGTTGAATGAAAAGAATGTATAATATGATATATATATATATATATATTTGGCTTAGGGGTAACATGATGGCCTGTAGTCATTTTGACTTTGAATACTTAGTATTTTGAGCTTGGAATATTATTAAGGGCAATATTTGGACTCTTTGACCCTTTTTTTTAAAAAAAAAAAATTTTGAATACCGATTGTCATATTGAGTTATGGTCTATTAAGCTATCAAGCTCCAGATTACATTGACGGCTACTTTTAGGTATTAGAAAATATTTTCAGTGGTTTGATCTCTTGAAGGTGGTGACTGAACCTATTTGGTTGCGATGTATCTCGGTGGACCAAGAATCAGGTCAACTGTACTTCTGGCGAACATTAAGATTACCGGATTGAACATTTGAATTGCAGGTCATTCAGTTGTGTTAAAATTTGTTAGTGCTTAGCAATGATTCTAACAAACTAATTTGTCACAAAGAATAATTGATAAAAAATGATTGAATGTTTTGAAAGTTTTGAAATTCGACTCAAAAGTTTTGGATACATATTCAAAATTACACAAGGGTGTAGTGTTTATTTTGAAAGACAAAATGCTACCTTTGCATGACTGAAAGAGACAAGTATCAACTTAGCATAACCAAGAATTGATTAAGTTATGTGATGCGATTTAGACTAACAAAATGATGTGACGACAATGTGTAAGTGGTGGGAGGGACTCTGGGATACCCTTCAAGTGTTGGGTGAATTTGAAAGGGAATGCCCCTAGTTGAAGGCATTTTCAAAGTATAAGTGAAATGCATGTAGTGTGATTGTGTTGATTTTATGAGTGAATTTTGTGTAATCAGAGATATGCCAATTCGATGTGAAGATCTAGTGTTTGAAATGTCTCAAGAATGAGGGTGTTTGTTTTGTCAGTGATTTGAAAATTGGGGCTCTTATTCCAGGGACAATAGTAGGTAATGTCCCAAAGGAGAAGGGGACAAATAGGCTCGGTATACTACTATCAGTAAAGGTGGTCACGGTTAGAGGGATGTTAGAAGTGATTTTGGAGGTGAAACTAGTATAAAAAGCTAGGACACGATTGTAGTTGGCTTGTTCTTTCTAATGTAACTATAATAGGTACTTGAGTTTTGCTAATGTTGAATGCTTCAGGTGAAGATTCCATATCTATGGTTCTAAATCTAGTGCTGATAGAGGAATTTTGAAGATGATGAGTGGACCAAATGGTATCGATGGTACCGATTATGAAAATGAAAGTTTAGAAATGATTTTAAATGAAATGTTGTTTGATTTTATTTATGGGGTCATATTTGTTGGCGAAGGAAAGAATGATAATGTGATTTGAAATGAATGCAAAGAGATTGTCACTGGAATCCTTATTTATTACCTTGTCCTATTCAAAATTGCCATTGGAAGAATGATTGCACAAAATAAATGAATTGAATTGAAATGAGTATTCACTTTATAAAGTGAAGTGAATACTTTTTCATTGAAGAATAAAAATGAATAAAAATCCTATCTGCTGTTCGATTCTTTAGATTTAATTCTTAATCTTAGAATATCCAGCTGGCAAAACTTCCTCTTTATTTGAATGGATGTCCCTTATTGACTCAATTGAGTTTTTGTCTCTGTATATTCTAGTTCAAATCTACCAGAATTTCAGTAAAGTTTTAAGTTGAAACTTTGATGAATTTTTTGGTGTGAAGTTTTGTTAAAAATCTTACCTTAAATTCGGTAGAGTTTGAGGTTGAAACGTTACAAATTTTTAGGTAAAGGTTGGCAAAGCTACAAGTCTAGATTGAAATATGAAGAAACTCTAACCTAGGATTTCTAACCCAAATCTTGTAGAGTTTCGGGTTGAAACTGTGATTAGATTTGAAGATGAAAATTCTAGGGAATGTTTTTGGAGAATTTTACCCAGGTTTAGAGATTCGACCAAATCTTTAACTCAAACCTGGCCGAGTTTCAAGTCAAAGCTTTTGACAGTTTTGAGGTGAGATTTGATAAAATCTAGATTTTTTGAACTAGGATATGCATTGACTTAACTTAATGGGTAAATATAGGATAGACTTGGACTTGAATGACAATCTCTTTGTTTTATTTAGAAAAGGTGAATCTTAAAGGTTAACATTGCATAAATGAATGGTCTATTTGGGACCTGGTCCCCTAGACAAGAATGGGCAGGCTTTATTGTTATCCAGAGACAACATTAAGTTGTCTCTTATGTTATGTATGAATGAATGTTTATATGCAATCAAAATGAACAAATGGCTTAGCACCGTCTTCTCTAGTGTTCCTATGAAAAATTAGGTTTTGTGAGGCTCTAGCCTCTAGCTAGACTATATGTGACATGAGGTTTACAGTTTGACTTAATGCATCCTAAAAAAGTTAACAACCATCAGATCTTCAAACCTACAATTCTGAAGAAAACCTTCTTAGGTTAGTGATCCAGTCGGGAAGTGGTTCGATACTCCTATCAGGCAGACTACATGCACAACCACATCAAGGAGGGACCTAATGCCTTCCCTTAACTAACTACAAAGTAAAAATGGGTGATGTAGAGTATGCTGAATGATGGGCACATTATGTGATCTAGGAGAGATGGCTTTATAACAAATAGGAAACACCTTAAAGTTTTTTGCCCTACTTATTTATGCATCTTGTAAAACAAATCAGGATATATATATGCACACAGTTTTATGTGTAATTGAATGGGTAAGTATAGACAATATAAGAGTAAAACATAAAGATGTATGCATTCTAGTAGAAAATTGCTAGTGGAAAAATGAGTTGCATGCTTTGATTTAGATAAGCCGAAGATTATGGTGCGAGATAGCAACTGCGAAGAGGGGAAACTATGGTTAAGCCCTTAAAGTAGAACCTAGATCCCAAGTAGAGTTGCCAATTGTCACTATCGAATCCGTGCACCAGGGTTGATGAACGCAGGTCGTGAGTCTTTACTGCATTGTGGTGCGTCCGAGATCACCCAGATGTAGAAAAATTATGTTTTATTTTGAAATAGGTCCTTGATTGCAGAGACTAGTCGCCACCCGACACTTTCAAAATGGGTGTGTCAAGAAACTAGAGTTTTGATTCTGTTTTAAAAGTTTTTAGTTATGTTTTTGAAAATGTGATAAATGTGGGCCTTTTAATGACTCTTGACTATTCTATGCAATCAGAGGAAATGGGTCTGGGGGTTTAGCTATGCATGGAAACCATTACGCTTGGATGCTTAGGGATATCCAGAGTCCCTTTCTATTATTTGCAATCTTTATCTCATAATATGATACTCCATTTTATAATGATTATACATCATAAACCCATAAATGTAAATGATGTATGAAATGTGAGGTGGTTGAGCTTAGCTCATATGTGCAAGTGTAGTGTAATGTTTACCTATCCGGTAGTAATACACCTTAAGGGGTTTCCTGGAGTTTAGAAGTGTAGACTTATGTAATCCTTATGGATGAATGTGTGTGTGCTAGGAAATAGTTGATATTGAAAGATGGTGTGTAAAGACCGAAGTGATCAAACCATATATTGAAGAGATGTGAACTGGTATACGGATGCAAGAGCTTAGCTTAACGTTTAAGTTGGTGCAAATGATAGTATATGAAGATCGTGAAGACTATACTTAAGCTCTCTACTCGAGCTACCTACATACATTATTAAGGGATCAGGTCTACGTAGCTCTGACTTGGTTTGAACTATAATGGAATGACCGGACTCATGCCTTCTGCTGGAGTTGCCTACACACCCTTTTGAAGGGATCAAGTCTACGTAGCTCCGAACTTGGTTTGAACTACTGAGGGGGAGATGACCATACCCAAGCCTTCTGCTCAAGCTGCCCATGTACCCTTTTGAAAGGATCAGGTTTATGGAGATCTACTGGTTTAAAAATTATTTATGATGGGAAGACCATACTCAAGCCTTCTGGTCAAGCAACCTACATACCCTTTTCGAAAGGATCAGGTCTAGTAGCTCTAAACTGTGTTTGAACTTAAAAGAAGCTTAGCTTAGGACAAAGAGATAGTTACTACTTGGGGGATACCTGGAGAAGGGATGGAGCTTAGCTCCAGATAAAGAGATAGCTGGCACTTGGCAAAAGACTAGAGAAGAGATGGAGCTTAGTCCAGACTAAGAGATAGTTGGCGCTTAGAGCCAGACTAGAAAAGTAATGAAGCTTGGCTCTAAACTAGGAGACAATTGGCGATTGTGCCAAACTAGGGAAGGAATGGAGCTTAGCTCCAGACAAAAGAGATGGTTGACGATTGGCAACAGTCTAGGGAAAGGATGGAGCCTGGCTATAGACTAAGATAGTTGAGGATGTGCTTAGCAAAGATGAGTGAGTATCAATCAGATGAGGAACTTAGATTAGATTGTGAGCTTAATTCTTGATGGTGATGATCTAATCTATGTAAGGGCCTAGGTGCCTAATGTGAGTGATTGTCTATCTAGGAAAGGAACTTAGCTCAAATCAAGAGTCTAATTCCTAGTGATGATGATATGGTCTATCTAAAGGGCATAGGTGCCTAAAGTGAGTGAAAATGGATGTCTTCCATTTAGGAAAGGAACTCAGCTTAACTCGAGAGCTTGATTTCTGGAAATGGTATTCTATTTTATATGAAGGGCCTAGGGGCCTATGGTGATGAAAGTGATGCAATTTCTATGATCAGTTATGCTATGGACATGTTAAATGTGATGTCGTTATGCCTGACAGTTCAAAGATGTATGTCAGATATGCCTAAGGAAAGTTATGACTTAGAGAACAAAGACTTAACCAATCCTGAGTCTTTCCTAGTTTCTAGAGCCTTGCCCATTCATGGTGAATGATTTGGATTGATAAGATTTTGATTTCTGAGTCTGTGTCAACCTTAGTGTGCATGTGTTTGTATGTTTTAATGTGTTCTGACTTGGCATGCGCTGATATGTCAAAACACCCACTTAGTAAGAAATCATAGCACATGGATGGCTATCTTTGGATGAGACATCCCACGATTCCTTCACATGCTTTTGTCTCATGGCATAGTATAGGAATACAATATGTGAGTATGGATGGTATAAGATGACAATGATAGAGTATAACATGATGAGATTGCATGACATGGTGATGTGATGATATGGATAGTATCGTTGACAAAGAAATTTTTTTATTAATTAAAACTATTTTATTCTAATTATGCAAATAAATTTAACTAAAAGAGTAAAATTTCTAACGAGAGAAAGTTATACCAAACTCAAACTCTAGAGAGGGAAAGCTTGGAATTCTTCTCGAAACACCTTGAAAACTCCTTGGAGTGGCTAGGTTTTGAGAGAAAAAGATGGAGAGGCCAAATTGGAGGAGAAGAGAGGCCTTGGAGGGATGAGAAAAAATGGTAAGGGAAGGCCCTTACTTATAGACTTTTTGGTGCTAAAAAGTTTGTACATTAGGTTAATCAAACAAGTTTGCATCACCTAATAATCAAATAAGTTTGAATGATAAAGAATGCAAAAATCTTTATAAACTCTATTTTACAACCTTTTTTCCTAAAGAAAATAGGCAAAAAGGTTTGAATTTGAGGTTAGGTAAACTAAGTTGTATAACCTAACAATCAAACAAGTTTGAAATGATTAAAAGAAATCAAAATGTTTTGATAAATAAGTTTGGCAAACTTATTTGTTAAATTAGATGAGCAATATAATTTAAATAGCATGTTAGCCAAGTAAATTTGCAAAATAAAGTAAGTAAATTTGCTGGAATAACTAGTTAATCAAAGTAGTTTGTAAAACAAGGTTAAGTAATAAGCTTGAATATCGAAATATTCAAAAACGTTTGCAAAATAGGCCTTTGAGCAAGACTTTTGGCGGCATGAAGAAAAATGGGGCGGGTTTGGCCTAAGCCTCGAGCTCAGGCCATGTCCTGTGAAGTTCGGGTTTCACCTGGGAAGGTTCAGGTATTCTAAGACCTCTAGTGCAGTTTTTGAGAGCTCTCGAGACTTTTGGGCACTCTTTGGAGAGATTTTGACAAATTAGGTCAAAATTCAACTCAATTTGGAATTCCTAAGGTCTAGTTATAGTTGTTTGAAAATTGCTGCTTCTAAAACAAGCTGAAACGAATAAAGGGAGCCAATCCTTTGACTTAACCCCTGAAGGCACCACCAGGCTGACTCTTACCATTTTTGGTTATGAAGAATCCAAAAATGCCATCGGTGTGTCTCCATGACATTTCTAAAAATCTATAAAATGAAAAATAAAAATTAAGTTAGGGGTTTGGTGGGACCTCATAAACTTTGATTTGGCCAGACCTAGTTATATAATTACCTTAGAGATTGAGCCCTCACCATTTGTGTGCCATTTAAGGGCATTCTGAATTTTCTTGGATGCTCAAATTATGTTTGGGGCATCAATAGCTTTCTTCTAATCGTTAGGAGCCAATTTGATTCTGTGGAGCTCGAATGACCTCTGAAGTGGCCTTTTGGCTACTCTAAACTTTGTTCCATGTTCTCTGAAATGTCTTAGAATGTTTTGTGTCTCCTATCTTGTTTTTAGCTTGATCTGGGCATTCTAGTTGATGCTGGTCTTCGGGTGCATCGACAGAGGCCATTGTTGATTTTTGAACCGAAGTGACCCTTAATTCTAAATTTTTGGCTCTTTTGTTGATGTAGACTCCATTAGACATCTTAGACTGTACAATTTGGTATACTTCTACCTTGATCTGGGTCTTCAACTTTACTTTTTCCTAACTCTAGGGGTACAACTAGCATTTTTCTGATTATTTGCTTTTTGTTGAATTCTAACACCTTGACATATCCTACGATTAAGGAAACTTAATCAATAGAGCACCATTCACGTAAAAGTATTAAATAATGTAAGTATTAAATGAAAGGAAAATTGGGGTGTCAACGACTGCCACAAGCACGAGTATGACAGAAAGACATAACACTTGAGATCTTAATTTCAGGAATGCGCTGTCTAATAACTTGATCAGAATAATACTTGAACAAGTATGGCTCATCCCAAAAGAAGTGTTTAATGTTCTGAAAGAATTTCCTCTTATCAAAAAGATTCCAATGTGAAGGAATCTATCTAGTGGTAAGATAATTAGTAATGTCCGCATACCAAAGTGTGTGCCCATCTATGCCTTAGTGCTTACAGCAAACAATTGCTTATTTAAAAAATGTTCATTAATTGGAGAGCCAAAATGATTCAGTTCTTGACTAGGCAATCATGACAAATATCAGCCACTCAATTCTCAACTCCTTTGTTATCTTTAATTTCAATATCAAGCTCTTGTAAGAGGAGAATCCAATGGATAAGCCTAGGTTTAGCATCCTACTTTATGAGCAAGTACTGCATGGTCTGTGCAAATAATAACATGAGACCATACCAAGTGTAAACTGAACTTGTCTAAAGCAAACACAACAGCTAAGAGCTCTTTCTCTATGGTAGAGGAATTGAGCTGTGCATCATTCAAAGTTTTACTCACATAATAGATAACATAACGTTTCTTATCAACTCTTTGGCTTAGCATTACACCCACAGCATAGTCACTAGCATCACACATCAGCTCAAAGGGGAAAACAAATTAGGTGCTTGCATGAAAGGTGCTGACGTGAGGCTATTCTTAAGGCTATCAAAAGCCTCTTGACACTGTGATGTCCATTTAAATGGAACATCATGAGCAAGGAGTTGAGTCAATGGCTTTACTATTGAGATAAAAAATGCAATGAACCTACGATAAAAACCTGCATGTGCTAAGAAAGATCGGATATCCTTGACACATTTAAGGGTAGAAAACTTTTGAATAATCTCTATCTTTGCTCTATCTACCTTTATCCCTTTAGAAAATAATGTGTCATAGGATAGTCTCTTGAGTAACCATGAACTGTCGTTTTTTTCCAATTCAAGACAAGACACTTTTCTTCACACCTCTTCAACACTTTTCTCAAATTCTCCAACATAATTCAAAACTATCCATATACACCAAAAAATCATCCATGAAAACTTCCAAAAACTCCTGGACCATGTCATAAAAAGATGCTCATCATGCACCTCTGGAATGTAGCAAGGGCATTTCACAACCCAAAAGATATTCATTTGTAAGCCAAACTTTCAAATAGGTAGGTCAGGCAATCTCAATTTTGTTGTAACCATAATAACCATCAAAAAGGAAATAATACAGTCCTCCCGTTACCCTTTCTAAAACTTAGTGTTAGGGATAAAATTGTAAAGTTGGCAAATCCATAGTCAAAATAGAGTTCTGTAATTTTTAGACTTAGTGTAGGCTAAGACACTATAGTGTTGAGTCAAGTAGAAGTGTAAAGGCCTCAAGAAAAGTTATCCAAATACTTTTAGAAGTCTGAAACGAGTTGGAAAAA
>QLOD02000001.1:24585558-24608805 GCA_003260245.2 Sideroxylon spinosum | reverse complement strand
AAGAAGAAATCACTCTATATTTGCAAAGTTATGGACTTTCTTGTATCTCTTTGTAAGCACTTCTTTCTTTCCTTCTTGTTCTTCTTGAATCTGAGTTTGAGGCTATATTTATAGGCAAAAATCTTCAAATGACCGTTACTAAGTAAAAAGATACTTTTGCCTTTTGAAAGAAATTGAATTTCCTGGCTTCCAATGCTACCTTTCAGATTCAGATTTTCTGAGATAATTTTGTGACTATTTTTCACCCTCATAATATTCATATATGATATTGGCTCAGAATGATGACTTTGTAGATATATAAGTCAGATAAATTCTGACCAAATTTCAGCTTCATCCAACGGTGAGATCTGCAGATATAGGCTCCAAATCGATACTAGTTCCAGATAGCATTTTCTAACACTTTTAAGCTTCTGTTTTACCATGATACTTTTAGAATTAGAAGATACTTAAACTAAAAAAAATTGTAACTTTATAGGTATTCTTTCCACGCACCACAAATAATAATTTTTTAACGTTTATATTATGAGTTATGGCTCAAAAACCAAAATTAGCTCCAGAATTCAGAACTATATTTTATTCTGTAATGCCAAATAGTCGAACTAATTTTCAGACATTTTACCTCCAGATCCATGAAAGTATTACTCAAACAAAGTTGTAGATATATAAGTCTAGTTTATTATATTTAAATTTCATGCAATTTGAACCGTTAGATCTTCAGATATTATCAATCTACTAACATGTGTCTGATTTGGCTGTTTATCCAAGTTAACCTTCAAGTTGTCATCTCTCATTAATTTCCATTACTCCAAACTTTGAAATTCCTTTATTTCATCATCCAAATTATGTAAAAATACATGAAAAATAATATCGATATCTTTCAAGAATTTTATCTTGAGTTTATCGAATTAAAATGAATTGTAACATTTCATACAATGTTTATTTGAAAATTAATTATGAAAATTTAATTCAATATTTGTTATCGTCAAAATCAATTATAAAACTAAGTTTATGAGCCTTGGGTCAAAAAGTACAACTTGAGTTAGTGAATTATAAACCCTTAGCATTTGAGGTGGGTTTGGAAATGCATTGGAATTGCCTTACCCATCTTTTTAATATCAGATTTTAGTTAAATTTAATTCTCATTTCAAAACCCATTTCCAAGACCAGTACCATTATTATTATTATTATTATTATTATTATTATTATTATTATGATGATGATGCTAGGTAAACCATAACCATTATCAAATTAGACTTTCACATCTGTTTTAAATTCTCGTGAGCCATTGTTTTGCTACTTAAATCCATTAGATTCAACCACTACTTTGCCCCTTAGATCCCTAGGAAATTGACCTGGTATTCACTAGTTTATTGTGCTTCAACCACACCTTGCACTTAGGGAAGTTTGTTTCAATTTTCTTTACTCAGCACACCTAAATCTAAATTTATCTTTAAGAGTGACGTAGTTAAGCAACACAAGCAATCACTCACATCACATTAGGCTTCTAAGCCCTCTACATAGGTTAGATCATCATCACCAGGAACTAAGCTCTTGATTTGACTTAAAATCCTTTCCTAAATTACAGATATTCACTCATAGGTGCTAGGCACATGCCTAAAGCTAGGCTCCTTCCCATAACTAGATGCAGAGCTGTGTAGACTTGATCCCTTAATAGGGTACATAGACGGCTTGAGTAGAAGGCTTAAGTTCGATCACCCCTCGAATAGATCAAACCTAGTGTAGAGCTATGTAAACTAGATCCTTTAAAAGGGCACATAGGCAGCTCGAGCAGAAAGCTTAAGTCTGATCATCTTACCATAGTTCAAACCAGGTAGAGCTACATAAACCTAATCTCTTAACAGGATATGTTAATCTTTATAAGTAAAAAGCATAAAAAGATAGATCACTATCTATTCCATACCTCTATTTCCCATTTGAGCAAATTCACATTCTTGGTTGATCGTATATTTCATTGTAGTTCTATGATTCAGAGTATTCATTCTTATAAATTAAATATGGATTTGCAGTCTAGATTTGATACACTCTTTTGATTGATTGTATAGTATCTCAAAACACACAATACCCTAGATGGCGAAAGTCTAGTAGCTGAAAGCATCACTAGCTTATGCTCTTAGCTGAGTAGCATGGGAGCTTAGAGGTAACTCGTGCAGAGGGCTTGAGTCTGTTTACCCCAACAAAAGGCGCTACCGTAGAACTAGGATCTTTTCCCTAAGGTCCCTTTCTCTAAGTATCCATTTCCCAGTTATGCGTTAAGAGCTAACTATTCTTTCCCAGTAGATCAAGTCTTCACACTAATCTTATACATAGCACTGACCTTGTCACTTATTCTCTCACACATTTAGCCCACTTAGGCCGATGATAAGGCTCACTATACCTAAGGCCAATCAGTTTATCATCTAAGACATTCCGATCACAATCGTATCCACTCATACATATTTACAAATCACATCCGCACTAGGCACTATCTCAGAGCTACATCGACCTGATCCCATAAAAGAGTACATAGGCAGCTTAAACAGATAGCTTAAGGGCAATCTCCACGGTCTTTATAAACCATCATCTACGTCAAGTGCTAACTTAGACTTAAAGGTAGGCTCTTGCACCCACATACCAATTCACATATCATCAGCATTTAGTTTAGACTACTTTAGGTCTAAACTATGATTGACCTGATCCTTTCATAGGGTACGTAGGTAGCTTAAGCATACAGTTTAAGTTCGGTCACTACGATCATTATAGACCATTTCACAATATACACTTCACTCTCAACATACACACACATCCTTGCACAAGGACTATGTAAGTCCATTTTTTTGTCAAATATAGTTTTCCAATATAAATCACGTCACCAGCCATAAAGATAGACATTTCATTACACCTAAACACATGAGCTAAGCTCGACCACCTCGCATTTCATGCATCATTTGCATTTATGCATTGTATGCATTGGCCATTATAAACTAGAGTATTATACTATGAGATAAAAGATACAAAGAGTGGAAAAGGACTCTGGATATCCCTAGGTGTCCAAGTATAATGGTTTTTATGAGTAGCCGAACCCCTAGACTCATTTTTTGCTAATTGCACAGACTAGCTGAGAGTCACTTAAAAAGGGGCATTTATCATAATTACAAAACATAAATCAAAACACCTTTTTAACTCAAACTAAAGCTCAGGTTTCTCGACCCACCCACTTTGAAAGTGTTGAGCGACAACTCCTAGTCTCTATAATCAAGGTCCTGTTTCAAAACAAAAACATATTTTTATTATTTGGGCGATCTCAAATGCATCATGTTGTAATAAAACTTACGACCCGCACTCGTCGAACCCGAGCAGTAATCCAGTCACGCCAACCGGTGACTCCATTGGAGACTCAGCCCCTGCTCTAAGGGTTCAACCACAGTTTCCCCCTTTACAGTCACTATCTCACTCCTTAATCTCCAGTTTACCTAATCAAAGCATGCACCTCATTTTCCACTAGGAATGTTTTCCATTAAAATGCATACATTTTTACTATTTCATCTATACTGTGTATGCTAGCCCATTCAATTGCAAATAAACTGCGTGCATGTATATCCTGATTTATTTTTTAGGATGTATGAATAAACAAGGCAAATGCTCAACTGCATTCCCTATCTGTCATAAATCCATATTCTCTTAAATCACACACTGCACACATCATTGAGCATATTCTACAATCCATTTTACCCTTTAGTTAGTTGAGGGAGGTCAGTAAGTCCCTCTAGAATGTGGTTGGGTATTACAATCCACTTAACAGGAGTACTGAACTTCTTCTTGGCTGGATCACCAACCTGAGAAGGTTTTCTTCGGAGAACTGGAGGTTTGAAGATCTATTAGTCATTAACCTTTCTAGAATGCATTCAATCAAACCCTGAACCTCATGTCATATATAGTCAAGCCATCGGCTAGAGCCTCATAGAACCCAATTTTTATATGGACACTAGAGAAGACAGTACTAACTCGTTTGTTCCCCATGATTGCATTCAAACATTCATTTATACACAATAGAAGAGACAACTCATTATTGTCTTTGATAACAATAAAGCCAACCAATTCTTGTCTAAAGGACCAAGTCCCAAATAGACCATTCATTTATGCATAGTGAACCATTGAGGTTTGCTCTTTCAAATAAAATAAAAAGATTGTCACTTAAGTCTAAGTTTTATCTTACATTTACCCACTGAGTCAAAGTCAATGCATGTCCCAATTCAAAACCCAGATTTTATCAAATCTCGCCTCAAAACTATCAAAAGTTTTAACCCGAAACTCTACTGGATTTGAGTTAAAGATTCGATAGAATTTCCAAAGTTGGGCAGAAATCTTAAGAAACACTCCCTAGAGTATTTCATCTTCAAATCCAATCACAGTTTCAACCCCAAACTCTGTCGGATTTAGGATAGAAATCCCAAGTTAGAGTTTCTTCAAATTATTATCTAGTTATGTAGTTCTATCAAAACCCTAACCAAAAATTTGTAATAGTTTCAACCTAGAACTCTGCTAGATTTAAGGCAGGATTATTAACAAAATCTCATACCAAAAATCCATCAAAATTTTAACTTGAAGCTTTGCTGAAATTAGTAAATTTTGAACTAAAATATACAAAGACAAAAACTCAGTGGGGTTAATAAAAACAAGCCAGATAGTTGAAGATCAAGAATGAAGATCCAAAGACTCGAAGACCAGATAGGGTTTTTATATTATTGTAAAAGTATTCACTACATTTTATACAGTGACTATTCATTTCAATTTATTCAATTCAATTATTTGTAATAACTCTTCTAATGACAAATTTGAATGGGACAAGGTAATAAACGAAGATTCCAGTGATAATCTCTTTACATATAGTTCAAATAACCTCATCATTCATAACAGGAACCATTACTACCATTCACTCCGCTCAGCATTTTCAATACTCTTCTGTCAACACTAGATCCAGCGTCAGAAGAATGGCCTCTTCATCTAAAGCAATCACTACTGTTACCTTCAAAACTCAAGCATCTGTCATATCTACATCAAAAGGAACAAGTCAACTACGACCAGTCTCAGCTTTCAACACTAGCTTCACCTCCAACACCACTTCTAACATCTCTTCAACCATGACCACCTCTACTGACAATGGTCTACGAAGCATATCCATCCCATTCTTCATTGGGACCCTACCAGCTATCATTCCAGGAATGGTAGTTCTTCCATCAAACTTTCCAAACCTTACTCATCAAATAGCCAACTCTAGCAAACCTCTTATGCCCTCTTTTATAATCTCTCAACCTCCATAATTCCAACTCCCCAGCTTTCTATAACAAAAACCATCATTTCATCTACCATAGCCATCCCAACCTCTGCCTCCTTCAAAAATGGAACCTGCCTGGCCCAAAAGCATAAAACACATTAAACTGGTTCTGAAGAATCACTTTGACACTCATATCTACGTGAATACTGATTTCTGAAACTTGTGTTTCTACCCAAACTTGAAGTTACCTTTTAAATTCAAGATGATAGAGTTCCCTAAGTATAGCAAAGTAGGGGGCCCCATTGTTCATCTTAAGCTCTACGCTGGTGCTCTCTGTGGTTATAATGATAACCACCCTCTCATGATGTAACTTTTTTAACAAAGTCTCACAAGTTCAGCACTCCAATGGTATTCACACCTAGACATGACCCAGATTAGAAGCTAAGAAGATCCTATAGCTGTTTTCATTAAATAATATAAATATAATTGTGAGTTGGTCATTGACAGATGCTCTCTCATGACCATAAAGAAGTCTAACTCTGAAACCTTCTGCGCTTATGCTTTAAGACAGTGAGAAAGTGCATCAGAAATCGATCCTCCCTTAACCAATATAGAATTCACCAGAATCTTTGCGCAAACACTCAAAAGGTTGTACTTTGATAGGATGTTCTCAACCAACACTGGTCTGTTTCTGAGCTCATAATTCAAGGAGAAATGATTGAAAAGGGCATTCAATTTGGTCAACTGATTACTCCCTATTCTAAGAATGTCTTCAATAAGATAGAGACTGAAAAAGAAGCAGAAATATAAACAATGCTATCTTCCACATCTGTAGTGCCACATTTTTCTTCAACTCAGTAGAATGCATTCCAGAGGCAAAGAATAGATAACTGCCTTTGGTCTCAACCCAGGTCAAGAAATAGTTCTTTCAAAGTTGGTTTGCACTTTAACTGAGGCCTATCAACAACTTCTCGCTACATATCGATTAAACCTCTAGCATACTGATTGCCGATACCACCTTTCCCTCTCTTATGATCCTTCTAAGAGCTATGTATACCATAGAGCATCACCAAGTTATGACACTAAAAGCTACTTTATGTTGAAGCATAAAATTCAAAACCTGATTGACAGAGGACAAATAACAGTTCAAAACCTCATGCACCAGTAAAAAAAAAAAGGTCTGTAGGAACCCGACATTTTTGCTCTCTTTTTCAACCTCTTGTACATATTGATATTTTAAATATCAGTACAAATGTCTTTGTTATTTTCAAAACTCTTTTGTTAGTTCCATTCATTTTTAAGGAATCCAAGATTTCAGAGATAGCAGCGTGACAACAAACACAATTCAACAATCACATTTAGAACACTAACATCCTTCATAGATATAATTCATTAATTCACAATTTTGAACACAACATAAAATTAAACTCCAATTTTCAAATTACTGACAACATCATGTACCCTGATTCTCGAGACATTTGAATTACTAGACCTTCACACGAAATTGGCATATCGTTGATTATGCAAACATCACACCTAAAATCAACACAATCACACTACTTGCACTACCCTTACATTGCGAAAGAGCCACCAGCCAAGGGCATTCCCCTTCGAACTCACCCAGCACGTGATGGTAACCTAAAGTCCCTCCCGCCACTTACACAATGTCATTTCAAAATCCAATCATAATCGAGTAGCATCACATTATTTATTTAATTCATTGTCACGCTAAGTTGACACCCATCTTTTTCAGTCGTGCTAAGCTAACGATTTGTCTTTCATTCTGTAATCAAAAATAAACATCATACCTTTTTTGCCATTTTTGAATCTATAACCATGTAATTATGTATAGAATTTTTAAACTTTTCAAAACATTCAATCATTTTTCATTAAACATTCTTTGTGAAAAAAACTAATCTGTTAGAATTACTACTAAGCACTAACACATTCTAACATAACTGAATGACCTGCACTCAAAGTGTTCAATCCGGTAATCTCGATGTTCACGAAAACTACGGGCGACCTGATTCTTAGTCCACCGAGATACTTAGGTAACCAAATATGTTCGGTCACCACCTTTGAGATATCAAACCACTAGGAAATTTTCTAACATGTAAAAGTGGTTATCGATGCAATCTAGAGCTTAACAAAGTAATAGACTAGGTTCAATATAACAAGTGGTATTCAATTTTCAAAAACTAATAATAATAACAAAGAGTCAAACTATTGCCCTTAGCAATATTGAGAGCTCAAGAGACTATGTTTCCAAAGTCAATATGACTAGAGGCCATCATTTTTGCTATTCTAAATAGATTTAGGATCATCCATAATCAAGGCCTTTGAGCCTTAAAAAAAATTCAAGCCATACATTCTTTTCATTAAACTTTATCTAGGATCATCCCTCACGTTGAGATAAGCAAGTAGGACAGTTCAGATGTCAGGGACATTCTTCATCATCATCGGTCGTCATCCCATCCAAACAAGTGAGCTTAAAGAAAGAAGAAGCATCAAAGTAACTCAAAGTGCTATACTTGAACAAAGTGGTCAAATTCAAGAAGAAAATAGGCATTTATTTCTACTATCTTTAGGACTAAGTCAATTATCCATCACAAAGCCTTCTAAGCCAGTTCGTATTCTTTTGCAATAAACCCCCAAAGGTCATCCCCCATACTCGGTAAAGGAGAAGAACATAACAAAGCCAGGTGTTATAAAATGAAGAGAGCCAAAATTAAAAAAAAAAAAACCATAACAACAATAACAGCAGCAGCAACAAAAACAACAACCAAAAAAAAAAAATAGAGCTTAAAGTCTGAATGAGGGAATCCAATAGAAATCAAAGTCAAAGTAAAGATGAAGTAGAAGCACAAACATCATCAAAGACTCACGAACCTCAATAAGCAATAACCAAGCCATAACTTTCGATCATCATCAACAACGAAGTACAGCGGCTCATCAAATGAAGAATCAGATAACCTTGGGATTGTTACAACCCCATAAGTATAACTTAAGCCTAAATATTCTTTGTTTCTATAACCGTAACTTATAGCCTATATTACAGTTCAAATAAAAGACCTCTCAAATTGAGGCTAATAGCTTTGTTTAAATACAACCATTTAAGGCACTCGAAGCACTCCACAGGATAGAAGGACGAGTTCTCAAGACAAGTGATACATGCTCTAGTAGAAGACCTTGCAGATGATCCTTGGTAAATTTTACCCGAGTAGAAATAGGATTTTGAGCTTGTCAATTGATAATGGTCTATTAATCCAAAGCTCCTAAAGTAAAGAAAGCCCTTAAGGGGATAGAAAATGCTTTCAGCGACTAGATCTCATGATAAAATTGCAAACATGGTTAATACTTCCTTGAACATTTCAAAAGTAAGTTCATTCACAAAAAGAAAATTTTTCAAAAGAGGGCACAAGCAATTATTTTACCATACTAGTGAGTCACCCATTCTGTCAAACATCCAATTATTCATTTTTAAATCAAACATCTAGAGCATATTTTAATTTGTACATACTAGATTCTTTCATTCAAATTCAATTCATTCAGGCTTAACTCAATTTTTAAGAAAAAAATACACATTGTCTCAATTGTATTCATTAATTGCACGTGACTTTGTTCACAAATCAAGACCACACATAGTCATATCCCCAGTTTTCAAACTCTAAGCAAATTTTCAAAATTCAAACATTTTCAAAATCAAACACCTTAAGCTCACTTCTCAGAGGCACTTAACAATGACTTTGACACCGTCACAATGAAGCTGCACAAAACAAACATGAACACGTCAACTCATGAGGCTAGCATTCTTCCCGATAAAATCCAATACAAGGTGTAGGATCACCAATAACCAAGTAGCGAGACATCCTTTTGAAATTCAATAACAAAGCATAGAGTCAACTTCAACTAAAGAATAGTGATCAAACGGCAATCCAAGAATGAAACTTTTGTCCAAAAGATAAATACAAAGGTATAATTCATCAATGGAACCTGATACTTAGATCCGTGTGCCAGACACAGGATTCAGATGCCTAAGGTTAAGCAAAAGCCACGAAAACTTAGATGATCAGTTGGAGATGAGTCTCTTTTTGAAATCTTATATGAGTCACAGACTTAAATATCAGTATGATACTTGAATTTGTATGTTGGACACAAGATTCAGATGCTTAAGGCTAAGCAAAAGTTAGATGACCGGTTTGGGGATAAGTCTCTTTTCTGAAGTTTTGTCTTAGTCACAAATTTAGATGTCGGTATAATACCTAAATTTGTGTGTTGGACACAGGATTTACATGCCTGAGGCTAAGTGAAAGCCATCAAAACTTAAATGATCGGTTTGGAGATAAGTCCCCTTTTCTGAAGTCTTGTGTGAGTCACAAAAACTTAGATGGCTGGTTTAGAGATAACTATCCTTTTGGAGTCTTGTGTGAGTCATAGACCCGGATGCTAGTATGGTACTTAAATTCATGTGCTAGACACAAAATTCAGATGCCTGAGGCTAAGCAAAACCCACAAAAACACAGATGATAGGTCTAGAGATAACTATCCTTTCTAAAGCTAGGTGTTAAGCATAGAGTTAGATGCCAATTTGTTATGTATATCGGTGTGTTAGACATAGAATTTAGATGCTTGAGGTTGAGTGCAAGTTATGAAGCTTAGAACACCAGATAGAGTGAAGCTTGAGAGTAAGCTTCTTTACCAAACTAGACTAGATAGAGTAAAGCTTAAGCTTCCTTACTAGACTAAACCAGCATAGATAGAGTGAAGCTTAAGAGTAAGCTTCCTTACCAGACCAAATAGAGTGAAACTTGAGAGCAAGCCTCCTTACCAAACCAGACCAGATAGTGCTAAGTTCAGGAACGAAGCTCCATACAAGACAACCTCAAAGTTATAATCCCATTCTATAGTCTTATGTCCATCATAGGATTCAAAGTCAAACTCAAAGTCTGAACTCCCCTTCTAAAGTCTTGTGTCTACCAAAGGATTCAAAGTCAACCTAAGAATTTGTACTTCCCTCCCAAAAATCTTGTCGAGAGCAAGGCCACTTTATCAAATCCAGTGTGAGGCATAGGATTAGATACTAGTCTAAGAGCAAGATTCATTATCCTACCGAGCTAGTCTTGAGAGTGAGGTTCCTCACTTAACCAATTTAGACAAAGTGAGCCTTGGAGCTAAGGCTCCTCGCCTTACTAAACTAGATAGAGCAAGGCTCAATCAAATGTTAGATAGAATATTAATCACCCGTTTAGGAGTAAAGCTCCTTCCTTTAGGATAGTGCTAAACATAGGCTCATGAGCGAGGTTCATTCCTTTGAGATAAATACAATGTAAAAATCATTTACTAATTTTTGGTTTTAATATTTTTTTCAGAATCAAATGCAGAGCACAATTCGTCTATCAATCCAAAAGTAAAGCTCATTCTTCAAAAGATATGCACAAGGCACAAATGCATCCCTAAAGTTAAGAAGACAACTCCTGTAGCTATTCAAGTACGACGTATTCTACCAAGATATATGGTTGTTTCTTTCCTTATTTTAATATTCAAGGGGAAAAAATATTTTGTTTTCTTTTTGTTTTCAACCTTAGACGAGCTAAGGCAGAAAAAAAAAAAAAAGAGTAATTGTTGACACCCCAATTTGCTCCCTTATTCAATATTTACATTAATTAATGCTTTTTATTAAATGGTACTTTACTGATTAAGTTTTCTTAATCATAGGATACGTCAAAGTGTTAGAATTCAACAAAAAGCAAACAATTAGTAAAATACTGGTTATACCCTTGGAGTTAGGGGAAGCCAAGTTGATGACCCGGATCCAGGTAGAAGGCCATTAAACTGCACAAACATGTCCAAGACATCAAATGGAGGATCTTTGCATCAACAAAGGAGCCAAAATCTAAAGTCAAAGGTCTTCAGTTTAGAAATCAAGAATGGCCTCTACCGACGCATCCGAAGACCAATATCAATTAGGATGCCCACATCAAACCAAAAAAAACACACAAGAAGATACCTAACATCTCAAGACATACCAGAGAACATAAAACATAGCTCAGAGCAATCAGAATGCAACTCCAGAGGTCATTTAGGCTCTGCTGACTGAAAATGGCTCTTATTGAAGAAAAGAAAGCAAATAAAAACTCTAGAAAAAATTTGAGCATCTAGATGATGATGTAATTCCCTCAAATTGCACACAAATGTTGAGGGTTCATTCCCTAAGGTAATGGTATAGCTAGGTCTAACCAACTCAAACCCTAGGAGGTCCCCCGACAGACTCATTTGTAAAATTTGTTAATTTTTTTATAAATTCATAAAAGCATCTCGGAGTCATGTCGATGGAATTTTTGGACTCCTTAGACCCAAAAATGGTCGGAGGAGTCAGCTTGGTGGTACCTCTAAGGGTTAAGCCAAAGATTTGGCTGACCCCTTCTCTGTTTCAGCCCGTTTCAGAGCAACAATTTACAAACAAATATAACTTGCTCCTGGAGAATCTAAATTGAACCAAATTTTGATGTAATTGGTTTAATTCTCTCCAAAACATGCCCAGCAAGTCTCACAAAGCTCCCAAAAACTACAGCGAGGTCTTAGAATGGCCTAAAAGTATCGAGACGTAACCCGAACCTTGCAAAAACTTGGCCCAAGTTAGGGGCTCAAGCCAAATCAGCCCCCATTTTGTCCTAGCCACCAAAAACCTTGCCAAATAGGAGTTTGGCAAGATTTTTTGCCTTTCTTGATATGCAAACTAGTTTGCCTAACTTGCTTTAGAAAGTTGTTTACCCATAGTGTTTTGCAAACTTGTTTCCCTAACCTATTTGGCAAAAAGGATTGTAAAACAAGCTTTGCAAATATTTTTGAATCCTTTGTTATGCAAGCTTGTTTGCCCATTAAGTTTTGCAAACTTGTTTGCTCATAGTGTTTTACAAACTTGCTTGCCTAACGTGTTTAACAAAAATAGTTGTAAAACAAGTTTCGTAAAGATTTTTGAATCCTTTATTAAGCAAAACTTATTTGCCCATTAAGTTTTGCGAACTTGTTTGCCCATCAGGTTTAGCAAAGTTTTTGCCTTCCAAAACTTTTCAAACTTTTTGTTCATCCAAAAAGTCTATAAATGGGGAGCCTCCCCTTTCATTTTCTTCATCCCTCAACAAGCCTCTCTTCTTTCTCTCTAAAGCTAGCCCCCTTAAGGCTCTCAAGGCCAAAGTTTCTCTTTATAGAAAGCTTGCGTTGTATAATTTTTTCTCTTTAGAAAATTTTTTTTTCTTTCAATTCGATTTGTTTACAAAATTAGAATAAAATAGTTTTAACTGTGTAAATAAAATTCTTTATCAATAAAAGGTATTTGGATCATAATTCAAAACCGAATTGTGCCCGACGCATAATATTGACTGGATATATCTGAGACAATTTCGTAAAATTCAAACATCATTCATATATCATGTCTACATCATATTAACATGCCATAACATCATTCTAGATCATACCATACCATGTCAAGATACCATATTGTCATGCCATATCATCATAATACCATGCTAGACCATGCTAGGCCATGCTAGATATAATATTCACCATGCGATGTAATTACCACCATGATATACAATGTCATTACCATCTTACACCATGCTCACATATCATATTGACATGCTGCATTATATTATGTCGTGTTATCATCACGCTATGCGATGCTAACATGCTCATTCATCATCACACATCATAGTATAACATTCTAGGACATTATTTACCATGCTAGGACATGCTTTGACATACCATGCATCATGTTTTGACATACCTGCACATGCCTTGACATGCTAGAACACATTCAAACATACAAACACACATCCACTAAGGTTGACATAGACTTTGTAATCAAACGTTTCTCAATCCAAAGCATTCACCATGAATGAGCAAGGCTCCAGAAAGTGAGAATGACTTAGGATTGGTTAAGGTGATGATTTCTAAGTCATGACTTCCCTTAGATATATCTGGCAAACATCTATGAACTCTCACCTATATTGTCATCACATTTAACATGTCCACAACATACCTGATCATATCAACTGCATCACACACATCACATTAGGCTCTTAGGCCCTTTACACAGACTAGATCATCATCACCAAGAACTAAGCTCTTGATTTGAGCTAGGATCCTTTCCCAATTCACAGACATTCATTAGTGCTAAGCACATCCCTAGAGCTAGGCTTCTTCCCATAACCAGATGTAGAGCTATGTAGAGTTGATCTCTTAATAAGATACATAGGCAACTCGAGCAGAAGGGTTAAGCTCATTCATCCCCCCCAATAGATCAAACCTAGTGTAGAGCTACATAGACTTGATCCATTAAAAGGGTACGTAGTAGCTCGAACAGAAGGCTTGAGTCCGGTCATCCAACCATAGTTCAAACCAAATAAAGCTACGTAGATCTAATCCTTTAATAAGGTATGTAGGCAACTCAAGCAGAGCACTTGAGTCCAATCACCCCAACGCAAGGCACTACCTTGGAACTAGAATCAGCATAAGGTGCTACCTTAAAACTAGGATCCTTTCCCTAGGTTCCTTTTTTCAGTTAACCATTTTCTAGTTATACGTTATGTGCTAACTATCTTTTTTTAGTAGATTAAGGCTTCACACTAGTCCTATACATAGCACTGACCTTATTGCTCATTCTCTCACACATTTAGCCCACTTAGGGCGATGATGATACTCACTATGCTTAAGGCCAATCAGTTTGTCACCTAAGATTTTCTGATCACATTTGTATCCACTCATACATATTTGACATCACATCTGCAACTAAGCACTGTTTTAAAGCCATGTCAACCTAATCCTTTAGAAGGATACGTAGGTAGCTTCAGGAGATAGCTTGAGTGCAGTCTCCACCGTCTTCATAGACCATCATCTACACAAAGTGCTAACTTAGACTTAAAGCTAGGCTCCTGCATCCACATACCAGTTCACATCTCATCAACATGTAGTTTAGACACCTTTAGGTCTGAATTACGATTAACTTGATCATTTCACAAGGTACGTAGACAGCTTAAGCATACATCTTGAGTTCGATCACTTCAGTCATTACAGACCATTTCACAGTACGCACTTCGTTCTCAAAAACACACACATCCTTGCACAAAGACTACATATGACCATTTGTATGTCAAATATAGTTTTCTAGTATAAATCACGTCACCTATCATAAAGGTAGACATTTCACTACACTTGCACACAAAAGTTAAGCTCAACCACCATGCATTTCATGCATCATTTGCATTTATGAGTTATATACATTGATCATTATAAACCGGAGTATTATATTGTGAGATAAAGACTACAAAGCGTTGAAAGAGACTCTGGATATCCCCTGATATCTAGGCGTAATGGTTTTCATGCATAGCCGAAGCCCCAGACCCATTTTCTTTGATTGTATAGATTAGTTAAGAGTCACTTAAAAAGACCATTTATCATAATTTCAAAACATAAATCAAAGCACTTTTTTAACTAAAACTAAAACTCAGGTTTCTCGACACATCCATTTTGAATGTGTCGGGTGACAACTCCCAGTCTATGTAATCAAGGCTCTGTTTCAAAATAAAATCATACTTTTTATCATTTAGGCGATCTTAGATGCACCATGTCACAATAAAGATTTATGACCCGTGCTCGTCGACCTCGGCGCGTAGATCTGATCGCGACAACCCTCAGCACGACAAATGCCACACCACAGCTTAGTCATTTCACTCGTATCTATCTCATTCCTAATATGAGTCGACATGGGCCTTCCTTTTTGTTAGAGGTGGAAAAGTCAATCCATACCCATTTTTCGCTCAATTAAGCCTATAATAAATGGGTTGGGGTTTTGTTATTTTACTAATTTGTTGTTATTATGTAATTTATAAAACATCCATTTATAAACGAGTGTAATTAGGTTATTACATCAAACCCGTTAACACAACCAATTAAATTCTAGTTCTAGGTTTGATGATGTTTCTTTAACAATGGCAATAGTGGTTTTCTAGAGCTAGTCAAAGAACTACTAGCACAAATTCCTTTGTGATAGAAGAGGTAAAGGACATAAAGGTTTAGGTGTAACCACTTCCATAATTCAAACTGCTACTCAATTTAAAAGACAAAAACGACTTTGAGATCTGCTTTTTATCTAATTTGGAACTCGTTGCTTTCTTCTCCTTTAAGCTTTTGTTACTGAAACTCTCGTAACCATTGTCGGTATTGTGAGATGTTGTTCAGAGTTCGATTGAGTGATTTGCTTAATTTGTCAGAATGGTTTTTTTCTTGATTTGAATGGGAAGGATTTTTCTGTTTAAGAAAAGTTCATCGGCCGAGGAAGGTTCATGATCATAACATTCACCAATGCAAAAATCAAAATCAATTTCGGACGATGACTTTGAATGGACGGGTGTTAGTCAACTGGACAATGTCGAATTGAGACTGGAATACAAATGGATTTTGTAGAAAAGCTCATTGCTTTGTTCATGGTGTAGAACCAAATGGACTGGAATACATTTACTAGAAAGGTTAAGTCATGCCAGAGGGGTTCAGTGGATGGAATAAGGAGTTTCCTAAATATCCATCCTATTGCATCTGCTATGAACCAATCAATTACAAAGAATGAAATTGATGATCAGACCCTTAAACTGAATTGTACCAAGAACAAATCTATGATAAAAAAAAATACAAGATGTTGATAGTTAAATTCATTATAACATGTCTACTGTTTTTTTTAATATAAAAGTTGGTTAGGTCATAAGTAAACGGGTAGGTTTTTTATTAGTCCATATCCAACCCGACTTTTAATTGGGTAGGTTTGGGTTGCACCCTTTAACCTTCAACACCTATCACCAACATGCCCATTTTGCTACCCCAACTTTTTGTCGATTCAAATTTAGATTTAAGATAAATGTTAGGACACTTGGCACGTCCCAATATTTTAGATCATGCAAGGGATAGAATCGATAAGAATGTGTGTGCATATAGGCATTAGTGCTATACTTCACTAAAACCATAACCATCCAATCATAACAGCATTCCTCACAAACAGTGACGACATACGAGCATGGAATCTGGTGACTGTTTCATTTACCACATGTGCAACTTTGATCTTTTAGAGAAATCACTTGTACATGCCTAGTAATTAGCTTGTACACCCCTCAATATGATTAAATCACATACTTCAATAACCTCGGGCTAGTATTTATCAACCAAATTCAGGATTCCTAGCGGATGTCAAATCCCAACCCCTTAAGCTGCCACTAAAATCTCATTTCTATTGCTGAAATATGTCACAACTTTGTAAAACATAAACTCAACATATGCTATCATAGGTAAGGATCTGGCACCTTACATGACATTATTAAAACATTCAGAAATATTCATTGCCTCATTCCCGTACCTATAACCTTCATCATGTGACATTATACATTGATATTTGGGGATGCCATTTAAATACCGCCACGTATTAGGATTAAGATCTTTAATCATCTACATTATTGAATCAAACTTCTAAATCTAATGAGTTTTTTCCAACACGAGGCATTAACTTGTTTGAATGAGAGCCAGTAAAATGCTTCTTAAAATTAGACTCCACATACCTTAAACAAAATCAATACAAGGCATAGGGGTTGCCCATCTGGAAGTAGGGGTGTTGATAGCATTGAGAATGCCACCGTGTCTATAAAAAATCAAACACAAGCCTTGCCTGCTTGGGAGTACATGCATACCATGATTGCAAATAAACCAATTCCAACTTCGAAGGACTCTTTCTACAACTGTAAAAGCTAGTTGGAAGATCTGTAGGTTGGTATCAATTATGATGATAATAAGCAGCTTGCCCTTATACTTTCCATACAGGTGAGTGTCACCTATTGCTATGACGAGTTTATAAAACTGACCCATCAACAGACGGCTAGAATGCCCAAAACACGTATTATAGGATGGCAGTATCTGTGACTGACCCAAAATGGCACCTGTAATTAACAATGCTTCCAAAACTATATGTTTGCACCATATGTAGAAATATTAGTAGCTTATTATATAATTCATCCCAATCGCTGAAAATGATGGCGATTACCTTTTGTTTCACAGCTTATGCTTTGTTATACGATATTACGTAGTGGAACTGGATCTTCACAACCATAACTAAAAAGCTGGCTGAAACATATAGTTTTTTCTTCACCAATTCTTTAATGTGTGTTATAACATCCTTAGCATCTAACCATAAGTGATCTTGATTTATCCACACATAAACACAGCTATAAGGGCCCTTATACTTGGTGATCTCAAACCAGTCATGTCTCTTAAGTTCAGTAGCTCATAGTCGCCAAGTATAAGGTGTATCATTGGACACCTTGCACTTAATAGCCTACCTCTTTGTATCCAATTCAATTATCTTAAATTGAGTATTTGTTCTTCATGAGTACACTTTTAGAGCCTTCACTAACTGAGTTTTTATCTTTAAATAGAATCCCAACCTGTGGCTCTTTTATCTGAGGGTCCCAACTTAAGTAATGGATCTTAGACATGGACATGACAGTGCTTGACTCAAACAAAGTTGTAAATATTTACGAGGGAGGTTGATGCAAGCCATGCTTACCCTCTTCGTCCTCTAATGTTAAATTCAGCATTAAGGTCGAAATCATCACCAACATCAAGGTCGTCATCACCATTAATATCAAACTCGAAGAATGGGTTATCCTCTTTCTATCATATCTTCCATGGGGTAGAGGCATAAGTGATACACCAACACTCGTTTACTCTTTATGCTCAGCTAGTTCTCGAACTGCCTCCAATGGAACAAACTTTACATTCACTGAAAAACATTCAAATTGGAAGGATGTTCCCCTCGAAGTTAGGGTCGCTGGTGGTTGTTATGTGCACGTTAGCAAAAATTGGTGCATTCCGATGAGACTCCATGGACAAATCTTCATACTCTAGGCATAAGTCAATGTGGGACCCCTTCAACTAAGCCAATGCATCCTTTATTCCCCTAACTTCATTCTTATTTTTCACTTGAAAATGGCTTGTAACATGTTGTAGGTCCAACAACCGTTGGATATAGACAAAGTAATGTTAATCTTCAACTGAGCCTCTTGCTCACCCAATATGTTGCCTAGTTTGGTGACTAATGGTTCGTAACCTATAATAGTAGTAACCTGAATGCTCTCCTCACAGTCATAATCATAGGACAACACCTCAACTGTTGAAATTACATTCCCCATTCCAAAGGCAAAATATAGTCATATACTATTCCGCCATTATACCTCCTATTAGGAATATTACAAACTCAAGTTTATGAAAATTCAAAGTTTAATTAAGACACTTCACTTCCAAATGGATAATAGTACATATTCCACTTTTCATTTTCCACACTATAAAATTTATTATTCCTAATAGAATCAATCAGTAATCATGATTGATTCTTAAGTTGCTTTAACTACTTTTATATTGGATCTTATATATTTAAATATTAATTGGTGTATTGATTGCCTTCCCTCCCTTATTGCATATCTTCATGATAGCATAATTCGAATTGCATATCAACATATTTAGCATCCCAAATCACAAATTCACTCAGAATAAAAATTTTATTCAACTTCTACTTCATGAATTATAAAAGGAACATAATATGTTCTTAAATAATTTAATTAATATTTACCGATCACATAAAGAGTGTTGATTGTTACAAAAATCTAAGCGCAAAAGTCAACATAGACAAAATGTTCCCAATTAACATAGAAAAAATCCCCATTAGCATTAGGGACTAATGAGGTTTATCATTTCTGTGACCACAAACCAATTAGAAAAACTTTGGTTGGGTAGTCACTTTTATTAACCTTTCTCTACTAATTGCATTTTATTTTTCTATAAAGAAAATTACAATGTGCTATTTATTAATTAGACAAGGCTTATCCCTTTTATATCAATGTTTTTTAGGCGGTATTGCTTTTGTTGATTTTGAAACCTCCACAATTGGGCACACTACACTTGATGAGTTCAAAACTAAAGAAAAATTTTCTTCTCACTCAACAATGGAAATAGTCAATTAAACTATTAAAATATATGTACTAAAGCTAACATAGATAACACCAACATCTGGAATATGAGCGATAAATAAAATAAAAAACAAATAAAAATAATTTGACAAAAGTACTAAATGACATTTATGCCTAGAATAAACAAAATTGAAAATAGATGGTTTATATAATAGTAACGAATTGTAAGCGAAATTGGCAATCAAATTTAGGTTCAAAATGCCCATATCGCAGCAATATATACATATGCAACCATAGATTTATGTATATACGTATCTCAAAAGGAGAAAAAGAGGAGCCATAGAGGAGAATAAGCTGACACAGGAGACGAAAAGTTGACATGGAATAGAGGAGGAGGAGGTGGCTGTTAGAGTAAGAGAGATACAGACAAATAGAAGGAGATCAAATAGAGAGAGTGTTCTGTAGGGTAAGATGTCTTGCGATTTCACTTAATCCTTGAAACTGTGGAAAGGCTGCGCAATCTTTATCTTGTTATCTAGAAACTACAAAATGGTACGCTACTTAGAAATCGTAGAGTGGTAACACGATTTCATTAACAATATAAATATGAAGGCAAAAAGTTTTCGTTAAACTACATTTGGCAGCAATTATTATAAGGTGCTACTATACGTTACTTTATTTGTTCTTCTACAATCCAGTTAATTCATGAATTCTATATTTTCTTCAAATAATCCAATAATTTCTCCACGCAACTTGTAAATTACACTTAAAGTTTCAAAAATACCCCTTCTCCTTTTAAAACCCTTAAAATTAAAAACCTGTTGTTGAAATGAAGTAACATTTTTACTAGATACATATCAAAATTTTGCATTTGTTTCGATAAGAGGCTGTTGAAATGTTATATGATCATTGAAAAAATATTAAAACAGCAAAAATCTGTTGAAATGTTTTAATTTTTTTCAATAACCAATTGCTGAAATGATTCATTTATTTTGGTGTGGAAGTGTTGAAAGTTTATGTGGTTGATTGTTAATTTTTTTCAATTAAAATTATTTGATTTTTTTAATAAGAATTTGTTGAAAATATGAAAGATAAGGAGGTCATTTTACATTGGGTATTTTTGTCATAACATGGAAAAATTTAGCCAAGCTGCGATAAGAAAAATCAAGCTACACATGGCGACACCCTTGTTATATTAGTTGGCAGTTAAAAAAAAAAAAAAATTTACTGAGTGGCTGTCACGTGACCAATTATTTGGCATCCCTTGTTGGTTTCCCGCCACATAGGTGGCTATTCCGTGCTCCCACGTGCCATATAATTATACATGATTCTCTTTCTTCTGTTTTTTCGTTCATTCATTCGATTTCGATTGGGGTTGGGCTCCGGACACAAGAGAGCTAAGGGACAATAGAATGGCTACCTCCAAAACCCTACCGGACTTCTTTCAACCTGCAAAGCGGTTAAAAGCCGATTCTTCTTCTTCCTCGTCAAAAGCCCCAGTCACAGTTACCAAGCTTGTGAACGCCAATGCTTCATCATCTTCTACTCTCTGCAAATCGTCTGATCCCAACATCCGCACCTCCACTAATTCCTCCAACTCATCCGCTGGTCTAACTGCAGACCAGAAATTAAGAATTGAATTCAACAAATGGCAGGCAGAATCCAGAAGAAACAATAGAATTTGTTTGGATATAGTCTCCAAGTCTACTTCAGGTTTGGTTCCCCATTTATTTATTTATTTATTTTTCCTAGTTAAATTGGTCGATCATTGGCCACTTAACAAAACCTGGTCATATGTTTTGTATCGAAAGAGGAAGAGGGGTTGAGTTTTGTGTCACTGGAACAACTGTTGGTGGAGGAGACGTGGTTGGAAGCCCTTCCTGAGGAGTTCCAGAAGCCCTACGCCAGGGAGTTGTGTAAGTTCCTGCAAAGTGAAATTAGTGGCGCTGGTGATGGCAGCGTCCGAATCTATCCTCCTCTGCACTTGATCTTCAATGCCTTTAACACTACCCCATTTCACAGGGTTAAAGTTGTCATCATCGGTCAGGTGCTCTACCCTTTTGGATCAATGCACTGTCTTATTTTGTTGTGTTCTTTCTGTGCGACCGAGAAAAAAATACATGTAAATTTATGGGGAAAAAGGACCAACTCATGCACCCAACTAGCCAAGCCATATCCTTTTTGTACCAGCACGTGTTTGTTTACTTGGACGTGAGATAATGATAAATCTAAAAGGGGAAATTCTAAGCAAACGTAGCAACATGCTCATTATTATAACTAGAAGTTTGGCACATGCAATGTGTGTGCAAGTTAAATTTGTGGGTAAGTGGTCAGCAAATAGTAATTTTACAGAAGTGCCGCAAAATCATTACGTAGTTAAATATTTTGGTTGTAAAAATAATGAATTTTATCAAACATTTTTGTAAGTAAAAACTTAGCTTCATTTTGAGGGAGACACGACTTGATGCGTTAGTACTAGCGACCCTTGCCAACGAGACTCCTCGATTAAAATAAAATATATATGTATTTTTGTACCTTCTCTCCTTCTCTATCGGGTAACATAATATTGAGAAGTAACCCTTTTGTCTTTCTTAATGCAATTATTTGATATCATCGTTAAGTTCAATTCAATGGTTTATTAGAATGTGAAGTGACGCAAAGACAGTGCGGGATTTTGAGAGGAAAGTTTGTAAAAGATTTTAGTCATTCGTTGAATAATAAAACTCAATCTCAACATTTGGATTTTCGTAAGAGGGATATTTTTGAAATGTGTTGTGTTTTATTATATAGATATAGATATAGTCATGCTTATTAATTTAAATTTAAAATTAGAATTTAGAAAAAAACCACTCCGCAAAGACTAATTTTATTCAAATATTTGTAAAACTAGAAAAAATAGAATGATTTTATAAAATAACTCAAATAAAAATATTACTAATATTAATTATATGTGCTTTATTAAATAAAATAAATATAGTCAATATGACTAATTTAAATTTAAAAATTATAATTTAAAAGAATAACTACTATTGAGTCTAATTAATATTCAATATTTTTTTTCTACTTTTAAATGTTAAAAATATTAAGAGTTGTTGTCATAAGAAAAATAACCTAATTATTATTTACACTTTTTCAATTTTTGTTTCTTAATTCAATTCCATTTCTTATTTATATTTTTAGTTTAATTACTAATATAATTGAAATATATACGTTTAATAACAATATTAAATTTTTAAGCAAGTGGGTCTGTTTTTGAACCCATGAGAAGGTGGGGTCCCTTTTTAGAACCCAAGAAAGTGGGTTCTTTTTTAAGAACCCTATGAGTTTTTTACATTTATTAAAATTATATGTCACAATTCTAGTATCTTTATAGGTGAAAAAAAGTTGAAGTTGTAGGGTTTTGGTGATTTGGGACAAAGGAACAAAAGTTTTGAGGGGAAGTTTTGGTTTATAAAAGATGTCGGTCATTTGTTGAAGAATAAAATTCAATCTTAGCTGTTGAATCTTAATTTGTGAAAGAGACATTTTCACAAATCGTCTTGTTATAATACATAGATAAATTTTTTTTTTTTTTTTTTAAATTATTGCTGTAGTTATCTCCAACTAGTTTTGGCATAAGGCTTTGCTGAATTGAGTTTTTGTTGAGTTGAGAATCATCGCTTGTAGCTAGATGTTAACTAATGCAAGTCTTTCTACCCATGTTCTGATGAGAACTCAAAAGATTTCTTGCCACTCTCTAAATTGAAACACGACTATTTTCTTCTGGTATGGTTCCTTTATTTATGATTTTTTTAATTTCCCTATTATTTGTATCTTGTATGTTCATGTTTTGCTAATAATGTTTAGTTTGCATAATATTTCTTGATGTTATCCAATTATCATAATTTCTGCTTATTCCTTGGTTTAGTTTGCATAATATTTCTTGATGTTATCCAATTATCATAATTTCTGCTTATTCCTTGGTTTAGTTTGCATAAT
>QLOD02000001.1:24572564-24585458 GCA_003260245.2 Sideroxylon spinosum | reverse complement strand
ATTTCTTGATGTTATCTAGTTATCATAATTTCTGCTTATTCCTTGGATATAGTTTTGGTGCGATATTTCAAAACACTGTTTTGGCATGATCTTTTGTGCTCCTGATTTTCAAAATGCATGAAGTTATTTGTTCATATGAATGTATCTTGATCGATTTGATTGCTTCTGCATAACCCTTTAATTATTTATTGATTGTATTGATGACGATACTGAGGCATCTCATAGGCATGAGGGGGTGGGGTTGGACATGCAATTGTGAATCCCATGTTGATGGAATGAAAATTTAGTATGGCATCTGGCTTTATCCTGTTCGTGATTGTTGAAAAGTTGAACTGTGGTTTAATATTTTGCATTGGTAGGATCCATACCATGGAGCTGGTCAAGCAATGGGCCTTTCTTTCTCTGTGCCAGAAGGCATAAAGGTCCCTTCAAGTTTGATAAACATATATAGGGAGCTTCAGCAAGATTTATCCTTTTCAATCCCATCGCATGGGAATTTGGAAAAATGGGCTGTCCAGGTAACAGTTGCAGCTAGTAATTTAGAAGTGCATGTATTATTTCATAATTAATGCTGCCCTTCCATTTCTCGTTCGTCTTGCTTGCATTTTTAGGGTCAAACTACTGTTCATGTCTCCTACTGTTAATATTCCTTTCCCTTATATTATCCACTCTTTCCATCACGTGAAAATAGATTTTGAAGTTTAGATGTAATAATCAGCAATTGTGTGTGTGTATATATTTATTTTCTAAAAATCAAACAGACAAATTTGCATAAATGAACACCATGTCAAGTTCTTGATTGTCACATAACATCTTGATAAGGTCTTCCACTAGAAATTTAAGGTCTTGCAGTAGTCTCTTTAACCACATTCTTTCACAAATTCTATGTGCCATGGCTTTAAACTCAGCTTTTGCATTGCTCCGAGCTATAATTGATTGCTTTTTGCTCTGCCAAGTGACTAGGTTCCCAAATACGTAGGTGCAATACCCCAAGAATGATCTCAGATTTGCTCTGAGTCTACCCAATCGGCATCTATAAATATCTCAATGTTCCTTTCTTGAATCTTTTTGAACTAAAGACCTTCTCCGGGGGCATTTTTTAGATATCTGAGGATGCGATAGACATTGTTCATATGCTTCTTAATCAGTTTGTTCGTGAATTGACTAGCAACATTGACTAAAAAATTGATGTCTGGACTTGTATATGAGAGATAGATCAAGTTTCCCAACAAGTCTCTGATACTTTCCTGTGTCCACAAGAATGCTTTCATCCTCTGATCACGACTTAGCTGTGCTGTCCATGGGAGTATTGGCTGGTTTACAACTGAGCATCCCCGTTTTCTTGAGTATATCAAAAACGTACTTTCATTGAGAGACTAAAATACCTATTTGACCCTGTTATCTTCGTCCCAAAAAAGTATTTGAGGTTTCCCAAGTCTTCCAATTCAAACTCTTGAGCAAGAGATTTTTAAAGCTCGCCAATTTCCTTCTCATGATCCCCGGTTAGTGTAATGTCATCCACATATACTATGATGATTGCAATTCTCCCTTTTGAGAAGTGCTTGTAAAATAGTGTGTGATCAGACTGGCCCTGTGAGTAGCCAAATCTCTTTATAGTCTTGGTGAACCGCTCAAACCAAGCACGGGGAGATTGTTTAAGACCATAAAGAGATTGTCTTAGCTTGCATACTTTGTGGATGCTTTCCTTAGTCTCAAGGCCTGAGGGAATATCCGTGTATGCATCTTCATCTAGGTCTCCATTGAGGAACGCATGCTTGACATCCAGTTGATAGAAAGGCCAATCTAAATTGACAGCTAGTTACAACAAAACGTGTATGGTGTTTAACTTTGCAAATGGTTCAAAGGTTTCCTGGTAATCAATTCCATAGAATTGTGTGTAACCTTTAGTAGCCAATCGAGCTTTGTACCTATCAACATTCTCATCAACTTTGCATTTAACACTGAAAATCCATTTGCATCCAATTGGATTCTTTCCTTTGGGTAAATCAACCTGCTCCAAAGTTCCATTTTTTCCAAGTGCTTGAATCTTGTCATCGATTGTTGTTTTCCATTTAGAATCATGAAGAGCCTCTTGGATTTGTTTGGAGTTTGAATTTTTGCAAAACTAGTAGCAGATGCTCGATATCCAGGTGATAAGTTCTTGAAAGAAATATAATTATAAATAGTATGATTTGTGCAAGATCTTACTCTTTTCCTTTGAGCAATCAACAAGTCTAATTCATTAGGGTTAGAACTGGTGTTACTTGAAGGTGTTTCTTGCTGAACTGAATTCGGTTTAGTTTCATGGGTTGTGCTTCGGTGCATTTGTTCCTCTATATTTGCAGGAGTGTGCTTCCTCCTTGAGTAGACAATGAGCTCATTGTTTTTAACAGTCTGAGGTTTTGGAGAATTAGGTTGATGAGAAAAACTTGGCTCGGACTCTAAAATTTTGAGGAGTTGAACTCGGGTTTGAATGAGTAGTAGGCTCAGGTTCTTGAGGTTTCAACATGATTTTTGGTTCCCAAAACTGGTATTCCTGAATAATCTGACGCTCCCCCTAAATATCGGTTTTGGAGTAATAAGGTAGGTTTTCAACAAGGGTAACGTCCATAGAATTGTAGAATTTATTTGTAATAGGATAATAACACTTATACCATTTTTGCTGTGGAGAGTAATTTAGGAAAAACACATTTAATAGCCTTGAGATCTAGTTTAGCTCGATGTTGTTGAGGTATGTGAACAAATGCTAAGCACCCAAAAACTTTGACAAGGATATATGAGATAAGCCGAGATTTTGGTTATGATTTCAAGAAAACTTGGCATGGTGTTTGGAATTCTAAGACTTAGGAAGGCATCCTATTGATGAGATAGACTACAGTCAACATAGCTTTTCCCCGAAAACTTTTTGGAACATGTGATGAGAACGTGAGAGCCCATGCAATTTTTAGCAAATGTCTATTTTCCTCTCTGTGATCTCTTTTTGTTAAGGTGTGTCAATGCAGGAACTTTGGTGAACTATCCCTCCCTTAATAAAAGTTCCCCAAGAACAGAATTAAAATAACCTCTAGCATTATCAGTTCTTAGGATTTGTATGTTGGCATTGAATTGAGTTTGAATCATGTTTTTGAAGTTTTTGAAGATTTGACCCGCTATAGATTCTTCTTTCATCAAGAATATCCGAGAAAGTCTAGTATGATCATCAACAAATGCCACAAACCATCTAGCACCTATCATATTTTTTTATTCGAGATCGACCCCAAATATCATTGTGAATCATAGAAAAAGGATGGGAGGCTTTGTATTGTTGAATAGGATAAGAGTTGCAAACATGCTTGGACAATTAACAAATTTCACATTGAAGATAATTTGGATTTTTATTGAATAATAATGGAAATGGTTTTTTAGATAAGGAAAACTAGGATTTCCTAGATGATTGTTCCATAACATGATTTCACTATCTTTTTTTGTTCTGAGAATAGAGAGATTGTTTTTCACCGTTTCTTGAAATTGTCTTTCAAGATGGTTAGCCCTTTGAAAATATCGTCCTTCACGCATTTCAGCACTGCCAATCGTTCGTCCTGAATTCGAGTCCTAAAAACACAATGGTAGGCAAATAATTTAGCAACACACTCTTGTTCTTGAGTAAGTCTACCAATGAATAGCATGTTACACTCCAAGTTTGGAACCAAAAGAACCATTTCAAGTTTTAGGTTGTTAGAATTGATCACAGAACCAAAACCAGACACTTTTGAAAGAGAATCATCAGCTATGTGAACAGTATGATTCTTGGGACAAGGTGTAAGATTCTGTATGGTTGTGTCATCTCCAATCATATGGTCAGAAGATCCTGAATCAATGATCAAGGAACTCATTTTTTTTTATTGTTTTTAGTTTGTAAGGTAGTTAGAAAATTAGCTTTTTGAACCACCGATCCAGTTCCAATGATAGAATTTGAAGTGTTTGACAACTGCTACATAACTAACTTTTGAAGTACCTCCATTTGTTCTTTACTGAAGAGACATGTTATAGGTGAGGTAGGTTTGTCATCAGAAATGACAATGGCCATGGCTTTCTTTATCAGTTTGAGGATGATATGGCTTTTAATCGGTAGGTTTCCCATGAAATTTCTAGTATGTTTCCTTGCAATGGCCAGCTTTCCGGCAATGGTCACACTAAGGTCTTCCTTTCTTCAGTTGATTGCTTGTTGTGTTAAGAGGACCACAGGTAGCTAAAACTGATACTTCTATGTGGATTGATTTGAGCCTATCATGAATTACTTTCTGCTCTCTTCTCTATGTACTTTTGAAGCAACTTCCCGAATATTGGGCAAAGGTTTTATTGCCAATATTTGTCCACAGACCTCATCTAAATTTTTGTTCAGCCCTAATAGGGATTTGTACATTCCCCCCCCTTTTTTTTACAACGATCTTCTTATACTTGGTAGCATTTGTTAGACAGTCCCATTTGGTGGTCTCATACATGTCCAATTGTTGCCAATGTGGAGTCAACTGGCTGAAATATTGAGGGATAGATAGATCTCCTTGACGGAGATTATCAAGAATCCCTTTTATTTGGTATGTTCTGCTGTATCTTCTTTGTCCAAATAGGTTTCTCTTGTAGCATCCCAAATTTCTTGTGCTGTTTTAAAGAGAATGAAATCCTCTCTAATCTGATTGGTCATTGAATTGATTAACCATCTTCCTTCCCTGGTTGAGGGGTTGCTTCGGTGAGGTATTCATCCTTACTCCTGCCATATACAAACATCATTACGGAATGGGACCATTGCAAATAGTTCTGCCCCTTAAGTTTGTGCCTGGTGATGAGAGGTGTTGTACTGTCAGGTCCCACATTGCTGTTTGAGATTGACATATTTTGGGAAGAGGAGATATTAGAGATTGAGGAGTCTTTTGAGACGAAATTTGTTTTGTTGTCTCACTAAAGCATTGACGACGATGGCGTCGTCCTGTGGGAGGACTTCAACTATTGGGTTCATAGGCTATCAACTGACGATAATTGAAGACTCAAGGAAGTCGACTACCCGGGTTGCCGACGGAGTGATGATGACCGAGGGACTGGAATTGTCGACAACTGCAATGAATGCGGCGATTGGCGAATGTCACGCTAGAGATGGCGTCGTAGGAGGTGGAGTAGATTAATGGCGCCGGAGATGATCGATTACAAACAATCGATGGTCGATCAGCTCTTGTGCTCGACGATTGATCGACTACATGAGTGTGCGACCACGTTTGACTCTGGACGAACGATCTATTCTGGCAATCGATGACCGAACAATCGATTTTGGCAATCGACGATTGATTCTAGCATTTGGTGAACAAACGATCGATTTAAGCAATTGGTGAATGAACGATCAATTCTGGAAATCGACGAACGATTGACTATGAACAATTGACACTGAAAGTAATCGATGGGGTAAAACGATTGAGGCTACAATCAGCCAAACAATGATGGATCAATGGAAAAACCAATCGAACAGCAATGGATCAGCAAGTGAAGATTGAGAGAAAAGTATTTTATTTTGTCTTGTAAGTCTAAATACACACATATATATACCAAGAATGAAGGGATTTTACCCCTCAGAAAAAAGGAAACCAAGTCATAACACGTAATTTATGCCTGTAAGTTGCTTTCCCCCACCCCCCCCAAACTAAAAGAAAAAATTTGTTCTTTGTCTCCATGGCTTATTTTTTTTTCTCTTGGTTACTTCTCTTTTTTGTTTAATTTTTTCTTGATTCCACATCAAATTTATGCATGGTCTGTGGCAAAAGTCTGTGCTCATCCTACAATATTAAACAAATAATATGATAAAAGATGAAAGTTCTCACTATTGCGTTGAGTGGACTATGAGACTGGCTAAGTTTTGCATTTTAATTCTTGTTTCCCTCCTTCAATCTCCCAATATTCATGTTCCCCTATATCAAAATGTCAATGCATATATAATAATTAATTGGGTAAATTACAAGTAGCACCCTTGTACTTTGCCACCAGTACTTTAAATTGTCCCACTTTGCTACTTATACTTTTATCATTAAAAAAAAATTTAACAAAAAATGCCACACGTCCGTCGTGTTCGATGGGCACGTGATGTTTCCATCAATATGTTTGACAAAAGGGGACAAAGTGGGACAATTTAAATGTGTAAGGGGCAAAGTGTATTATTTAAAATATAGGTGCTAAACTGAAATTGGGGTGTAGGATAGGGGGCTAAGTGTAATTTACCATAGTTAATATATGATTCTTGTAAATGCACCATGCCAATTTTTCCTACCAGTATTCGGTATTGACAACAAGTAGTGAAGTTTGAAAGCAACATATGTTACTGATTTGCTATATATCTTTTGTGGGTGTGAAATTGAGATATACATGCTTGATAGAATATATCATTTTATAGGAGTCGTCTAAAAATTGTACAATATAACACTCTACTGCTGGCATGGATTGTGCTAGTGAGAAAACAGAACACTCAATGAAATAGTGTTTTAGATCTATGGTTGGATTGGTTGCGAGACTATGAATGCCGCAACGAAGAATGGCAAGGTTGACGCCCATATTAGGCTCGTAAACTAGGAAAAACAAAAAACTGAGTGACAAAAACAAAGAGTAGGACTGTAGGTGCATGATGATGAGGCATGTGGAACCATCTGGTTTGCCATCTAATAAGTTGTATTATAGAGGCATATGGATTCTTGTCAAGAAGCCTTTATGTTCTCATGAAAATTAGCCACAGTTGTTTCCCCAAATTTTCTGAATAGGTAAATGTTTATTCACAAAAATGATGCCAGTAGGGACATCAGCACTATTCACCGACTGCGTACAAATAATTAATTACAACCCCTGGGAAAGGAAAAATACGATTCACAAAAGATGCCGGTAGGACATCACTGTACACAGAATACATGCAAAGAACAGACTGCAATCTCTCACCAAAAATGAAAGCATGAAGCAAAGTAGATTTTAATCCATGTTGGAAAGCCAACTTCCTCTAAAATTCTCTGGGTTCCATTTCCTCCAGCAGCACATCGCACAGGGGCACTATCTTCCAAGACTTCTTTGCGTTTCGAGCTCTAAATCTACTAGACCAACTGTGGACAAGGAAGACAGTGAAGATGTCATAACCTAATGAATCCCAAAGATAATAATTATATCTACAATTGCAATGCTGTGACAATGCTTGAGCAAATGATCAATCAATTGTTCAGCACTTCAACAAGCGTTCTCCTAATCATTTGAACACCAGGAATATTTCATATATGGGTTTCCTAGGAATTTGACCATAGATTGTCTCTTGCAGCCTTCTTCTGGTATAGCTGAGTCCAATTAGAACTCAATATTCTTCTTTGCTAGGAGTTTTTGTTCTACAAGTCTCTTTATGTTTTTGGAGTTTTTTTTTTTTTTTTTTAAAACTCTTAATCCAATCATGATGGGCTGAAATACCAGTGGGTTTCTTTAGATGCTTGATTATTGTTTCATTGGTATATTGATAAATTGCATTTTGGAAGTTTTTATTTTCTAGTTTGTTTTTGAGAACATTGCAATGTATATCCAAGAAAAATGTAGTCAATTTTTGATGTGAGAAACTGTGTGGTTGATAAGCCTTTTTTCTTTTTCTTTGGATATGTGGCAATTCTTGTAATGAAAATTGATTTATTATAGCCATTAGCATTTTGAGTCTATGTATTGAAGTTCTTTTCGAACTAATATTTTCTATTTTTTATATTGCAAAAAGCCTTATAAATTTTAGGAATGTAATTTGAGCCTTTTTTTTCCCCTTTTTTCATGGGGGAGGGGGCATAGGAAAAGCCTATAAGTAGTCCCTATTGTATTAGCGTCTCTCCGTGATGAATAATATAAGTAGTCCCTGTTGTCCCTATCTGTCTGTTCATCTGTTATGTCTATCCTTTCTATCGTCTCTTATTTCCACCTCTTCTTTGTTTCTCACCTTATATCTGCTCATATCTCCATCTTCTTCTGTGAATGAAACGTAATGTACCCTTCCCTCATCTTTTTCTATGATCCTTCTCTTTCAATCTTTATCTTATTCGATCACTTTCTAAAACAAAAATTAGCATACCATACAAGTATTAGTGCATAGAAATTCTTGGACAGCATAATGAAGACCACCTGATCTTTCACTCCATATTATAGGTCCATGATGGCCATTAATCTGGATGATGTTGCATGCAGCACTTTATCTCTAAACTATGACTTCTACAGTAAGTAATGGATTGATTTTTTTTTCTTTTTTTAAACATCAGGGAAACCTTTCTGAGGACATATTTGGTTGTTTCCTTCGCTAGTTGCTATGTATTTTAACAGACGACTCTGTGTATTATCAATTTATTTTTTCACATCAGAGTTCTTGCAGTTTCATCCAAATTGTTGTCCTGTGGTGGTACTTTTTCCCCCACCTTTCTCTATTTATATATGTATTACATGATAATAATAATCTGCATTGCAGGGTGTTCTATTGCTCAATGCTGTTCTTACTGGTAAGATTCTTCATTCACTAAAGTTTCCATATATTGCACGGTTATTGTAAACTTTCAGGAATCGAATCAAATGAATTGATTTCATTATGTGTGTCATAGTTTATATTTATATACGTAGATACCTATACAAATTAGAAAGATAATCTAAACTAAGAAAGTATCAATCAAAATATCTACCTATCATATACATGTCCTATCATATTTCTGACGCTCTCTCTCAAGCTGGAATATATATATCATACGTTCGAAGCTTGTTACAAATATATTTAACTCGAGACCCGCCAAGGGTTTTAGTGAACAAATCAACTAGTTGGTTTTCAGGTCGAGTATGACCAGTTTTGATATTGTTCTGTAGAATTTTCTCCTTGACTAAATGACAGTCTACTTCAATGCGTTTAATCCTTTCATGGAATGTTAGATTAGAGGCGATATGAATTACAGCTTGGTTGTCACATAAAATTCCATTGGTTGTGGATGAAGAACTCCCAATTTTTTCATCAAATTTTGTACCTAGATTAGCTCACATGAGGTGAGAGCCATGGTCCTATTTTCTGATTCTGCATGATCTTGCTACCATTTTCTACTTCTTGCTCTTCTATGACGTAAGATTTCCTTTAACAAAAATGCAATATCCAGTGGTAGAGCGTCTATTTGATTGTGATTTTGACCAATCTGCATTTGTGTTTCTCTGTACTAAATTATGTGCATTATTTTGATACAAGACTTTTCTAGGTGCTCTTTTTAAATATCTTAGGATTCGAATAACTGCATTTCAATAATTGGTATGAGGTGACTTAAGGAATTGACTAATAACGCTCACAACAATTGAGATATTTGACCTCGTCATAGTTAAGTAGTTTGGCTTCCCAACTAACCTTCTGTATTGACTAAGGTTGTCTCATAGATCTCTGTCATCCATAATGAGCTTTGCATTAGGACCCATTGTAGTATTTATGGGTTTAGAGTCCATCATGCCTGTTTGAGTCAATAAGTCCAAAACATACTTCCTCTGTGGGAGAGAAATCCCTTTCCATGATCAGTCTAGAAAATATTTCAATGGTCCCAAAATCCATAGTACTAAATTTAGTTTGCAAAAAAGACTTTAGGTTAGTAATATCCTGAGTATCATCTCCTGTGATGATAATGTCATCTACATAGAACAAAAGCCATATCCTTCCACGAGTTAAGTGACGGTAGAACACAGAATGATCCACAGCACATCGAGTAAGACCAAATTCTGTAGCCATTATGCTAAATCTTCCAAACCATGCCCTGAGGTTTGGTTCAAACCATATATAGACTTCTTAAGCTTGCATACAAATTCAGACTCTTCTTGAGCAACGAACCTAGGAGATTGCTCCATATAAACCTAGTCCTCTAAATCACCATGCAAAAAGGCTTTCTTTACATCAAGTTGATAGAGAGGCCATTGATAGACAACAACCAAAGAGATAGAAAGCTGAACAAATGTAATTTTAGCCACTAGGGAAAAAAATTTAAGAGTAATCCAGTCCATACACTTGTGTGTAAATTTTAGCAACCAGGCGGGCTTTTAATTAATTAACAAAACCATCAAGGTGAACCTTCATTGTTTATACCCATCGACAACCAACAGCTGACTTTGCGGAGGGGAGAGATACTAAGTCTCAAGTAGAATTTTCATTCAGAGTACACATCTCTTTTATGGTAGTACATCACCTAAAATGAGAAAGAGTTTCATGCACAGAGTTAGAAATAGATATAGAAGATAAAGAGGAAACAAATGCATGGTATTAGGGTGATAAGGCATAATAATAAACAAAGTTTTATATTGGATGAGAAGTATATGTGCGTTTACCTTTTTGGAGAGTTATTGGAGGAGCTAAATCATCAAGTTTTGTAGACGTAAGAGAAGAAGCCAAAGTGACAAAAGGTTCTAGAGGAGCATATACCTGCCGTAGTTGGTAAACATGCAGATCAGGGCAAGAGAGATGTACAGAAGGAGATTGTTGCATGAAAAGGAAGGTAGACTAACAGTTATAAGTGGAACTGCTAAAGGGAAGTATTTATCAAAAGTAGACGTAGATGGAGAAGGAGAGAAGAACGGGTTAGACTCAAAGAATATGACATCAACACAGATAGAATGGGTTAGACTCAAAGAATGTGACATCAACAGTGCTAAAGTATCTATCGATAGAAGGACCATAATACTGATAACCTTTTTTAAACAAAAATATCTTAGAAAGATGCATTTATGAGCATGAGAAGCAAGTTTATCAACCTTACTATCAAGTTGATGAAAAACATGATGCAGCCAAATATATGGGGAGAGACAGAAAAGAGAGGCTTGTTAGGAAACATAATGAAATGATGGGACTTGTCTTGTAAAACTGAGGAAGGCATCCAATTAATCAAGTGACAAGCAGTGAGTATTGCATACCCCAGTAAACTTTAGGAACATGTAGTTGGAACAATAAACATCGTGCAGTTTCAATGAGGTGTAAATTCTCTCTAGCAACCTCCCTTTTGTTGTGGAGTGCGAGGATAAGAGGATTGGTGAATCATTCCCAGAATGGCCATGAAATCAGTGAAAGGTTTCAAAAAATACTCCTTAGCATTATCACTATGAAGAATTTTAATAAAGACACCAAATTGAGTTTGAATTTCAGTACAAAAAGATTTAAAGATAGAAAATAATTTAGAATGATTTTCATTAAATATAACCAAGTAGTCCTTGAAAAATCATTCACAAAAGTTACAAAGGACTGAAATCCTAATTTAGAGATGACACGACTGGCTACCCAAACATCTGAATGAGCCAATTGAAACGAGTGTAAAACCTTATTATTTATTGTAGGAGGAAAGGAAGAACGGTGATGCTTTCCTAACTGACATGACTCACAATCTAAAGGTTTTAAATGACACAAACTAGGAACCATTATTTTCAATTGGGCAAGAGAAGGATGGCCAAGATGATAGTGGATATCAAGGGGGGAAGGAATTGCTAAGCATGCAGTAGAGGTTGGTGCAGATGGTACATCCAAGTAGTAGACTCCATTAGCTTCATGTTCTCTACCAATTTTCCCCTTTATCTTCATATCCTGAATGATAACAAAATAAGGGAAAGAGGTTACTGAACAGTCTAATTGTTGAGTTAGTTTACTTATAGATAGGAGATTAAAGGAGAAAAATGGTACATATAAGACAAAATAAAGATAAAGTAGGAAAATGACGGATTATACCAATTCCCCCCATGGGTTGCTAGAAGATGAACGCTGAAGAGTGTAAAACAATCTATGTGCTCCAGGCACATGATCTAAAGTACTAGAGTTACGAATCCAGGATGCAGGATGGGATGTAGAAAGACAAGTGATATGATTACCTCTATGTGCAAGAGAAGGAGTATGAAGAGATGCCTTATGAATTGCCTGATACTAGAGGAACTTAGAATACTCTTTGCTGGAAATAGTTATAGGCAATCTAGTCTCGCTACAATCAGGTCCATCATTGGAGATAGCTGGCTCAGGAATTCGTGCTTGAGCCATATGAGTCGCTGAATTGACGATGGCTGAGTTGATGTCTATTGTTGAGTTCACCAAGTGATGGGGATTATGATAATCGTTTTCAATTCAAATATTCTAGACGGGGAAGAAATTTGAATTGGATAGATTAATTTTGGAGAGATGATTTATTTTTGGAGAGGATGATTTATTTATTTATTTCCTTAAATTTCGAGATTTCACTTTTAATTATGGTTTGATTTGATCATTTTATTTTTGGACATTACTTCATTAGGTCTTTAGTCCTAGGCTATATAAAGGGGTGGAGATTGTAAAGAAGGGCAGCTTCTGATGAAATTGAGATAATAGAGTTTTATTTTCCTTAGATTATTTCTTCACTGTTCTTGTGTTTTGTTCCGTTGTGCTACGTCAAAGTGGTATCAGAGCAAAAGAATCCTACAAACACCAACGCAGCAGTGAAATCGTCACCACACAGCAGCAGCAGCCGCCGCCACCGCCACCGCCCCCTACGCGTCATCAAGCTTTTTGAGCCGCCGCAGCGCCCCTATGCATCATCAAGTTTTTTTGAGTACGTTTTCACGCAATCCTAGCAATATTTACCTCCGGCGAACCCCACCAGCGGCATCACCAGCCTTCGGCGAACTTCCGGCGACCAGCCGGTGACTTTTCCGGCAAACCTCCGATGATCGCAGAACAGTGTGTGCTTCGCAAGGGTATGTGTTCTCTACTCGAAACTGTGATTACATATTCTGTTTGGCTAGGAAAGATATTAAATTTGCGTTTCAGGCTCTTTTTCATCTACATTATTACATTTCTTTCTTTTTTGTGAGATTACAATTATCAGAGAGCCACCAGTTCCCACTTCCCATAATCCCACCATAAATTTG
>QLOD02000001.1:24557726-24572464 GCA_003260245.2 Sideroxylon spinosum | reverse complement strand
TACCTGTTACCACAAGAATTTGTCCTATACTCTGACCATCAAGCTTTGAAATACCTTCACTCCCAAAAGAAATTGAGTAATAAGCATGCTTCATGGGTAGAGTTTCTCCAAGAATACACATTTGTTCTCAATTACCCCGCAGGTATAGAGAATAAGGTCGCTGATGCTTTAAGTAGTGTCACTCTCACCTTACAGTCTATGAGTGTTAGTGTCATCGGGTTTGATAGGCTCAAGGATGAATATCTAAATTGCCCTGATTTTGGCCTCATTTTTCAAGAAATCCTGGCTGATAATCGTCGCGAGCTTGTTGATTTCATAATTCGAGATGGTTTTTTGTTTCGTGAGTCTAAGTTGTGCATTCCTTGTACCTCTATTAGGAACTTTTTGGTTTGGGAGTTACATGTTGGTGGGTTAGCTGGTCATTTTGGTAGGGATAAGACTATCGCCTTAGTTGAGGATAGGTTTTACTGACCCTCCTTAAAGAAAGATGTGGCCAGAATTGTTTCTTAGTGTCGCACATGTCAAACAGCTAAGGCTAAGAAGCAGAACTCTGGATTATATACACCCTTACCTATCCCACATTTACCTTGTCAGGATGTTAGCATGGATTTTGTGCTTGGCTTACCTAGGACTACTAGAGGGCATGATTCCATTCTTGTGGTGGTGGATCGATTTTCTAAGATGGCCCATTTCATACCTTGCACCAAAACAGCTGATGCTTTTCATGTGGCAAAATTGTTTTTTAGCGAGGTGGTTAATTTGCATGGTTTACCTATTTCCATCGTATCAGATAGGGATGTTAAGTTTGTGAGTTACTTTTGGAAGACTCTATGGAAACTATTTGGTACCCATTTGAAATTTTCATCTGCTTTCCATCCACAAACCGATGGGCAAACTGAAGTGGTGAATCGGAGTCTAGGTGACATGCTTAGGTGTCTAGTTGGGGACTGTCAGGGAACTTGGGATTTGTTACTCCCTACCGCTGAATTTGCCTATAGTAGCTCTATCAATCATTCCACTGGCAAGAGTCCTTTTAAGTGTGTTTATGGTTTTAACCCTCGCTAGCCTATTGACCTCATTCCCCTACCATCTGATAGCCGACCATCTCAATCAGCTGAATCCTTTGCCCAACATATTCATGATATCTATGCTGATGTTAGACGTAAAATTACTAATTTTACTAGAAATGTAGATTATAAACTAGCTGCTCATGTACATCGTCGCCATGTTGCATTTAATGAAGGGGACTATGTTATGGTTAGTGTTCGCCCAGAGCGTTATCCTAAACATTCTTTCAAGAAATTGCATGCACGTGCCATTGGACCTTTTCGTATCCGTAGCGAATTGGGCCCTAATGCTTATTTAATCGATTTACCTATTGATATGAATATTAGCCCAGTTTTCAATGTAGAGGACTTGTTACCTTACCGAGGCACATTCGAGCCTCCAACCTTTCCTATTGGTACTTTTGCAGGTCACCCCGTTGGCTTTTCTGCTCCTTCACTTGTCCCAGCCCTTCCGCCTCTTCAGCAGCTGGATGGAGAGCTGATCACTGATGTGCTTGATTTTGAGACCATCATTTCTCTTCAGGGACGCATTCAACTTTTTCTTGTCCGGTGGAAGCACAGACCAGACTCCGATGCTACTTGGATTACTGAGGAGGAGTTTCACCGCATTAATCCTGAGCTCTTGGCGCATTATCTTCACCAGCACTCTGCGGAACAGAGTTCTTTTCTGGCTGGGGGGAATGATGAGGATTATGATAATCGTTTTCAATTCAAATATTCTAGGCGGGGAAGAAATTTGAATTGGATAGATTAATTTTGGAGAGATGATTTATTTTTGGAGAGGATGATTTATTTATTTATTTCCTTAAATTTCGAGATTTCACTTTTAATTTTGATTTGATTTGATCATTTTATTTTTGGACATTACTTCATTAGGTCTTCAGCCCTAGGCTATATAAAAGGGTGGAGATTGTAAAGAAGGACAGCTTTTGATGAAATTGAGATAATAGAGTTTTATTTTCCTTAGATTATTTCTTCACTGTTCTTGTGTTTTGTTCCGTTGTGCTAAGTCACCAAGTCTGTAATCGTAATCGGCTATCGTAATTGATGATGGGAGTCGATGATGAACTTTGACTGATGACAAAAAAGCTGAATCTGGTTGACTGTGAAAGTTGTCGATTGACGAAGGAAGTCTGTCATTAGTGATTGATGGCAGATTGCTTCTATAGGGGATCAACTGGCAATGACAATCGACGATTGAAGGGCTTCGACAAGTCTTCAATAACTTTGAATATTGATTGACTATTTATATATATTGAAATAGCTTGATATATATTGTTGAGCTTATTTTCTAATAGTTGAAGATTTTGGAACAATTAGTGACTTAACATGATATAAGAGCTCTGGTTTCAGGAGGTCTTGAGTTCGAATCTTGTTATTCCCTATGTATTGTTGTGCACTTTATTTGCTTGTATTGGTGCATTTTGTTTGATTTGCTTCATTTATTTCTGCTCCGCATACAAATTGGGATTGTATTTGAGAGGGAGTACTGAAATAACTTGATATATATTGTTGGACTCATTTTCTAATAGTTTAAGTTTTTGGGACAATTGGTGACTTAACAATCTACATAGATATCAATACAAATTCGGAAACGACAACAATCACAATAATCTAAACTAAGTATCAATCACAATAACTACCTACCGTATACATATTATACCATATCTATGACAGTTATGTAGTCTCGGTTGTCTTTCGCTATTTCTTTAGTCATAATATCATCTCACCTTTGTTACTTAGGAAATCTGAATTCAGACAATGAATCCTTAGGTTTCATGGAGGAAAAGATATATTACTAGTCTTTTGCTTCAATTATGGTATCTACTTGAAGGAAAATTCTATTATGCTGGTGGTTTAGCTTTATGTTGAAAAAGGTTCACCTACTAGGGCAATTTCGTGCTAGGCCAACCTAGCAGGGAATTCTGCTTGGTTGGTATCATACGCACCGACCCCTCAACACATGTGGCTATAAGTCGTGGATTTGCATTGTGGTGGGGGGTTCAAACCCACATCCAAGGAATGTTATGGTTTGATAAGCCAAGGAGGTCCACCTTACTGATCTTACTATACTTTGCACCAGCGGAGGGTTTGAACTCTTGACCTCTTGAAGGAAAGGCATGGGCTCTGGCCAGCAAGGCCACCCATCTGGGTAGCTTAGTAGTTATGTTGACATTGATGTTCGACAAAGTCGACATTTAGACACGTTAAACCTGAAGCATTGTTACTTCACTTTTATGCTGCTTACTGAATTCTGTGTACTAGAGGCTATTCCATCTAGCATCTACTGAGGCGGTTTCTTTAGAGACGGAATAATGAAGTTGTTTAGAATTTTCCATCTGGTTTTTGTTAGTTGTTGATAATATTGATTTAGGTAATCCATGATCAACTACCTTACCCCTAGTAGTTAGATTGCTGAATTTCTTTGTTTCTGTATTTTTGAAACACAAGTGTGTGACTTGTTATAATTGATCCTATTGATAGCTCGGTGGGAGCAAAGTACTTACTTTCAAACCTCCTTACCCTAGAGAGATTGACTTCCTTTCTGTTCGAGTGACTCCCTTTTATTGATATTTATATTGCTCCTCCAGTTAGGCAGCATCAAGCAAATTCTCATGCAAAGAAGGGATGGGAACAATTTACTGATTCTGTCATCAAAGCAATTTCACAGAAGAAAAAGGGTGTTGTCTTTCTTCTTTGGGGAAATTATGCTCAAGCAAAATCCAGGTAATCTCTTGTTATGGGGTTGGTTTTGTGGAAAGTCTGACTGGTGATCATGACTTGGGCTTGATTCATCGCTACTCAGACTGCAAAATGAAAATATTAACTGTGTGTGTGTGTGTGGGTCTGTCTTAAATGCATTGTAGGTTGGTTTCTTTCTTTGATGTTTTGTTCATTGTCCTGAATTGATAGCTCATGTAGTTTATGCTATAACGACATTGTAGTTGAAAATTGCTATGTTTATTCTATGCCATGAATTCATATTTTATGACCACCAAAAAGATGAGCTTGATCATCTGAAGACACTGGATATCTTATGTAGTTGCCATTTGTATACAAGTATCCATATATTTCTGTCATAAATAGTTATTCTCTAGCAGAAATGTAATATTGTTGTAGACAACTATGGTTGCTGTCACATTAACATTTGGCAAATGGTGTCTGAGAAATAATTCATTAGGTTTTCGTATCAATCACATGCTTATTATTATTATTATTATTTTGATAAGTAAATTGTATATAAAAAACGCATCAAGGGGATGCCACCCGCGTACAAAAAAGACTACATCAAAACCTTCTACAGAGAAAAAAAATAAAAAGCTAAGTAAATTGGGTTCTTGCCCCTCCGACAACCAACGGAAAAGAATAACCAAATCATTACTCTTTAACCTAACTGAAGGGCATTTGACTCCTTGGAAAGTTTTTTTTCCTTTCTCCGGAAATCAACCATGCTATACAAAACATGACCAGCTTCCATGCTTTCCTCCTCCTGGTGATACCCCCCCCCCCCCCAAAATGACCTAAACACATGCTTGGCCTCTTTGGGTAGTGCCCATTGCATCCCAAAGCGCGTCAATGGGATCTCCCATAACTCGTTGGCCCACAAACAGTGCACGAAAAGGTGGTCAGCGACAACATCGATCTGTAATAATCTTTCTCTTGATTAAATTATCTATAATTTCTAGATTTTATTGATTTACAGTTTGAACTTCTCTGGGCCTTGGACGCAGTGTACGGTTGTGTGTCATTTTGATGTACAGACAATTGCCTTCTCTGGTGCCCTAGAGATGATGACTAGTGTAACAATTATGGACCATGATCTTCAGTGACATTATGGCCAAGAAGAGAGAAAAATATGCATTCATCACTTGAGATAGGAGCACTTCCCAATGCCACTTTATCAATTTATGCTTATTGGTAACAAGAACTTGAACTACAATGACACTAATTAAAGCTAGTTATAATCTAATAAAAATTGCACCTTACAAAGTTATTTAAATTTAAGGCATCAGTTTGGTAGAAAGTTATATTTGTATCAAGTCCCCTACCCTCCCAATGCCATACAGTACTCCACATATTACAAGGACAACTAATGCCCCTCAAATTGGGTACCAAACCAAGAAGGACGTTATTGGTCCTCGTAATCTGTGGAGTGTATTGACAGTGGGAAGGGTAGGGGACTTCTTTTGGAAGATAATGTTGAAGCTTGCTCTATTCTCATAATGTCAAAGCACATAACGAACTTCATCCTTTGTAAGGAAGCAAATTATAGTGAACAAAAAGTGAAATTTCTTGCTCTATTCTCATAATGTTAAAGCACATAACGAACTTCATCGTTTGTTAGATACTAAATTTTAGTGAACACTTCCAAAAACTGAAATTTAGTATGATAGAAAATTAAAGGCATATTAAATTTAGTATGATAGAAATTAGGGTTGCATACTTACCTTATAAAAATTTCTTCTCAATAGACTAGGTAATTTGGTAATTGTGACTTAGTTTGACCTTCATAGATGATGTCAAGACTTGAAATTAATTTTTGATGCCCTTTTTTTATACGGTCGTAGTCCACTTGGCAATTGGGACAAGTCCATGATTTATATGGATGGTTTAACAGCCTGGATGTTAAAATGACCTGCGTAGATTGAGCCTAGCCAAAGAGGTCCAAAAAAGTATAAGAGTCAAGAAAAGCAATTTAGATCATTTCCTTTTTGTCTTCTGCTTGGCCAAGCTTAGTTGTGTCTGATTGAAGAGTTTTAAGTTCTAACATGGTTAGCTGGTGGGAGATGTATATTGGTTGGTGAAGGTATGAGATATCTTTAACCTTAGTAGCACCAGAACCAGCACAAGGACCTCCAGTGATCAGTTGGGCGCTTGGGTGGACTTGATCTGTGAATACTTAGTTTGTCGATTTGCCTAGCTCATTTTCATCATTTCTTTCCGAAAATACTTGCATTTCCAATAAAATAAAAATAAACTCCCTTGTCCAAATGTTTCTCGGTGCCATTTGTTGAAGAATGTCTTGGTTCCAGCAAACTGTTCTCTCCAATTTTCGAACTCAGACATATCAAATCTAGTGGGATCTTTTAGAATCAGACTAGACTACGTTGATATCTCACTATTGTTAATTTCACAAAATGACCTGTGAATAGGTTTCAAACTCTTTTTCTTCCTATGTCCCACCATCTTTTCTGCACTTACCAAAGTATTTCCAATTTTTAGCCCTCACTGCATCTCTTTGTGATCATTGTTCCCGAATTTCACCTGATTTTCTTAGTTCTTCAACCTTTAGCCTCAAAATTTCAAGTCCTCTTGCCCTTCCATGTGGAAATTGGCTATTACAACCCATGGACGCAAGGAGTGCCCCTGCAACTTTAATTTTTCTCTAAATTTGGGACCAAATTTATAGATATAATAAGTGGGCCTGAAATTTTAGAAAGAAATCATATGCTTATAATATCATATATATGCAGTGTATTTCCCCTTAAATCCATATCAAGATTCGTTAACCAAACAAAATTAATTACCACAGAAATTCCATTCGTTAAAATTATTACCAAGATTAATATATTTTCTTGTATTTGGTTAAAAATAAAATATAAAAATTGAAATTAGTAATATAAGTGGTAGAAGCTTCCTTATTTTAAAATTTCAAAATTTTATTTATTTTTTTTGAAAAGAAATTGTAATAAAATGACAATCCATGCACAATGATATTTGCTAAGAATACAAATAATAATAACAATAACAAATCCTTTGATAAATCGGGCCAAATTAAGTATTTAATAATTTTTTTTATAGTTTATTGTGTAATCTCCCCCCCCCCCCCCCCCAACAAAAAAAAAAAAAAAAAAAAAAAATAGAGTTTACGTAAAATTTAAGGTGGTTAATTATGTATTATTTTTGTTAACTGTAGAATATACTGCTAAGTGTTGAGTATAATTTTAGTATCAATTTCTAGGAGAGTTTTTGAGCTCTGTAGGCATTTCCCAATCAGTTAAAAAAAAAAAAAAAAAATTGGAGTTTACGTAAAATTTAAGGTGGTTAATTATGTATTATTTTTGTTAACTGTAGAATATACTGCTAAGTGTTGAGTATAATTTTAGTATTAATATCTAGGAGAGTTTTTGAGCTCTGTAGGCATTTCCCAATCAGTAAATGCAGTAATAGGATGGTATCTGCGAAGTTGTTATTGGTATTAATGCTTGTGTTAATTGAAAAGCATTTACTGAGTCGTTGTCTTTATGTTAGATTTTAAGTATGTTAATGTACAAAATTAAGATAGCTAAACAGTCTATATAGGATATTTGAATAGTCTTCTATGGGTAGTCTGAAAAGACACCCAAATACATGTATATATATGTGTGTTCATTGTATGAAAGATTAGTCTCAAGAAAGTTCCAGTTCTCCGTTAATTCAAATGTCTTCACAAAGTAAAAGCGTTTATATGAAGTACACTCTTTCCCTTTTTTTAGTCCAGATATCCCCACCACAATTTCATTCGACCTACCCAACCTACTAAAAAGCAATTAAACCAACAATCCATGCACCCAACTTGCTAAAACAGCTACTTACAACAATAGTAATCCAGCCACAATCCCATTCAACCGACAATAATCCCTAAAGAATGAACAATATTTGCACATGTACCTACACTGTCCATAATTGACAAAAACTAAAATTCCAAAGCTATAATTCCCTTAATATATGTTTACACAATCTATACATTGATGTGTTAAAAAAAATGTTATAACATCTGTCTTTTTCTTGAGTCCCACTAGCATTGATTTTCTTTTCGAAATGCCATCGCAAAGCTGGGTCATTTGCATATGATGCGCTAAATGTAAGGTGGGCACTAGATATGATAATACAATATTATGTAACAGTCACAAATGTTCTATCCATGGAATGTGAATAGTCATAAAAAGTAACTTCGTATGTGCTACCTAGTGCCACATTGCGTTCTCTTATGCTCACATTGTGATCATGCTTGACAGAGAAGTATATCAAAAGTGGGTGCATCTGGTTGTGATTTGGGCTCGACCTCTGCCCCTGTATTAGTAAGCTCCCCACCCTTGGCCGGAGATCCTCTGATGTCACTTGAGCTTGTAGCTTCTTCGGTGGCTCCACATTTGGCTTGATAGTAGCCTTTGTGTCGATCTAATAATTTAGTTGTGGCGTAGGATGTGACCTTTGTAGTGCCATGCATGTGTAATTTATTGTCCCAAATAGCAACATTAAAGGGGGGTGAATAGGGTTGCTTAAAAAAATTGCAAATAAAACTTTCAACTCTTAAAGCAAATATGTCAAGATGACAAGGATGATAGAAAAAAATGGAATGCACTTAAAAAAAATATTCAATATGTGTGGATGAAGAGTAAGTGCTAGTGTTTGCAATAAATATAAAAAGAAGGGAAGAGAAGCATACACAATCGATTTATAGTGGTTCGGTTCCAATGTTGCCTACGTCCACTCCCTCAACGTCTTCCTTGAGATTTCTCCACTATTCTTTGAAGAGCTTGTTACACACTAGCTTCTCAAGGTGCTAGAAACCTTTCCCCAGTGATTTTATCCCAAAATCACTCGCACCAAGTGATTCTATCCCCAAATCACTCCACAAGTCTCTCTTAAAGAATATCCTTGTTTTGGTTCCAACACTTGAACCAAAACCAACAAGAGCTCACCCAACTCTCACAAATTGAGAGGATTATAAGGTTCCCTCTCTTACAATAACAATAATGAGTTTAGTACTCAATCAAAGGAAAAAAAAAAAAAAAAAAAAAAAACGAACTCCCACAAGTTGAATATGAAAGATGAAGCATAAGTGTAAGAGGATGTCACTCTATCTTTGCAAAATGATGAACTTTTCTTGTTTCTCTTTGTAAGTACGTCTTTCTTACCTTCTTCTTTTTCTTGAATCTGATCTTGAGGTTGTATTTATAGAGAAAATCCTCAAATGGCCATTACTAAGTGAAAAGACATTTTTGCCCTTGAAAGAAATTGAATTTCCTTGCTTCCAATGCTGCCCTTCAGTGCATATTTTCTGAGATAAATTTGTGACCATATTTCACCCTCATAACATTCATATTTGACTTTCTCTGAGAGTACGGAATTTGTAGATATAAAAGTCAGCTATCACATGTCCGAAGTTGAGCTTCATCCAACGGTTAGATAGTCAAATATGGCTTCCGAACCGAGACCAGCTACTGATTGCTTTTTCTGACACTCTGAATCTGTGTTTCTAGTTTAAGCTTTCGTTTCACCATGATACTTTTCGAATTAGAAGAAACTTAAACCACAAAAGTTGTACCTTTATAAGTCTTCTTTTCACACACCAAAAATCAGAATTTTTGAATTTTCATATTATGAATTATGGCTTAAAAACCAACACTAGCTTTAGAATTCAGAATTACGACTTCTGCCAAGGCTGAATTCCATCTCCTTTTTGGACTATTTCCATTTAGTCCACGAAAATTTTACTCAGAGAAATTTGTAGATATGGAAGTCTAGTTTATTATATTTAAATTTCATACAATTTGAACCGTTAGATCTTCAGATATCATCAATATACTAACATGTGTTTGATTTGGCAGTTTATCCGAGTTAACCTTCAAGCCTTCATCTTTCTTTAATTTCCATTACTCCAAACTTTGAAATTCATTTATTTCATCATCCAAATTACGTAAAAATACTTGAAAAATAATATCAGTATATTTCAAGAATTTTATCTTGAATGTATCAAATAAAAATGAATTGTAACATTTTATATAATGCTTATTTGAAAATTAATTGTGAAAATTCAATTCAGTGTTTGTTATCATCAAAATCAATTATAAAACTAAGTTTATGAACCTTGGGTCAACATAATGCTTAATTGACAGAGGTGGTGTAGAAGCAGGAGTTGACGTAGTCACATGTTGGGTAGGAGAGATGCACAAAGGGCCCCTGAAAGAGTCCAATGTCGAAGAAGGCTCAATGTGAAAAATGTCTGCCCATGCATTGTGCTCAATGTTGGAGTCAAGTGAAGGGTAGTCGGTATTGAGAATCGTCACCGGTGCATGGGTCTCCAACTCTATGGCTGTGTGCTCAATTGGCTCTAGGGTAGCTGCTGGGTGTGTAGTTGGTTTGTATCATCACTACCAACTGTCGTGGCCATTATAGGGCTCTCTAACTCCATGGTTGTGTGCTCAGGTAATGGGGACTTAGCATTCGAGTAGCATTATTTATCTTCCGGTAATGTAGTATCAGCGTTTGATGGTGGATTTGTATAGCATATCCTCAACAAATTTGCCTCCTTCCACTACAAATTAAAATACCATATCCTCAACAAATTGTAAAGCACCACGTAAATCTGGCTACAACCTTTAGATAACCAACTTCACAAAGTATACAAGAATACTTCTTACTATATGTTTCGGATGAGAGTCTAATAAATTTAAATATGAGAATATATATAATAATGTCTTCCTAATCAATGTTTTGGAACCATTATTTTTATGATCTTATATGAATTGCATGGAATGACGAGCAAGCTAGACTCCTTGTTATTTTCTCTGTTTCTTCCAACTGTAAGATTTTTGCCAAATGAGCTAGAGATTTCACTCATTAAAGGATGCAAGGTTAAGCTTAATTGTTTTTTATTCTTTGGCACTACAACTCTACTCATGGTTAGTTTTCTAAATGTGGGGACAATGATGAAAAGCCTCAGAAAATAGAAAGGAGCAGATCAACAATTTTCAGAAACACATGTCCTGAACCTTGTGTGGTCAATTATAGGATGCTTAATTGGAGCGTTATTTTTGTGTCTTCATTACATTAGTATGCTACTGGATGTTTATTTGTGTTTTCTTAGGTTTTAGCGGTGAAGGATAGTTATGTTTTAAGTTCTAGGTTCTATCTTTGGCGTTGTTATATTTAGAATATTCTGATTAGTCATTTGATTTTGTAATCTGGGCGGCCTGTAGGCATGCATGTAAGCTTTCTTGCCGGTGGAGTTAGATTTTGAAAGCTTTGCATCACATATTTTGTAGCATTAACTAATGATTGTTTGGTTCTTGAATTTGTTAATGGAATGGAAATGGGAAGGAAAAGAAAAATGATGAGATTTTTCTTTACTTGTTTGGGCCCATGTAAAATGAAAAGAAAATGAATAGGCTTCCTCAAAAGATCCATTTTCCTGGTTGGTTGCATGTAGAGAAATTGAATCTTTGTTGAGTTATTTCATTTCCTTAGCAAACCTGAGATCCAAAAATTGCCTTGAGGAACAATTATAGCTAGGGTTCACAGATTCTTTTCCCTTATAGAAAACAAGCAGGTTACAATTACTCTTTAAAAGCTCTAAAAAAACGGCTCTTTAATTCCACCATGTAGCCAATTGAGGTCCAACCAACCCCGACCCTCTACCTTTGAATTTAATACAAAAAGAAAGCACTGAAATAGTTTTCTCCCGCGAACTCTAGTAACTAGTATCTCGACCATATTTTGAACTAATAAAGGGTTTGGCCCATCTATTAGTCATCCAATGGGTTTTCTTCTAGGCCTATCAGCGTCTATCTACATTCGTTTTCTTATAGAGCTAGTAGGGAGCTTCCACTGTGCCCTGCATGGTGCGAATAGATGATCAAACTTCTTGTTTTACTCTCCTACGAAGCACGAATATAGACACGAGAGTGAGAGAGAGAGAGTGGGAGTGGGAGCAGGTATAGGTATGGACACGGGATACGAAAATCTTGAAAAAAACTGAGAATATGAACACGCCGGAGATACAGCAAAAAATGATATTATATATATATATTATTTAAATATTTTAGAAGAGAGCATCTAAATACTACCAAAAAATATATAAATAATAATTTTAAGCATGGCAAATGACATTAAATCCATAAATTAACATCATTCATACGTAAAACTACCAACATCATTCATACACATAAAACATACACATAAAAAAGTATTGAAAGCAAGCATAATTTCATATAACATCCCAAAATGAAAAATGTTTAATCCTATGGCTGTGATAAGAAATAGAGAGCAAAAAATTCAAGACTCAAAAAAAATAAAAAATCTAGATCAAAAAATTCAGAGAAGAGAGAGAGAGAGAGAGCAGCGATAGAGGGGGGAGAGAGACAGCAGTGAGAGAGCGGCAACGACAAAAATAAAGAAAAACTTGTTGTGCGTGATCGAGAGAGCCGTGTAAGACTCATGGAACTCAACGCCACGGCTATGGGAGGTTGGTGGAGGTCGTCGACTGTTGACGAAGTCGAGCAAAGTTTTTGTTTTTTGGTCAATTGAGCAAAGTTGAGCCCATAGGCATTTTATGATATAATTTATTTATTTGTAGTTTGACCCCCCAACTTATTTTATCTTCCCAATTTACGCTCGAAAAAAGTTTGAAAAATTATATTTTAAACCCTGTCGTTTCTCAAAAGTGTCCCTCTCCTATCTTTTGCGTATCCTAGCTATATCCCAACCATGTCCTATGTGACCAAAAAAAAAAAAAAAAAAAAAAATTGGGGACACCATGTGGCGTGTCCAATAGATATCTTTCTATGTCCGAGTCATGTTCGTATCTCCAGAGTATTCGATACAAGTGTGGCATCTACTTTGTTACTCTCTAATTGTCAGAGATCAAATATCAACCTAAGGAGAGTGATGCTTGAGAACTTGTAGATTGGTTTCGCTAGGGTATTCTTCTAGGCTTTTCGGTGTTTGTTTGCATCAATTTTTTTATAAAGCCAGTATGTAGCTTCCATTGTGTCATGCATGGTGCTAAGAGATGATCGAACTTCTCATGGGGCTTTCCAAATGTCTTTTGAAAACCATATGCATTAATATATAAGTTTGTTGCATTTCTTTATAATGAAAGGATGAGCTTCTGGTTTATGAAGTTCTATATATCAGGTGATATATTTTCTTGTTGGTATCCTCACCAAAAGTGGGACTAAATCACCTAAAGCTCCTAACCACTAGAACTAGGAGCCAGGTAATGGCGAGAGGTTCAAACTGATGACTCTACTTCAATTGTTAGAGATCTTATTGCTGGATCGCCTCGTGTGAACTATGTCACGTGATAAATTCGTTAATAGATGTGGGGTTCTCATGGTGCTTTCAAAATGTCTTGTGAAAACCATTTGCATTATTATGTAAATTTGTCGCATTTCTTCATATTGAAAGGATGAACTTCTGGTTAATGAAGTTTTATATATCATGTGATATATTTACTTTTTGATATCCTCACTAAAAGTGGGAGTACTCACCTCGAGCTCCTGACCCACCAGAACTAACCTCTACTCCAATTGGTAGAGATCTTATCAATGAACTTTTCTCGTGTGAACTATATCATGTGATAAATTTGTGAATCAATTAATGTAAACATATTGTGAATTGAAGCTGATTTTTCTTTTTATTTATTTATTTATTTATTTTTTTATAAATAAAATTTCATTGAAGAGGTATCAAGAAGATATCACCCAAATACCAAGAAAACCATTAATAAGCAACTCAAAAGTCCTAAAATTTTATAAAAGCTAAAAAATATTAGGATGAGTTTGTGATTGTTAGGAAACTATCTCTACTAAAGACGCTTACCGGGGTTATGGTTATTTCAACCAGCAGTTATCATGGGATCTTTGAAAAATTTGCTACCATGCTTACAGATTATAGATGTTGTACAGGTTGATTGATGAGACAAAGCATCATATTCTGAAAGCAGCACACCCATCTGGTTTATCTGCAAGCAGAGGCTTCTTTGCGTGCAGGTCTGTTTTCCTTTGAATGTGATTAAAGTTACTGCAATAGATGTCTCCATATAAAGAATAGAGGTTTGACCAAAATTATTATTTCCATTCTGCCCCTGCTATCTTCTTTCGTTGGATTGCTTGAATAACTTTTATGATTTTTCTTCAAATTCTAGTGCATGGTGTCAGAAACCACGTTGAAATCTTTTCATTTAAATAAATGCAAAAAAAAAAAAAAAAAGCTTTGGTACAAATTCCTTTGATGGAGATCCTATAGTTTAATCCATGACGAAGGCAGCTTGAGCCTGCTATAGGACCTCAATTCAAGAAAATACTACCAATATATATAAATTTTTGAGTGAATTTTTTTATACTATATTTAGTTAAAAAAAACACTGTTAAGATTAAAATTTTGGTTAAAAAATTTAGGTTATGAACGATCTCCTTAAAATTTGATTATTTTTTCTTAATTGCTATAAATAGTACAAATTTGACGGTCCAATTAATTTTACTATCTATACATAACCCAATTCATCACTTATTGTTAATTACACAAAAAAGAAAAAAGAAAAAAAGGCTTGAAGTTTAAATGCCCCAAGGAATTGAATCAAATAAAAATATTCCTAGTCCAAATATCTTAAGGATTTAGACCATTATCAACAATCTAATTTTAAACAGTAGTTAAAAATTAGGGAAAACGATAAAGAAGAAATATCAAGACACAAGGTTAGCCCATGCAAAATAAGAAAATATCAATTTCTATAGTAACCATGGAGCATACATTTTTAGCTACTAGTGTTGTTAAATTTCTGGGCCATTTCTGTTAAATACGGAAAGTGGGTTTGCCCTGCAACACTCCGTCCAATCATGTCAACATACAGCACGTCCGATTCTCTTTCTCAATGAATAGTAAGAAGTTAGTCAAGGTGCGGGT
>QLOD02000001.1:24522542-24548839 GCA_003260245.2 Sideroxylon spinosum | reverse complement strand
CTTTCCACATCTTTCTATTCTATTTTATTGATTGATTGATTGATTGATTGGGATATCTAGCATAATATAGAATTTCAAGAAACATTCTTTAAAGCAATTTTCATGAGCTCATGATATAAATATTCAAAAGCATTTAAAAGTTCATCATAAGTAAATTGATTAGAGGATTCACATACCTCATTCTCCTCTTCTTGAGTCATGAAATAAATATTTATAATTTCTTCTCCATGCGACTCATCATCGGAGGAACTATCATCACTATCTCCCCAAGTTGCCACCATTGCATTCCTTTTGTCCTTTTTATAATTCTTTTTGAGTTGAGGACATTCAGTCTTGATATGACCGGGATTTTTGCATTCATAGCAAATAACATCTTTCTTACTTGAGTCTCCTTTGAATGTCTCCTTCTTATGAAAATTTCTTCCACCTTGTTTCTTTTTGATAATGTATCTTTAGAATTTTATAGCAATCATAGCAATATCTTCATCATTTTCATCAGTTGATGCATCAACACTTTTATCATTAAATGTGGACTTAAAAGCAATTTCTTTCTTCTTTTTGGAGTTTTCTTCTTCATTAGCTTTTAAAGTAATCTCATAGGTCATAAGGGAACCCAAGAGTTCATCTAAGCTTAAACTTGTGAGATCTTTAGCTTCATGGATGGCCATTACCTTCGATTCCCATCTCTTTAGCAAAGACCTAAGAATTTTTCTCCCCATTTCAATGTTAGTGTAGATTTTATCGAGAGATTTCAAACTATTTATAACATCGGTAAATCTAGTAAACATTTCCGAAATGGAGTCATCCGGTTTCATTTTACCTAGTTCATAATGATGAACAAGCATACTAATTTTAGATTTTTTAACTTGAGTAGTATCTTCATGAGTGACTTCTAATTTATCCCAAATTTCCTTAGCAGTTTGCATGTAAAAATTCTATTAAACTCATTAGGATCAAGTGCATAGTATAACATGTTCACAGCTTTAGCATTTAATTAGACTTTAGCTTCATCGGTTCGATCCATTCACTCAGAAACAATTTTATTATCTATGGTTTTAGAAGGAACATAAGGTCCATTAGAAATAACTTTCCATGACTCATAATCAATGACTTGAACATAGATTCTCATTCTACCCTTCCAATAATTATAATTTGTTCCATTGAACAAAAGAGGTCGGTGGGTTGATTGGCCTTCAAAAGTAGAAGGGCCAAAAAAAGTTGCCATGATCTTAACTCTTAGACGGTTAAGTCAAAAATAAGAACCCTTGCTCTGATAACAATTTTTGTCCAAAATAGCAACACTAGAGGGGGTGAATAGGGTTGCTTAAAAAAATTACAAATAAAACTTTCAACCCTTAAAGCAAATATGTCAAGATGAAAAGGATGATAAAAAAATGGAATGCACTTAAAACAATATTCAATATGTGTGGATGAAGAGTGAGTACTAGTGTTTGCAATAAATATAAAGAGAAGGGAAGAGAAGCAAACACAATCGATTTATAGTGGTTCGGCTTCAATGTTGCCTCGTCCACTCCCTCAAGGTCTTCCTTGAGATTTCTCCTCAATTCTTTGAAGAGCTTGTTACACACTAGCTTCTGAATGTGCTAGATACTTTTCCCAAGTGATTTTACCCCCAAATCACTCACACCAAGTGATTCTATTCCCAAATCACTCCATAGGTCTCTCTTAAAGAATATCCTTTGTTTTAGTTCCAACGCTTGAACCAAAACCAATAAGAGCTCACCCAACTCTCAAAAATTAAGAGGGTTACAAGTTTCCCTCTCTCACAATAACAATAATGAGTTTAGCACTCAATTAAAGAAAAAAAGAAACTATCACAAGTTAAGTATAAAAAATGAAGCACGTGTAGGAAGAAATCACTCTATATTTGTAAAGTTATGGACTTTCTTGTATCTCTTTGTAAGCACTTCTTTCTTACCTTGCTCTTTTTCTTGAATTTGATTTTGAGGCTGTATTTATAGGTAAAAATCTTCAAATGGTCGTTACTAAGTAAAATGATACTATCACCCTTGAAAGAAATTGAATTTCCTTGCTTCCAATGCTACCTTTCAGATTCAGATTTTTTGAAATACTTTTGTGACTGTTCGTTTTTCACCCTTATAAAGTTCATATCTGACATTGGCGAAGAGTGATGAATTTGTATATATATAAGTTAGCTATATTCTGGCCAAATACGCGCTTCATCCAACGACTATATCGTCAAATATAGGCTCCAACCGAGACAAGCTCTAGATAACTTTTTCTGATACTCTGAATCTGTGTTTCCCGTTTAAGCTTCTGTTTTATCATGATACTTCTAGAATTAGAAGAAACTTAAACTAAAAAATTTGTAGCTTTATAAGTATTCTTATCAAATACCAAAAATCAGAATTCTTAAAGCTTTATTTTTTGAGTTAATCTCAAAACCCAAGATTAGCTCTAGAATTCAGAATTAAAATTTCGTATGCCAAAACTGATATTCCATCTCGTTTTTGGACAATGTCCATTTATATCCATGTAAATCTTAGTCAGGAAAGTTTGTAGATATGGAAGTCTAGTTTATTATATTTAAATTGCATGCAATTTTAACAGTTAAATCTCCAAATATCATCAATACACTAACATATGTCAGATTTGGGTGTTTATCCGAGTTAACCTTCAAGTCTTCATCTTTCTTTAATTTCCATTACTCCAAACTTCGAAATTACTTTATTTCATCATCCAAATTATGTAAAAACACTTGAAATGTAATAGCAATATCTTCCAAAAATTTTATCTTGAATTTATCAGGTTAAAATGAATTGTAACATTTTATTCAATGTCTATTTAAAAATTAATTGTCAAAATTCAATTCAATGTTTGTTATCATCAAAATCAATTAGAAAACTAAGTTTATGAACCTTGGGTCAACAAAGTGTATTGGTGGCCTAAAGAAAGAAGTTGAAACAAGAAAGTGTGTGCCCCCCATGGGGTGCACCCCTTTACTCTTTGGGGCATACACCCCTTTGCCTTTTGTGGGGTGCGCCCTCCATCACGTGCACCCCTCATATGTTACAGTCGTGTGCCCATCGAGAGCCTATTTTTGGGTGTTTCGATAGGACATTTCATCAAACACTTATGTTGAATGAGGACAGGTGCACGGCCCTCTCTTGAGGGGCTACCGTGGACCCTCTCGTAGCTTGTTTTTTGGCTTTCTTGGCACATGCAACTTTACTTTTTGCCATAAATATTTTTCCCATAAATAAGCTTGTAAAATTTCTGGCATGGAGCTTTTTAATAGTTTTTAATCTTAGTACATTAAATTCAAGTCTTGGTGAATTTCCTTTCTTTCTCCTAGGTTCATGCATGTAAGTGACTTTATTTGTTTTTTCTTTTTTTTTTTTTTTTTTTTTTTTTGGTAGTTACGTGACTTCATCTTTAAATAATTCGATCTCATGCTTCAAATTTCAGATTTCTTATATTTTCTCTTTTCGTTTCTTTCGTCTCTAATCTCTTTAGTTTGTTTTCTCTTTTTATTCTATATTACTAGATTGTTTAAATGTCGATTTATCTTCTCAAAGTACAAATATGATAGGGTAGGGTTCTTCCTTGGTTTTGTTCTAAGAATGTTGTGGTAGAGGTGTTTGCTTAGCTTGAATGTTATGCTTTTAAATGAAAAATATATTTTGAAAAGATTGTAGATTACGTAAATTTTGAGGTTAATTTTAGGAATTGATTCACCTGTATTATAATTAGGCTTTGCTTATGAGTTGACACTCATGCATATTAAGTGTTCGGTTCAATGTCTTGTTGAGCTCGAAAAGAATTTCAAGGCCCTAATATTACATTTTCTCTACACAAATGATTTTAAAGTTATAATTTTCGATTTAACGCTACATGTGTAGATGTTAAGTTGAGTTAATAATAACCAAGTGGCTTAGGTCACTTGGCCAAGGCTTTCAGCATCCTCACAAAAGGTTGGGAGTTCGACTCCAAGAACTAAAAATTATTAGAGGGTCCACCCGGGTTGTCCATTAAATTGGAAGGGTGTCCGCAATTGACCTGGGACCGGTGTACAGGGGCGTGTGTCAGTTTCCCGAGGAGTTTTGCTCCTAACAAAGCCCGAAGGGCCTATAGCTGGCTTCTCCCCGTTACCAAAAAAAAAAAAAAAAAGGGTTGAGTTAAGAACACATTCAAGCCAAATACATCAAAACTCCTATAGGACTAGATTGAAACCAAGTCTTTTTAGTTAACCGTAATTTATATCTCTTAAATTGTGTTTTAAGTTAAGCATAATTTTATTTTCCAAATTATTTCCTAAAACCAACTTCAAAAGCTGAAAACATTTTTCCTTTGCCTTTTGTTATTCTTTTTAAGTGCCTTTAAAACAAGCTTTTCCAAACCTAGTCACACACTTGCTCCCTGTGGAGATGACCTAGGACTCACATAGATTAAGTTACGATCACACTTTACACTTGAGTGAATATAGACATAATTTGAGTGTAGTCACCCTTAGTTCAAAGACATTAAACTTGTGCAAGGTTAGATAATCATGCCCGTGGACTAGTAATCCAACACAATGACCGAAAGTAGTAAAGCTCATCATGGCTCTTAGACTCAGATCTATAAACGATGACGTAAGGGTGTTTCGCGACTCATATGCATACAAATAAACTGGTGATGCTTTGGACTACCACTATATATATGGCACAGTCTTACAAAGTATCATTCCCCACCTTAGGTAAAGAAAATAATAAATAAAAAAGAGACTAACAAGGAAAATAGAAAATACGAATTTATGTTGTCCTATTCTGCAATGTTTTGATATATTCAATAATTTCTTATTATATTCATTGCTTTATGTGCTTCTTAGATTGTATAATAAAAAGTATATTTCTATACATCGTGAGCTCAAGTGGTTTGGTGGTCACATCCTTACAGACTATATTACAGGTGCAGAACTTGAGACTTAGAAGGGTCAGCACAACCATTTGAAGCCCGACAGTTCTATTAAGTAGTTTTATTTTAAGTTTTAAATGTGGTAATCTCAAAATTTTATGTATTTAGAAATATCACTTTACAAATAAATAAAACTTATGTTATCTGGTTTTAATTTAAATCTAGGTGTGTATTTTATTAATTTATATTAATGAATATAATGGCCAGTGGCTATCAAAAGTAAATATTAAATTTTATATTCTAAACTTACTCCTCAGGATCTTAGGATTTTGGGGCATGACAGAGTGCTATTAGAGCCAATGATTTAGAATACCTAGAGACCGTGGGAAGTAGGCGCCTTATAAATTAGTTGTTAGGAACATCTGAGGTCTTATATGGAAATGTATTTTACAATGATTTATTAAATAATATTTTTTTATAAAATGTCATTGTAGGATTAATTTGGACTTTTTTTATTTTAGGAAAATGGCCAACCTTACTAATCCAGGATAGCTTAGCCAAGGCAATCCAACCCCAAAGATGATCTGGCCCAATGACGATCTTCTCATACATGTTAATCCAGAAACGATGTTTAACCCACCCATGAATATTGGACCAGTATACTCCATTGAGATTAGTCTGCCCCTTGCACTGTTCTATGACCTATAGTGATTCTATAGCCCATACCAATCATACATCAATGCTGAGGAATAGGAAGTGAGTACTGGGGATAATATGTCATGCACTGGGGCTGGGAATAAACCCTGAAGTATGCCCCAATTGCAAACAGATGTGGCACATCTAACAACGAGACCCTCTCAGCCCACCGAGATGCTATTTTTACAAACATCATGGTCATATCTGTTGATTTTGTAGGAATAACTGAAAAATGATAAGAATGCTAGTTCTTATATTGTAACAACTGGTTGTTAGTAGTCTTAAAAGGAGAAATTTTTGTTGTACATCCCTCTTTATAATATTACCATTATATCATAGGTATCATTAGATATCGGTTGATAAATTGGTATCAAATTATAACCTATTATATTTTAGCATGCCATCACGTAGGAATCGAGGCAGGGATCCAAGCCGAGGTAAAAGACAAGGCCGAGGTAATGATATACCCATTCTGTAAGGGTAGGAGTCACACCATAGTGCTGCAACTGAAATCCATCCAGAAGTCTAAGGAGAAAATCCAGGGAAAGAAGAGGAGCACGCTCAAGTACTTAAGATTCCGTAGGCTGTGGTAGTTGTTAACGCTTGAGTTATATTACAACAACTAGCTGAATTATTAACAAATGGCAAGGTGAAAGTAGACCCTCCAAAACAACCTTAAATAAGGCTAGACATGTTAGAAAATTTTCGAAAGATGAAGTCTCCTACCTACGATGGTACCTGTAATTCTTGAGAAACACGAAAAGGGAAGCATTTGCTAACCTGATCCAAGGCTCCATGAAAGTACCAGAATATGAGAGAAGGTTTTCAGAATTTTCTGAGTATGCTCTAGAACTTTTCTCTACTTTGAATGAGGATTACGGCCAGCTTTTCAATAATGGACAGTTCTACTTAGGCTCGATGATTATGAAGCCTGATAAACTAAGCAATCACAGTGGATAGAGACATGACCGAGACTAGGAATATCCAGAAAGGGCAACAAAATAGGAATTCGGTTTCTTTACTCGGAATTGCTAATAAGAAAAGGCCAAGAGAAGGATTGTTATCACCACCATCACCGTCATACCCATAACCGAGCAGAATGGCACCATCGCAATCAAGGTTTCCTATGAGGTCATCTCCAAGACAAGGATTTATTATAACTGTAGTCAGCTTAGGCACAAGAGCAATGAATATCCAAGATAGCCAATAGGGTAGGCAACCCCGGCGATGGCGGAAGTAGTGGAAGCATTAGAAGTTATTACGACTGTGGCCAACTGAGTCACCATTAGTGGAACTGTCCATGAGCTAGAGAAAGATTTCCACCAGTCATCCCAAGGGAACAATACTCAATCTCACTGTTAATGAATAATCCCCATCGAGAAGATATAATCCTCCAAAGAATATGTAAAGCGGGACACAACAACCGTATTACAAAGGGACTTAACCAAGTCAGACAAGGGGTAGAACGTCTAATGTGTAGGCTCAAGGAAGAGCTTATACGATCATTCCACCAGAAGCCCTAGTAGAGCCAGTGGTGACTCCAGGTACCTTCTTTGTATATACTTCCCATGCTATTGTAGTTATTGATACCAGTGCATTCCACTCTTTTATTTCTGCCACTTTTACTTCTACTTTAAGACTCGAAATGCAACCATTAGTACCCTATTACATGTGGAGACCCCCATGTCTGGTCATTCTTCCCTAACTAGAACATGTAAAGGGTGTGAACTAATGATTAGAAATACCTTATATAGTCAAGAGTATCACTCAACCTTCGATTTAATTGTGATAGAGATGTAAAGTTTTGATGTTATTCTCAAAATGAATTGGTTAGTAACCTACTAATCTAAGATTAACTGCCATACGGGACAGATAACTTTGTGGACTCCAGAAGGTAAACAAGTATGGTTTTCTTCGGAGTGCTATAGTTCTAAGATCTTACTAGCCATAGATGGGTAAGAACGGGTAGATTTGTGTAGTCTTATTACCAATCTAACAATAGTTGAGAATAAACCTAGTGATAAAAAGGAGTTACCCCAAGTTTTCTATGAATATCCTTAGGTTTTTCCTGAAGATTTACCTGGATTACCACCCGACCAAGAAGTAAAATTTCATATCGACTTAGTACTTGGCACTAAACCTATCTTCATCACTCCCTATAGATTGACACCGGTAGAATTAGTGGAGTCAAAGAAGCAAATAGAGGAACTTTCAGCTAAGGGACTCATCAGATCCAGTGTTTCACCATAATGCGCACCAGCCTTGTTTGTAACCAAAAAAGATGGAACTCTAAGGATGTGTATTGACTATCGTAATTTTAATCGAGTAACCATCAAGAATTAGTACTCTTTACCAAGGATTGATGATTTATTCGATCTATTGAAAGGAGCAACGATGTATTCTACGATTGATTTGTGATCTGGTTACCACCAAGTGAGAATAAGAAAAAAGAATATCCCTAAAATAGCATTTCGGACAAGATATGGACAGTAAGAGTTTCTGGTGCTACCTTTTGGGTTAATTAATGCCCCCTATAATATTCATGGACTTGATGAATTGTGTGTTCTAGAAATATGTAGAGTAATTTGTTATGGTTTCATTGATGATGTGTTAGTGTATTCTAAAAATAGGAGGAACATGCAGAACACTTGAGAATAGTGTTGCAGCTTCTCAAAGATCATCAGTTGTATGCTAAGTTCAGCAAGTGCAAATTTTGGCTTAAAAAGGTAAAATTTTTGGGACATATCATTTTTGCCAAAGGAGTGATGGTAGATCCAGTTACGATTGAAGCCATCCTGAATTGGCCAAGACTAAAAATGGTGGTTAAAATCCAAAGTTTTTTGGGATTAGCCCGATATTACTACGGATTTGTGCTGGATTTCTCCAAGTTGACTACTCTTTTGACCAAATTGCCCTAGACGAGAATGAAATTCATATGGGATGAAGCCTGTGAAAGTAACACCAAGAAATTAAAGAAAGATTAACCATCGCACCAGTATTGATTATTATAGAAAGGGTATTAGGATATTCTGTGTATTGTGATAGTTCTAGAGAATGATTGGGTTATGTACTTATGCAGAATGGGAGAGTAGTTGCTTATGGATTAAGAAAATTGAAGACTGGTGAGTAAAACTCCGTAATTTCTTATTTAGAGTTGGGAGCTATTATCTTTGTCCTAAAAATCTAGAGACACTATTTATATGGAGAAAAATTTGAAGTATTTTCAAATCATAAAAGTTTAAAGTATATCTTCACCCAGAAGGATTTGAATTTGAGACCAAAAACGATGGATGAAATATATGGAACATTATGATTTTAACTTATAGTATTATCCACGTAAAACCAATGTGGTTGCGAACACTCTCAGAAGGAAGACTCGTTATGATTTAGCAAGTATTACAGCTAGAGCGTAGGCCATGATGGAGAGATTGAGTGAGTTTAACCTTGAATGGAGGGAAGAAGATGAGTAAGGGATATTGTATACTTCAGTCATTCAACCAATTCTGACGAGTAACTGAAGCACAAAGGTCAAATAGAGAAGCAGAAAATATCTGCGTAAGAATAAGAAAATTAGTTAAGGTATCGAGATGGATTGTAAGTGATAATAGTGTAGTAAAGTATTAAGAAAGAATTTTTATACCGTTAATGGTTTGAGATGATGTCACGAGAGAATTTCATCATTCCCAGCTGATAATACATCCGGGAGGTAAAAAGATGTACCATGATTAGAAATGACATTATTGGCTCGGAATGAAAAAAGATATGGTAGACTTCATCAGCAAGTGCTTGACTTGTCAGTAAGTTAAGTTAGAACATCAGAGGGCCACAAAATTGTAACAACTATTACCAATGTCTGAATGGAAATGGAAGCATGTGAGCATGGATTTTATGGCAGGACTGCCAAAAACTAGAAAGGGTTATGAGGCAATCTGGGCGATTGTGGATCATTTAACCAAGTCTTCTCATTGCTTGCCAATTTGAAGCATAGACACAATGGGATACTCTAACCAGATTGTATATTCAAGAGATGTTAAAACTCCATGGGACTCCAGTGTCCATCGTTTCGGACCAAGATTCCCACTTTGTCTCCAAGTTTCACCAGAATTTTCAATTAGTAATGGAAATAGAATTGTGTTTCAATACTGCTTATCATCCCTAATCAGATGGACAATCTGAACGCACAAATCAGGTTTTAGAAAATCTACTACCAACATGTGTATTGGACATTTTTGGAGGTAGTTGGGAAAATCATCTATTAGTGGTAGAATTTGGTTATAACAATAGCTACCAAGTCAGTATTGAGATGGCACCACTTGATGCTTTGTATGGCAGGCCATGTAGATCACAAGTTTGTTGGACTTAAGTTGGAGAAATAGCAATGATTAGGCCAGAATTAGTTCAGGAGACTAACGTAAAGATCAGAATTATTAGGTATCGATTAGAAACAGCACGTAGTCACCAAAAGAGTTATAAAGGTCAGAGGCATAGACCATTGGAATCTCAAGTGGGATATCATGTGTTTTTGAAAGTCTCGCCATGAAAATGACAGTTTTGAATCAGCGGACGAGTTAAATTGTCACCCAAATACATTGGGCTATTTGAGGTTTTGAAAAAAGTTGGAGAAATTGCTTACCGGTTGGAATTACCGCTGCAACTATTAGGAATACATAAGGTATTTCATATATCCATGCTTTACAAGTATATTTCAGGCCCTACACATGTATAGATTAGACAAAACTAGAGGTGGATCCTGATATAACATACGTGGTTAGACCAGTTCAGATTTTGAATTCTTGAGATTAAATGCTTCAAGGAAAAACGATTTCATCGGTTCAAGTATAATGGAAACATCACAGCGTGGAAGAATTTACCTGGGAGCGTAAATCTGCAATTCGAGCTCAATTTCCTCAACTATTTATTTAGTTAAAATGTTGTAACTATCCTTTTCAAGGAAAGTAGCTGTTTTAAAGTTTCAAGGATGAAACTTCTATAAGGAGGGGAGGATGTAATGATCTTATAAAGAAAGAAAAATAAATAAATAAACTGAAATGTGGCACCCAAAGAAAATGATTGCTGGCACCTAAATTTCTTTAGCTTCTAATAGTCATCCCCCTTACCTCCTAGCCTTCATGAGCCATCAACTTCCCTTCCCTTCCTGCGTACACACGCCCCCGATTATATATATATAAGTTATACCATGGAAAGAACAGAGAACGATCGGGGAAAAAAGGAAAAAAAATAAAAAATAGAAAAGCTAGTATCCAGTTTTCTATTTAAACCCGTTCTATAAGCGTTTACGTTACCAGAGTAAGGAAATGAGGTCTAGTTTGAGTATATGGAGAATTTTTGGTCTTTCCAACAAAGAACAAGGTTGGGAATCTATGTATTATTTTACTTTTTGTAATGTCTTTTTTAATAGAAAATGACCATCAGAATAACTTTGGCATGCTTTAAAAATAAAATTTTAATTTTTTTAACGAAACCTAAATTTTATTTTTAAAGAAGGAAATAAATTGTAAAGAAATTTTAAGGTGGTGCCATTTTTTTTCTCAGTGCTTGCAATTCTCTCGGGTTGGCCGATTTTATGTTCTTTTTATTCTTAAATATTATAAAATAATAATCTATATACATAATAATTAATGGGGATATAAATGTGTTTAAATTTTTATTCTTATGTTGTCCTATTCTGCTATATAAATGTGTTGATATATTCAATAATTTTGTTTTATATTCATTGTTTTATGTGATTCTTAAAATGCATTATAAAAAATATATTTCTATACATCGTGAGCTCATGTAGATTGGTGCTTACATCTCTACAAAATATAATGTAGGTGCAGAGCCCGAGACGTAGGAGGGCCAGCACAACCGTTTGAAGGTGTAAAGTTCTATTTTTATTTTATGTTTTAAATGTGATAATCTCAAAAGTTTATGTATATAGAAATATTACTTCATAAATAAACAAAACTTAGGCTATCTGGTTTTAATTTAAATCTAGACATGTATTTTATTAATAGAATAATCATTTCTATTATTTATATTAATGAATAGAATGGTCAATGGCTCTGAAAAGTAAATATTAAATTTTACATTCTAAACTCACTCCTTAGGATCTTAGGATTTTGAAGTGTGACATAGTGGTGGCTAACTCAAGCATATTTTGGAATTTAACCTAATATCATTAACGGGAATGTTAGATTAGAAAATTTTTTAATGAAAACTCATTTGATGGAAAGACCCAAGCTTTTTAAGGGTTTTGAAGTTGGTTCTAACTCACTAAGACATTGAATCTAATATTTGGTATCCACAAACTAAAATTCATACACACACAAGCTAGATTATAACATTAATAGTTAATTTCGTAAGAGAATCTTAACAGGAAATAGATTTCAATGCAAACATATGAAGGATGAAACATTAAGAATCATTCATTCTTGTCTCAACCACTATAACCACCACTTTCATTAGTTTGAAGCCAAGAATGGGCTTAACCAATAATCATCACTAAAGCAATAAATAAAAAGAGATGAATAATCCTTTTCTAAAGAAAAATGTATAGGAATACTTTGTGAATAATAATTCAATACTAATGTAAATTAAATTTAATTCTTAAAGTAGAAATGAAACATCTCACCTTTTTTTTCTCTTTAACAGACAGCAACGTAATTTGAAAGGAAATACAGAAACACCCTCAACCCTGTTAGTGCATACAGATATTGACAAAAGTTTTTAAGCCTAAACTATCTATGTGATAGTGATCATACATATGAGATCACTTTATTTAGATCTCACAAACAACCTCTAAGTTTATGATGTATGCCTCAGATGTGCCTTACTCCAAAAAGAGTAAATTGTTGGCTGTTTCGATTCTAGGGCTTTTCTCTCTCTTAAACCTCATAAATGAGAAACGCACACAAATATTCCCCTAGCTGCCCACAAGAGTTCTTATTTATAGAGGTTTTAGTAGGGATCATAAGATAAATTATAAGTTTTTCTTTCTATGCAAACAAGCACTCCTAATCCAATCTGGAATTCATAATACTAACGAATTATAATTGTACTCTTTTCTATATATGAAGTTAGATTTCATGTTCCATGTTATTAATACTTATATGTTTCTTCACATTAAGATTATATATACCCTCCAATTAAATTGAAGTACCAAAATTTTAACTTAATATATTAAATTTCTTGAGATTTTTCATTCAACTTGTTTGACGTATTGAATTCAAAATACATACGCAGGTTTTGATACGAACAAAACTTATAAGTTTTCCCAATAGAATACCACCAATCCTTATATCAAGACAAAAATTCCACCAATGATTAATAATAAAAATACAAAGAATGTCATTGCCCAATTCACTGATTTTATTGACCCATAATAAATTTTATCCTTCCGTGAATTAAAACGATAAACATTACTAATACGTGTCAAATAATAATATCAAGATTAAGATTTGAACATTTTCCTTTTGCTAGTTATAGAATTCTAAACAATCAAACACAATCTTAAAGTGCAAAAAGTTAAAAGAGATTGAACATAAAGAATTAACAAGGAAAACCCTTCGCAAATAAGAGAGAAAAAACGTCGAGCCATGAAGATCAAAATTTCTATATAGTCTACTCTTTCAACCCTACCACACTGATTCACAGTGGACGCCTTCTCTAACACACGAGGAAGAATTTTCACCTATACTTGATGAAGACCACGCTCACGCCTTCAAACTCCTTTGAAGAACCCACACACAAGAAGTTTGATAGTTAAAAATTACAGTGGCTAAATTGAGAAAGATCAATTATGAACTCACAAATAATTTGTTCTTCTCTCCGTGAATGTGCTTCAAGACCCTAAGAGAAGGTTTTTATTTATAAAGCACTTAAGTAATATAATCCTACATAGGATACCCATTCACAGTGGATGCCTTCTCCAACACACGAAGAAGAATCTTCACCCACACTATCATGCTCATGCCTTTGAACTCCTTCCAAAAACCAGCACACAAGAAGTTTAGTATTTAAAGACTGTTATGGCTAAATTGATAGAGATTAATTATCAGCCCACAAAGAATTTGTTCTTCTCTCTTTGGATGTGTTTCAAGACCCTAGGAGAAAGTCTTTATTTATTGAACACTCAAGTAATCCAATCCTAGATAGGATTGTATAGTTTCCTATTTCCAAAATCTTTTAGAAAATTTCCAAAAGCTTTTAGGAAACTTTCCAATCTCTTTGAACATTAGGAAACATTCCTTAAATTATCTTCAACTTTGCATTAGAAAACTTTCCAAAAATCCTTCAAACCTGTATTTTTGATACCATAGCCAAATGCTTAAAAATATAAGTTTGAAATCATTATTTTATTCACTAATTTGCCAATTACAAAAATAAACCTAACAATCTCCCACTTTAGCAAGTTTGTGACAAGATAATCCTCCAATATATAGTCTAAAAAGAATTAAAATATTTCCCATTTTAAGCTACTCAAGCTAAATTCCTCCTTAACATGTGAACCTTTAAACTCCCTGTTGATCAATGTTCCTATGTAAGCTTGCACATCACTTAAACAAAACACCTTATGGAAAGTAATAAGTTCAAAATAATATAATAAAACGCTTCTCTCCCTTTTTGTCATAAAATTAACAAACATGAAATCAAGACAATAGAATATGAGAAAACAAAAGAATTGAACATGAATCAATAAAGAAGGTTTTGTTTTTTTTTCTTTTTTTTTCTCCTCCAACAATCGTTAACCATTGTAAGTTTGTAACTATCCGCAACTTGAAGAGATGTATAAATAAATTTCTAAAAATTAATTAAATTATTTAAATAAATTTAGTTTTAAATATATATTTTGACATTTTTTTTAACTTTTACCGGTAAATTAATACAAGTTATATATAATTAATACTTTCAATCAAGTGAACCAGTGATCGATAGTTCCTTATTATTGAGTAAATTTTGCTTTGTAGGTGAATGTTGTGGTTTGTGATTAGGAAAATGTTGATGTTAGTTTTTGGGGTTTTTTACTCTACAGAACCTTTTTAATCTAATTCCCTGAAAACTATATATATATCAGATCATAGTGAATCATGATGTTTAATTCTGTAGGCAATTAAGCAAAATAGTTAACTCTATTTACAGTGAGATATAAAACCTGTATTACTCTAAATTTAAGAAGGTTTTGTCACAAGATTTTCACTCAAATTGAATTATTGGTGGAGAGAACTATAAAGACCTCTGTGGCTAACCCTTTATATACAGACGTATATATTTCTCATATATTCATACTAATGCTCATTCATTTACCTTGAGAAATAAATATTGGATTGAAATTTTGAGATAATGTGGGGTCTTTCTTTCATGGATATATCTAATATATGATGGAACAGAAGTTTGATTTCACAAGTCATTTGTTTGGTTTTAATTGATTTCATCTTTATTCCCATACTCTTATTTTCTATCAATAAACAGAGGATTCATTACTTTACATCTTTATTAAGATACTGGTAAGGTTTATTATGATCTTGTTATTGAGAGAGATAATTAAAATTTTCTAACTAATAAAAATGGTGAAAGCTAACTCTTACTTCTAATAAGGGTTGTAGGTTTTTTGTATTTTCATTTTCTTATTCCTACCAAACAGATTTTTACCATTCAAGGTGAGAGAGGTTATTGATCTTTTTTACATTTTCATTAGAAAAGCAATTGTGATAGAAAAATAACACCAACTTCAGGAAATTAAAGCATAGGATTTGATAGAGCGTAGAATATCTTAAGATTCTAAACACTCTAAGCAAAGGATTTTCCACATGCATATATCTAGTCTCTTTAACCTATTTAAACACTTTAATTGTTTACATAATTGCATTAGTATGTCATTACCTCCTATGTGCTTATTTCAAAGTTTTTAGTTTTATTTTCTTGTTTTTAATTCTCTCCAACTATTTGCGCTCAAACTTCTAATAACAATTGAGAACTTAGAAATAAGGTTTACTATTTTGAAATTTTTTTGATCTCCAAATTTATTGTATTGTTCAACTTCGATGGGAATGTCATCTCCATCTAGAGAACCCCCACAATCTAAACTACACACTTGTGTTTCTTCCTCGCCTACTCCAAACAATGAGACTATCGAGATTGTTCATTCTCATGGAGATAAGCAAACTCAAGTTGAAGAACCACTAGTGATGACTGGGGCAAAGAGACAAAAAAAGAAAATCTACTATTTGGTTAAAGTTCAAGGAAATTGAACTTCCTAATGGGATGAAAAAAGTCCAGTGTATACATTGTAAAACTAAATTATCAACGAGTGTGAGTGGGGCAACAACTCATATGAAACAACATTTGGAGTCGTGTGTGACAAGAAAATTAGAGTAAAAAAAACAAAAAACATTGAACTTCCAACCTGTGAAATCAAATGTGGATGAAAGGTTAATAGGTTCTCCTCTTATGCAACTTGGTAGAAAGTATGATCACTCACGGATGAGAGAGGCAGCAAGTCATTGGATTCTCATGCATGAACATCCATTTAATGTTGTTTAGGAGTATGGTTACAATTTTATGATGAGAGTTGCAAATCCTGAGTTTGAGAAAATTTCTCGTAGGAGCTTTAAGACCAATTGCATGGCAGTACATGACGCTAAGAAGAATAAGTTGAAAGTGTTGCTAAAGGGAATGGAGGCTACAAAAGTGTGTGCTTAGTTTTCGGCATGTGCCACCTCCTTATCGTGGGGTTGATGTGGCTGATGCTATTTACAAGTGTTTGATGAATTGGGGGATTGAGAATAAAGTCTTTTCTATTTCTGTTGACAATGCTTCTTATAATGACACATGCTTAAGGATTTTGAAAGAAAACTTTTCAAGAAGTATAAGGTTAGTCGGTGGTGCAAGATTATTCCATATTCGATGTTGTGCACACATCTTGAATTTGTTAGTCTAGGACGGACTTGGTGAGATTAAAAATATAATTGAGGATGTACATGAAAGTGTGAGGTTTGTTAACTCCTTTGAGGTAAGACTTCGACCATTTTATGAAATTGTGCAACAGTTACAAATCAAAGAAAGAAAGTTAATTTTAGATTGTCCTACTTGATGGAATTCCACATATGATATGTTGGCATGTGCATTAAAATTCAAGGAAGTTTTTTCCAAGATTGAAAGAAAGGGAACCAAGTTACAACAATGTGCCAGAATTAGGGGATTGGCATAAAATTGAGAAAATTTGTAAGCTACTTGAAATTTTTAGTGTAGCTACTAGCATTATATCTTATAGTGATTAGCCTACTTCTAACTTGTATTTGACTGAAGTTTATAGAGTGAAACAAGTAACTAACAAGCTATAAATGATGATAATAATTTTATGCGGACAATAGCAATGACGATGAAAGGGAAGTTTGACAAATATTAGGGTGAGTGTAATTTGATAATGTCTATTGCTAATGTTTTAGATCCGAGGTGTAAACTTCTTGGAGTTAAAATGTGTTTTCCTGAAATTTATTTGGATGATGAGTGTAAAAGGAATGTTGATGAAGTTAAAAAGGCCTTGTATGAAAATTTTAATGATTATATGGAATTACATGGTGAAAAAGCATGTAGTGAAGGGATAGATTTCTCTAGAGGTGGCAGCAGATCTAGCTCCCAATCATCATCCTCAGGTTGGTCTAAACTAATATTTTATGTCCAAACAAAAGAAAACAATCCTTCAGTTAAATCAGAATTGGATGTTTATCTTGAGGAGGGAGTATATATACGTCAACCAAGTTCTCACACTAATTTTAGTGCATTAGAATGGTGGAAGGCCAATAATTTGAAATTTTGGATTTTATTCAAGATGGCAACTGGTATTCTTACCACTCAATCTCCACTGTAGCCTTAGAATCTACATTTAGTGTCGGTGGTCTAGTTATTGATTCATATCGTGCTTCTTTAGCTCCTGAAATTGTTGAATCTTTCATTTGTGGGGAAGATTGTATCCGAGTACTTCACAGTGTGAAGAAAAAACCGAAGATAATAATATTTTGTTATTATGTTATTTTAACTATATAGTTGTATATAGAGAATGACATTAAACATACTAATTTTTTTTAATATATTTTGTATTTGTGTAGATGGAAAAACAACCGCAAAAAATCATTTTACCCATTTCTTGATAATAATATAATGCTACATACTTGTTGATGAAGGTAAAATACTATTTTTATTGGTAATACTATCTTTATCGATATATTTAATTTGAGGATAATTTTTTTTCATTATTTTGCAGTTATAAAATTTGGCCTATTGAATGAAAGGACTTGTGATGATCAGAAAAAAGATACGAAGTTAATCTGATGCTAGTATGCTATTGGTTTTATTTTGTTTAGATGTTAATTAGGTTTTTTCTTTGAATAGAAAAGATGCTTTGAAAGGGATTTTTGATGCTATGGAATATTGTATTTTTTTGTTTTTTGTGTTTTAAGTACTAGTAGACATTCTTTTTAATCTATGGAATGCAGTAATTGTTTTGGTTTCTTATTTTATTTTAAGCTTATTCCTTGTGTTTTTTGGCATGTTTTCATTTTTTTTTTATGCATCTTGATTCATTTTTAATTTTTTAATTTTTTTGCATTAAGTTCTTAAGAATGCAGTTCCTTGTGTGACTATAGAGAGAATTTAGGTCATGAGTATATGTCTAATTCCGATCTTGAGAAGGCCATCAAGGCATTTGGCCATAGATGTTCTCACATATCCAAGATACATAGGTTAGGATTTTTACAAGCACTCAAGTTATTTATTTCGAGCTCGATCTTGAACTTTTGCTTAACCAAGCTATTCACAAGCCGAGCTCGAATACTATATTTTCTTTATCGAGCCGAGCTCGAGCTCTACCAAATATTCGAACTCGAGCTCAAGCAGAGCTTGAGCTTACTACCAAACTTTCAAGCCGAGCTCGGTTTATTTTCACCCCTACCTTAATGTCGATGATGTGAACTTAGGTTGGGAATGGAAACTTTTGAGAGCATATTGAGAGGAAATGTAAGGTAAAAAAGTTAGTTGATGTATACTTCAATTTACATAAAGGAAAAAACAAAGAAAAAAAGAAAAAAAAAGAAAAAAAAAATATTTCTCATTTCTTTTTGCTTGTGAAATTTTGGGACTTGTGCATTATATTATCATATTTGAAAATGTCTCATGAGTAGTTGGTGCATTGTAAATAAGCTTCTTATTGGGATTCTTGTTAGGGTTTAGGAATTGCGTAAATTGAGACTTGTGTGCACTTGAACATTCCTATCCCAAGATTGTGCTTTGATTTCCATACCCTTCGTTGTTAACGATAACCCCATGGCCAAGTTACAACCGAAATAAAGACCTAGCGGATTCTAAGCAAACAACTCTTGTATTGTTCTTGCAGTGGTCTTATGCAGGTTGTGTGGTGTGATCTTTCACCCATGCATTTGAACATTGTTATGAGCTGTCCATTTTCAACTTCAATTCAGTTCATTGACTTATTTGTTGTGTGCAACTAGGATAGCATCATATGCTAATAGATATGTGTGAACCCTTGATGAGTGAACTTCTTTCTATAAGTGGTACCTTACGAGTATTTGAAGTCAAAACATAGCTCTGTTTACGCTCTTGCAATCTTGTTGGATGAATGAAATAATTTTACACACATACTAACCGACCCTAAAATGTATTCGGGTTCTACCTCTCAAGTACAAGAGGAGATGGCTTTGTTAAAAGCTCTAGACTTGTTCTCTTTAGTTAGTAGGTGAAACCTAAGTTAATCTAAACTAATTTTGGATTTATAGGGTGGTTAGGAATGGGTTGAGTTGAGAATGGTGGAGTGAATGAATTGTGATTCTAAATTAAGACAAAACAAATAATAATAAAAATAAAATAGCAAAGATAATCTTGACTTCAAACCAAATCCAGTAGCAGGATAGTAGTGGTTTACTCAAACGCAATGATAACTCAACCTAGTAGACACACATGCATCGCTAGGTCGGAAGATATTTCATTAAAACCTAATTTATGAAACTCAAGGTAAGCTAAGGCTTTTTAAATATGGTTTAGAATGACCAAGACATTGAATCGAGCACCTACTGTGCACGAGCGTCAACTCGTAACCAGGCTTTGATTGTAACACGGGTGAATCGATTTCTTAAGAAAACCTTAATTTATGGTTTTAGGAAAATAGGTTCTAAATCACCAGGCCATTGAATCAACTACTTGGTATATACGATTGGCCACTCTTAACCAAGCAGTGATGATAATACAGGTGATTTGGTTTCGTAAGAAAACCTAATTTAGGTTTTAGAAAATATGTTTCTAACTCTCTAGGACATTGAACCAAACACTTGGTATGCACAACTGAAAACTTGTAACCAAGCCATGGTTGTAACACGGGTCAGTTGACTTCAAAGAACCCTAGCTTAATATGAGATTCCAAGTAAAAACCAAAGAAATATATTTCATTGGAAAATATTCTTTTATGCTTGAGTTCACCAAACTACCACACCACCTTCAATGGCTTGAAGCCAAGAATAAACCCTAACAAAACATACTTGAACTTCAAAAAGGAAAATAAATATACAAATGATCCATTAATGTAAAAGAAAAAAGTACGAAGCAAAAGAAAAAGAAGAAAAATAAATAAATACTACAAAATAGAAACGAAAACTAAAAAGCGAAAACGAAGTACTACGAAATAAAAAAGAAAGCTAAAAAGAGAAAATGAAGTACTACGAAATAAAAGCGAAACCGGAGTACTTGCTATTGAGAATATTGAGAAATAAATCACTTACACATAAACCCTCAGCTAAAACAATAGTTGTCGATCTTTGAGTCTTCTTTCTAAACCAAAAAGAATCGCATCAATCGGAGCTGTGAGTGAAAAGTTATGATTGGAAAACAGATAGGGTGTCATGCTGGACACTTGCAGTGGTTTGCACATTTAAGCTCCAAACTTGCTTTTCTTAAATTGTTTTCCTTCCATACCCCTACAAAACACAAGAAAGCAATATAAATACTCAAAGTATAATAAAAAATGAATTTTACTTGATAAAATGTTCAAAAAAAGAGTGTGAAATAATGTTAAAATCAACAATGATTGCGAACAATCACACCCCTAACCTAAACATTGCTAGTCCCTAAGAATGGAAAGAATTATGACCAAGGAAAAAATGAACACATATCATGTAAATTCATATTATTCAATCGAAAAGAAAACTAAAAATAAAAATTCTAACTAATAGGGGAAGTCCATTTTCGTAGGAGACACACGGCCATACTTAACGCATGAGGCAAGCCTTTTAAACCCCTAGATTCCCCCTAGTGGACGAGCGTAAGGGTTTGCAGTGATGCTACCCACAAACATCTATGGCATGGTCTCAAGGTGTCAAAAAGTGCTTAAGATCAAAAATGACTCAAGTTCAAGCCCAACAAGTCATAAAATCCAAATATCATGTATAGTTCCCAAGTGCTAAGCATAAATGCATAGACTATCGAAATTAGAAGAGCATGTGTGCAAAATTGTTTCATTTATTCAACAAGGTTGCAAGAGCATAAGCAGAGCTAGGTTTTTACTTTGAATACTTACAAGGTACCACTCATAGAAACAATTTCACTCATCAAGGGTTCACACATACCTATTAGCATATAATGCTGTTCTAATTGCATATAACCCCACAAATAAGTAAGTGAACTGAATTGAAGTTCAACGTGGACAAGTCATACCAAAAAGTTCCAACGCCATGCAAGAAATCACACCACACAACCTACACAAGACCACTACATGCACAATACAAGTGCTTGTCATTCCACAATGTGGATTTACACCCCAAGTGCAAGGAGGTCCGATGTAGAATTTAAATTTCTAACGGTAAACTTCCAGTCGTACCCTCAGGGAGAGATTTTGTTACTCACAATTTTTCTTCTATTACTTAGTAGGTGTCACATAATGAAAATTATAGAAAATTGATTTGAATTTTGAAAATAGAACCTACCTAGGCATTTTATCAAACACTTAGGAGGCAAAATTAAACCCAATACAAAATGAATGAAAATGAATTGAAACTACGAAATTTAAATGGCTAGGACTAAGGATGAACTATCCAATTAATATGCAATGGACCAATTTGAGGGCGAACATGTTCTACCCATATGCATCTAGGTGAAACCATCAAGGAGTGGGTTGATATGAAGAAATTAAGTCCAATTGCTAGAATACATAGGGAAACATAACATCAAATTTACATAGCATGCATAACTGATCTAGGAATGTAAGTATTCTAACAAAGGCCTAACATGTAATCACACTCATCACAAGCACTATGTATACAAACACTTAGCGTGCATACAAAGTTTAGAAAAGCATGTGAACATGAGTTTTTATTTAAATCACCCCTTGAGCCATTCTTTCAAACACCGAGCGTGCATACTATTTCAACATGAGTACTAAACATACATCGTAGCATGAAAAGGCAAAGTGGAAATCGTATACAAAAGAGGAATTGAAAGAAGTTCAACCAATCAACATCCAAATATGTAAAGGTTAGAATTCAATTGCAAATTGTACCTCAATTGATTCCAATACAAGACAATCTTCAAAGATCCAATAGCCCTTTTGCCTTGATCAATTCTAGTTGGATAGACTTACAAATAAAAATAGAAGATTACAAAAGAAATTGAAATCCTAGGTGAGGATATGAAGAAACTCTTCAAAACTTCTCTAATCTAACCTACCGTATTACCTAACTATCTAATGTAATGAAAAAGCTCCTCCAAACGACCCTACTCTTTTCTGATCCAATTTATGTCATTTTCTGTTCAAATACCTGTAAATCACACCAAACCTTCATTAATGCAAGAAAACTCGTATTTCCATTCATTTATGGTATGAATTCACATAAAAATCCTCAAAATAAAACTCATGATTATACGTTTTACAGTACGCTCTACAAGACTTACTTAGAATCCACTAGGTCTTTGTTTTGGTTGTAACTTGGCCAGGGACAGTGGTTAACAATGGAAGATATGGAAATCAAAGCACATGTGTTGGGATAAAGATGTTCAAGTGCACACAAGTCCCAAACTACCCATTTCCTTTCCAACCTTATCAAAGATCCCAATAAGAAGCTTATCCACACTAAATACTACCCTTGGGACAATCGCAAATATTGCAAATAATGTACAAGTCCCATAATTTCATAAACAAAAGGAATGATAATTTTTTTTTTTTTTTTGTTTGAATTGAAGTACAACTGAATTCTCCACCCAACATTTCATCTCACTGTGCTCTGAAAAGTCCCCATTGCTAACCTATGTTCACCTCGGTGACATTGAGGCACTTTCATAACCCAAGACATGTGAGGGTAAGGGTTAAAGTACATGAATGGGTTTAAGGGATAATATATGAGGTGAAAACTAAGAAAAGAAATATATCATACACTTTATTAAAAGGCTTCAAGTTGGTTCCTCAGAAAATTGATATTCAAGAAAGGACAATAAGGCCCAAAATAGCAAAGAAGGCCTAGCATCACGTTCTAAGCTTACAACAACTCATACTGTACCAAGTGAAACTTATACAAGTGTATGTGATGCAATTAGTGCATTGAAAACCAAAACGTGTGAATAAAAGAGCTGTGATTATGTGCAATCCTTCAAGAAAAGGATAATAGGCTCAAAAGGTCACCATTAAGGGGTATAAGTCTCCACCTAGTCTAAGAATGCTCAATTAACCAATGTTAAACAAAATCTACTCCTAAGCACATAAACTGTTTTCCATGATAGTCAAAAAGTGCACAAGGTCATGACACATTCAATTTGAACTAAGTTTCCTATCAAAGCTAGAACAAGATTCACTCATTATTTTTTCACTCAATTCTACAATCAACCCGACTAAAAAGGGCCAACATGCAAGAACAAAAATGCTCACTTATGCATTCTAGCTTATAGATGCTCAAAAATTTTTAAAATTTGACAATTTTCGCACAAATGAGGGTCATCATGCAAACTTTCACCCCCCAACCTAAACTAAACATTGTCCCCAGTGTGAAAAACCATGAAAAATAAGTGGGTTCGTAGTGCGTAAAGTGAGCATAATGATGATGAGCATAAAGATTTTACAAAACATAGAAGTTAAGCATGCCTCTTAAGGCATCACTCAATACACCCCCCAACCTAGAATCTATAACACTCCCAACAATAACTTATATATATATATATATATATATGAAACACCAAGCATGGAAGTGCAAGACTAAATAAAAATGAATAGGAAGGATATTACCTCAAGTGCTTCCTTATTTGAAGAAAAATAAAAGCAACTATATAAGAGAAGAGGTTAGAAAGAAAATACGAAAGAAATAAAATAAAAATAAGATAAAAGAAGAAATAAACGTGAAATAAAAGAACATAAGAGAAGAAAATCAATTAAAAGGAAAAAGGAAAAAAGAAATTTAATCTACTATGTACAAATAAAATGAGGAAAAGTGGTTATCCAACACCCTCTTTAGCCCATGCGTCCACAAATGGTTTATAAAATAAAATATTCTCTTCGGACCCGCAAAGCACCGAAGGTGGATGCTCCTCAGGTGTAAAACACACCAAGGGATGAAGGGCTAAGTGAGGTTCATAAAACCTCAGATGTAGCCATAATGCATGCAAGGACATGAACATGGTTGGTTCAATCTGTCTCTCGATGCTTAGAAAATCAATATACTCTCTCCTAACATCTACTACTTCCTCCCAATGATGATTGGTTGCATGATCACTCACAATCCCTGGAATGAATTTCTCAAGTGGGGCTGACTCAAGAGGTGAGATGTGTACACCACTCTCAACCTCAGGTGTATAGTGAAGTGAACTAAGGTCAACTGATTCAATGATGTGCTCCTCGGGCCATGAGACATTCAAATGCCAAGTTGGAGTCAAAGGACTCTCGATAGGGTCTGAGGTGGTAGGGGTGGATTGGCATCAAGCTTGGTAATAGGAAAGGATTGCATGTCGCTTTGACTCTCGGTAGGTAGTAAAGGATTCTTTTGAATAGGAGAGTCCACAGGGAGATGAGAAAGACATCCATCCCAACAGTCGTCCCCACTATGGTTAGGGCAAATGTCCCATTCGGTACCTATGGTCTCAAATTGTGCATCCTTAGGTTCACTAGGCCCGTAATCTTGGGCTCCTCAATTTGGCCCTCGCTAAGTGGAACAAGGTTGAGACATGCAAAATTCGAATAATTGGGCTCCATGCATATGCTACTTTCAAAGGATGGATCATGAAGAGCAAGTGAAGAAGGAGCATACAGGAAAGGGTCAGTGTGGTTTTCAAGTGTATAAGGTTCAAAACTAGGTTCAAATATTCCCCATGGCTTGTGTGCTCATAGAAAAATTCAAGGAATGACCATGCCTCACTCGGGGTGAGATCAAGGAATTCCCTATCCAAGACTTTATCAAATGCCTGGTGCAAATCACAAGGTAGAGTATTATATAATATGGCTAGGACGTCCCCTAACTCTAACCCATGACTTAGGAAAATTTTCAAAAGTATGTTAAATATCTCCCAGCATTTATTGAATACTTCATCATTCTTTAGATAAAAATTTTTTATTTGAAGGCTATGGGTGAAGGTTTGATGGATAAAGAGAAATTTCTCAATAAAAGCTCGATAACATTGTTCACAAGTGGTCCATTCACCAAAAGTACAACACCAGTCACTAGCCACACTTTGTAAAGACAAAGGGAAGAACATAAACCTAAGTCTCGCACTCATTCCAGCATCATATGAACCACACTCTACTTCAAACCTATCAAGGTAAAGACATGGGTCTTCCTCCTCGTGCCTGAAGAATAGGGGTAATTGGCGATAAGTCTCTATTTATAGTCATATCCAAATTAGTCAATTAAAGACTCTATGTATGCTTGGGCATCAAAGGGACCATGAGTAAAGTCACCAAAATTCATGTCCATGATAAGAAAACAAAAATGAAAACAAAATGAGAGAAAAGCAAAACTACACTAAAATGCAACCTAAGTTAGCCAACATGTAAGCTAGGCTATATGATGTGCAAATGAATATGTTACAATGCAAAAGAAAGAAAACTACTAATAAAGAGATAGAGGAAAGAAAAATTCACCTAATTTCTCAAGTGAACTCCTCTTAACTCCCAAGTCTAGCGCTTAGTTGCCTTCCCCGGCAATAGTGTCAAAAACTTGACCGACCCTAAAATGTGTTCGAGTTCTACCTCTCAAGTGCAAGAGGGTGGTCGTAGTCTTACTCAGTGAGAACCGAGGTCATCTCCACAAGGAAGGCTTTGTTAAAAGCTCAAAACTTGTTCTATTTAGTTAGTAATGAAACCTAAGTTAATCTAAACTAATTTTGGATTTATAGGATGTTTAGGAATGGGTTGAGTTGAGAATGGTGGAGTGAATGAATTGTGATTCTAAATTAAGATAAAAAATAAAAATAAAAATAAAATAACAAAGACAATCTTGACTTCGAACCAAATCCGGTAGTGGGATAGTAGTGGTTTACTCAAACGTAATGATAACTCAATCTAGTAGACACACATGCATCGCTAGGTTGGAAGATATTGTTGGGGAACGCGGAAAAACCCCAAGATCACGGCTATAGTGTATATAATTAATATAAAAAATTCTTTACCGCTCTATACTACGAGAACAAGATCATACCTTCGAGATCTCTCTGGTTTGATCTCGACAAATCCAATAGAGAAAACTTTT